>ML682069.1:14777994-14851524 GCA_007922195.1 Podocnemis expansa | reverse complement strand
AAAGAAAGAAAGAAAGAAAGAAAGAAAGAAAGAAAGAAAGAAAGAAAGAAATCAGGTCCCCGAGTTTCAGATTGAGTACCCAACATTAGTGGATACTTTTTATCTTGATTCTTGTGCCTCACTTCAGTATCTGCATTTTTTCAATGGCTTATTACCTGGGAAAATCCAAGGATGGCAAAAGGGTACTACCCTCTCATTTACTTAACAGGCTGTTGTGTCAATCAATATTTGTGAAACACTCAGATACCATAGTGATGAGCACCAAAGGAGGCCATCAAGAAACTATTAATTTCATTTTCAGAGCAGAGTTTGAATAGCATGCAAGAAATAAGGCCTGGGATCCCACACTGAACAAAGAGGAGAAAATAAAACATGGAATAGCTGCTTATTAAGTGAGCACTCACCATCCTATCTACCAAATGAGGCAGTGGGCCTGTGAAGGGGGGGGAAGTATGTGATCATATAATTAAAGATGGTATAATTAGGACTGTCAATTAATTGCAGTTAACACCTATGATTAACTAAAACCAAAATCAATGTGTTAATTGCGTACCTCTGGCTGGGAAGGATGTATAGGCAGAGTAGAGGCTGAAGCCCTATCCTGGAGCTCCAGAGACAGCAGCAGGGAGCAGAAGCCCCAGTACTGAACTCTGGAGGAGGCAGAGAAGTAGAAGTGCCAGACTGGAACTCCTGAGGTGGCAGGAGGCAGGTAGGCTAAAGCCACGACCCCAGAGGTGGGGTGGAGTCTGAAATCCTATGCTCCAAGAGGGGCTGAAGCCCCTGCGTCCCCACACTCCAAGGGGGACTACATCCCAGAGCCCTGAGAGGGCTGATACCTGAAACCCCAATCCAGGCTGAAACACCCCACCAAGGGGAGGGTTTGAAGGGTTTGCACACCAAGGGTGGCAGAGGCTGATACCTGGAACTCCCAGGCCAAGCCTATTACTGTTCAACAGTGTGATTAATCACAATTAATTTTTTATCACTTGACAGCCCTAGTCATAATGCATACACACCAGGGGGCAAATTACAAATTCACAGGCATCCTTAATTCTGGTGTTTTCTGTGTTTTCAGAATTTGATTTTGCAATGTTCATAATGTTCTCAATGCATGCGGAGGACAGCTAGTTAATTTTGTTTTGTTTCTGTATGTAATATTTGTTTCCTATCAGCTTAAATTTTCCAAAAGTGCTGAGCCCTTGCACACACACATGCCTAATCACTTCAGTTGGACTTGCAAGTACACAGAAAAAGCAGAAACTGGTGTTCACCAAGGAGAAGAAAGGCATTTAAAAATGACAAACACTGATCAATCGTCTTCAGAGTGAGCAGAGAACAACAGTGAAATGGTGCAAAAAAGGATCAGTGTTTCTGAAAGCTATACTAAACTCTCTGACCTATCTGTTAGCTAGTTTATTGAGCCATCAATCAGATAAACTAATTCATTTTAGTTCTAGGATATAATCCTGCCATAATGACTGTTTTAGGGAAGAGTGATCTTGAAATAAATGTATTTGAGGTGCAAGAGAACAGCTATGTATATGGTGGTGCCACAAAAAGGTCGTGGATTTTAAAACCTCAGATCTGAGTGAAGGTAAGTTGCTAAATCCTGTAGAATTAATGACTGGAAAATATTTTTATCAAAAAGTAAGAACTAAAGGATTTGATGTGGAAGATAAATAACCTATTCTATCAGAAGAGGGAAAATATGGATTATTTTATACTTCTAGAAAAGATAGGTGGGTTTTGCCAGGCAAGGCTTAGTGGCTAATTTTTAAAAATTCTATAACCTGTTATCCAAGAAATCACTGATTAAATCGAGCAGTGAAATCATTGAACAGACTGTATTCTCCCATTACAATCCTGCTGCTCTGCTGATCCTATGTCTAATATCAGTCCATTCAGAGCCAGACCAAGACTAAATGGTGCCCTAGGCAAGGAGCATCTTCAGCAGCCTCCCTCCATTTACTGAAATTTAGAATATCTTATTTTTTTTATTGCATTTGTAGGCCATTTCACGACTTTGATGCACAATTTGCATGCATGATTTATTCTGTCATGTTAAGCAACAATTTTTTATGCTAGGATCTCTACACTATATTTATTCACGCCATATATAAGTTAATAAAAACTAGTTTCCTCTAAACTTACAGAAACACTTTAATTTTAGGAATAACTGAAAGGTACTAACATCAAGAAATTGAACTGTGCCCCAACACTGGGTGGACCAGTATTAAATAGTGTTTCAGTAGGTGACAGCCTTAAAATGTTAAACCTACTCTTTAGTTTAAAATATCACTTTGCTCACCTTTCCCCTCAAACTGAAGCACACTGTCAGAGAGATACAAAGACTGGTCAATGGCATTTTCAAGTGATACATTGGCAAGAGATGCCAATCTCTTTCTTCGGCCATCATCAATTGAAGATATTTTAATGAGCCTGAGCTTTGAAAGCTGCACTCACCACCCTCAACTATAAGCAGGAGTGTGAGCAGAATCCTCAAAGCTACCTCACATTAGGAAAAATGTCCTTCAGCTCTGTATAATGAATGAATTGGAGAACTTGGAGTGGAGAGTGCTAACCATGTGGTAAAATGTGACAGATGATGTCCATTTTGACAGTGAGGTCTTTGTTACTAATCTCCAAACATTCCCTATGTGTCAACATCCAGTGAAGGTCCATACAATCATTCAGGAGTGTTCTCCTGTCCATCAGTAGATTACTAAGGGCACACAAAAAGACCCTGTTCCTTTTGTGTTGCTTCATTTGTCTGAACCATTCTTCAGTGGACACTCAAGCAGCAACGATGAGCAAGCAAAAAAAAAAAAAAAGCCCACTCTTGAATTTTTCTTCCAAGATTCCCAACACCTCAGCTCCATCAGCATAATCACATTGCCTCTTCTTCCAAGGAAGACAAGTTTCCTTGAGGAGAGGCTCAACTCTTAAATTCTTTATCATTCTTCTGGCAGCACTCATGGCATCTTCACATACATAGTCTCTAGTGCACAACATCATCAAGGTAGTTTCTCATCAAAGTGGCAGTGGTCGCAATGTCCATCAACTGAGTTTGTAATGCCTTATTTACAACATTTAATTGAAACAGGCTATCATGGCAAACCACATCTGAGCTCAGAAATTTGAAGTCAGTAATTTTGTTTGCCAGGCTTTGCATGTCATGTCAGATTCTGACCTCAATTTTACCAGTTCCATCAGGGCACTGTAAACTTCAGTTACTTGGCACTTCACTGCCTCACACTATAAATGAAACATTCCCAGTAAGTATCGCTTAGTTTCGATAGGTGCTTGATGGGCATCTCATTAAATATGGCCTTTATTAGTCACTACTTACACTCTTCACAGTTACACAATAAAACAAGGTTCACAATATCACAGCTGGGCTCTCACTCCACTACAGTTTATTCCTATACCTCACTAACTGACTGGTGATGCCCTGCCCCTTATATACCCACAAGGGCATGGCTGACAACATTCTAGGTGAGTCGAGGAAAGTGTAGTTTTCAGGAAGTCTGGAAGGTTCCATGAGATTGTACGTAGATTTAGAACAGTCTAGGAAGTTAGTGAAAGATAAATCCACATACAGAATACCTGAAACATTTTATTGCAAACATTCTGTTTTCCCTTTTATCGCTAACAATAAAAACAGCATCCCAAGTCTAGAGCACCAGACAGTTGCCTGGGTTGCCCCCTACTAAATCCAGCCCTGTGTACCCTACAACAATACCCACAACTTACAGTATCTCCTCAAGTCTAAGCACTTTTTATTCACTCAAAGTGTATTAACTATAGACAACTATCCCCGCTCCAAATGCTGAATCTTTCAACTTTAAAATAAAAGCTTTCCTTTTGCCTTAGTGTATAAAATTTTAAAATAATAAAGAACAGAAATAGAAAACCACCAATTTTTTTTAAAAAGAAACAAAACCATACCAAAACATAAAATAGTTAAAGATGGAAGACACATATTAGATCACTCAGCCCACTCTCTTCATCAATGCTTTGCTTCCTTAGCCTGAATAAAACACTGGAAGTGGATTATTTAAAAAAAAATTAGTTATGGAAACATTGCAGTTCCACAGAGGCACTATCTACAGAGATGTTCTTCATCAGCTAAACTTCCCAAAGCTCACAGCAGAACCTAGTATCATTAGCTGCTAGGGGCTTTCATCCTTCTTTGAAGTAATCTATACAGATATGAGAAAAGGAGTAAAGTCATCCACAGAACCTTGCCACCTTCCTTCCCCAGATTTAGCCTGTTCACATTACATGTAGTCCTAGACAACTGAGGGTGTTGCAGCCCACCACACATGCATCAGATGCTTGGTATGGCTGACTGAAAAAAGAGTAATAATCAACTTAGACGCCAGCTGACTAAAACAGAGTACCTCATTCAAAAAAGGAATTCTACTGCCAGCCTAGACTTCTGCTCTATTCTAACTTGCTCTGAAGAAAGCCGTCCTGGATGCAATGGACCTTGCCAACTACTGTCCAGTTTCGATCTACCTTTCCCAGGAAAGTTTATTAAGAACACAGCAGATGTCTGTCACCAACCACACCTGTCCACAGACAAAACCCCAGATCAGGTTTTGAATGAGGATGGCCTATTTCTTGTTTCCAATGAATAAATAAGAGTCTCCCACTCTTAAAACTTCTGTACAGTACAGTCTACATAAGCTCAGTCACAAGCTATTGTTATCCTGCCTGAGAGAGGTTGTTTGAATCCTTCCTCACAAGCTGTATTGAGAAAAGTGATTGGTAACTTCACCTTTGCTACCACAGCCCACATCTGTTGGGTACCACATGGTTCTGCTCTTCCCCTGTCCTGTGCTATACTGTCATGCAACTTTTAAGAGAAACAATGAAATTTCCTACTTACCAACAGCAGAAATACAGGTCTTTCTCCTAGAAAGAGAGATTGTTTTTCTACAGAAATATTACAATTTGCCAAAAATATTCAATTTTCCATGAGGAATATTGACATGGCAGCTCCCTCCTTGCTTGCCTGCCTGGAAAGCTCTCAATTTTTCTTTCTAACACCCATTCATGTGCTCCTGAAACAGATTTTTTTTAAATCCTTTCCTGTGAAAAATGTTGTGCTTTTTTTTTTTTTTTTTAACTTTTCGGTCCAATTTGAGAGAGAATTTTTTTCAAAACCACAACACTGTTGTGAGAGTGGATTTCCCTTTTCTGGACAGTTCCCTATAGAACCCCAAATACAAAATAAGGAACAGTTTGCTGTATGTGTGAAAGGGTTTAGGAGAACCCCCCAGCACATTTGCCTGTGTAATCACATGCTTCCAACTCACCTACCATAATCATACAGCTCATAGACAGTACATAAAGCTATATGAGTCCATATCATGCCACAGTTATTTTAGATGATTTATACTGAGATGTTATGCACCCAAATGATGACATTTAAAAATCACATCTTCACTTCATTCATAAGGAACAGAATGATTGGCACAGCCTGACATGTTTATCATTGTCAAGCTGAGCCAGATACTATATACAGTAGATTTCCTCTATCACTCCTAGGAATGAATATAATTGGATCAAATCATATGTCATGCTGGGTTTGCTAATTTACTTGTATATCAAAGGGACAACAGATAGCATGATTACTTGTCCTTAGAAACAATACATTTTAGATTTGTTCAGAGAACCTATGCTATAGTTTGAAAGGTTTGGGATGCTGTTCTATTGATGTTTTCAAAGGGGCAGCCATGTTAGTCTAGTCCACCAAAAAAAATCAAGGAGTCGTGGCATTTAAAGACTAAAAGATTTATTTCTCGTACGAGTTTTTGTGGGAGAAAATTTCACTTTGTCAGATGCTACGAAGATGGGTGAACTTACAGAACAGAATGAAAATAAATGCAGAGGAGTGTAAAACATAGGATTAAGCCATAGAGTAACAGCAAATCAGAGTAGTTGTTTAGGTTCAAACCCTGGGAAGGCTGAAATCAAATTCCAAAGGGGCAGCCATGTTAGTCTAGTCCAGGAAGAAGAAGGAAAAAAAAAAGTCTTTAAGTGCCACACTATGTTTGCCTTTTTTCTTTTGTGTCTTTATTTGGCTAGATCAGTAAAGGATGAGTCCCACCAAATCTACCATAACATCAAATGATGTTTGGGGGTTTACATTTCCCTGTAGTTGCTCTTTTGTAGGTCAGGAAAGGGCTAGCTAGAGTATGCCTGTCAAGTCAACTTGTTCTTATGGGATATTGCTCCCAAATGTTAAGTGGTTTGGGGATCTGTGCATGAGCCAATTTTCTGTTTAGGAATGTATTACCAGCGAGTATGCAAGATCTTGGTAATTCTTGCTGTTGTATTAATTTGTGACTGAATGAGTCTTATTTGTGGGATCTGCTTAATTAGATTTGCTTGACTGGAATGTCCTTTGTGCACACAAAATTCTTTAAAGATTTGTTCATTAAAAACTTAACTTAAACTCCCCTTAAGCTGATAGAAAAATGTCAACCAATTTCAATGGACTTTGGCTCAACTCTTCCTTCTCTCTCCCTTCGTTTCCTCATTCTGTGTAAGGTAAGCTGGCCACTGATGTGCAACAGGGAGAAATGGACTTGTGCATAAGTCTAAAGGTGTTCATGTTATCCTGGAGTAGGCTTATAGGTGCCATTTCTGCATGTAGCCCTGCAAAGGCAGACCCTTGTGTTTGTGCACAGTACCACTGATTTTATTGTGGACAAAGGATCCTCTTGCATGGAGTCACTTGCAATAGTAGGACCTTAATTAGCATTGTACTGTTAAATTACCTTCTTTCCGCAGGTTTGGGTAGAGCTGTGCACATTCACAATAGCTAGGCAAGGCTTGATGTCTTCTTAGCTCATTAGTTTTATGCCACTACTGTAACACATTCTGGCTTTCATTTTGCCATTTGAATACACAATGGACTGATGTCAAAAATATATAATTGCTGATGAAGATGACACTTCAGCTAGGGATCTTTTAACAGAAAAAAATTCAATGAAATTTTAGTTTATAAATTACTGCATTTGATTTATTCCCATCTGAAGAAAATAAATGGATTGTTGAATTGAGTTAGTTGAATAGTATTCAAACCTATTTGCAAACATTTTGTTGAATTAAGAAGCAGGTTTTGAATCACACTGTTTGCACATCTTTTATTATTCACTGTTCATGAACATTTGCCCGGCTCCATACAAATAAATGTTCATGAAGTAAGGAGTATGCGGTCCATAATAGATAATCATTTAGTGCATTTAAAAATCTAGTTGGGGTGTAAGTCATTTACAGTGTTTAAGTCATACAATCAGAACAATAATGTAATCATGTCCTTATGTGACCAATTACAAAGCTTGAATAGCAAATTACAAATATTCAGCTGATAAACATGGCAGACAGAACAGTCCATAGAAATCATTGGAAGAAGTCTTAATGACTTCAACAGGCTCTTTATCAGACACTGTACGGAAGTCTAAAGCATAAATCTGATCATAAAAATTAACTGAAAAAAATCAAATGTGTACCATCTGCAATTTTTTTACAACTTCTCTACCATGTACCCCAATTTTTAGAGGCAAATGACTGGCCCAATCTTTCTTGCTAGGAAACTCAAATGGGAACCAGTTGCCTCATTTTTTCACCTCCTATTTTGACGGGTGCAGTTGGAAAGCAAATCATCTTATCTTCCTTCCCCACCCCCACCCCAAATCCCTAGAAAAAATGTTTTAAGGTAGATCTCCCCATTCAGCAATGAGGAAATGCTCCTCCCCTGCTGCTAATTCTTTGAAGGCATTATACGAATAGGGAATCTTCCATTCCTGGAGCAAATGGGAAATTTTTGTAGAGCTACAGTAGAAACAAAGCTTAAACAGTGCAGTCTAATTTCTTTCCAAGCTAAGTGAAATGCAAACCTTAAACAAATAGCACAATAGGTAAAAGTCAGATTTTTAACAAGGCATTTAACAATTAGATTTTAACAATGCATTCTGTTTTCATCATCTCAATAATCAACTGTAACCTTTGTAAGTGCTGTTTCTTTTGAACGCCTGATTATCTTTTCTGCACATCCTGAAACAGTAGTAGTGACAATTTTAATTATTTATGCTCAAGATGAGGCCAAAAGCAGATGAATTATAGAGAATTCATGATGATCATGTACAAGGAAAATGATTTGCCTAAAAATGTGTCTTTTTAACTTCAACAGTGCCATTAGATGCCTCTTTTTTAGAAAAATGAGAAACTATTTTCAAACATGCCATTAGAAGAGAAGACAGGTACGCTTCTCTGGCAAAGTAACAGAATTTAAAAAGAAATCACATAGATGGGGAAAAATACCCTCATCTTTCTTGAGAGATTATAATTTCAAATTAAGTCTGCATCATGTGTTACTATAGAAACTCCCATTTTGTGGCATGTTTGTCGAGAAAATAGTCAAAAGTTGCATTTTAATGAAGGCAGATAGCACATTTCCTTCTTCAGTATAACAAAATAAAACAGATTTTTATTAGAAATAAAATAAGGAGAAAAAGGCAAGCTAATTAAGGTCATGAGGAAGGGGCATTAAATACTGAAGTGACATATGTCATGTTAATTTTCAACAGCATCTCCGCCTCACAGATTATGTATTAGATACTGCAGGAGACTGATGGATTGAGAGACTTGTTGCCATGGTGATATTTGCTGCTTTGCTGGTATTCCCTACAGAAAGTAAAGGATTTTTTTTCCCTCAGTTAGACAAATTGGCTATATATAGCAAGAGATGTTAGCGAACCGAAACAACAGAGTCTGGTAGGGGGAGGCTGAGGGGAAAACTGACATTTCTAAATCTAAGCAACCACAATAGACCACATAGCTACGTAAGGGGGTTGGAAGAAAGAAAGCTGCTTATATCATTTCTATTATTCCTCAGTTTTCAAGATAAAGGAGGAGAGCAGAAGATAAAAAGACAGTATTGCCTAAAAGAGAGTTACAACTGCCTTTGGTTTAGTCTGCTTGAGATGGGTTACAGCCTGAGGCAAAGCTAAGAGCTGAAAGCCTCTGAAGTGGGCAGAAAAACAATGGAATTGCTTACACTGAAAGTGTAAATCACAGGATGAGTTCCAGACATAAGCTTTTTTTTAAATCTTTGCTTACAATATTTTTAAGGCATGGTGTTGATACCATTTCTGCCTATTTCCTGGCATTGTAGCAATGTATCTTATGGTTAAAGTCTGTTGTTTTGAGGTGTGGGAAGTCCGTGACAGTATGGTTTAATTTTTAATATTAGTCCATCTCAGCCAAATAACTAAACACTATTGTGGAAGAAAAGGCAAGGTATTTTTTGCTTCGGGTTCCCATTTCCTCAGCACCCTTCACACAAACAGATGCTAAGAAATTAAAAGCATTTACCCTGTGGCTCAGCAAGCTACTATCCCAGCGAGACATATGAGGCAGATTGCACCCCATATGATAAATTAGCATACAGTTTTTATCTGTTTCCTGTCCTTTACATACCCTTGTTACAATTTTGTGTGTGTGTGTGTGTGTGTGTGTGTGTGTGGCATGCACAGCACCATTTGCTTACAGTTGACTGTGGCCTTACAACAGGCAATCTACAGCAAATAATTACAGGATTCACAGCCCTAGGGGAAGAGAAAGAAAAAAGCCCAGGTTCCAAGCTCCCTATTCCCAGTTGGGCTGCTCCCCACGCTCCTGGTTCCATTTCCTGCTGGGAACCTAGCTGCACTGAAGCTCCTTGCTCCCCACTTCTCCAAGGCTCTGGGCTCTCCATTACACACCAGAGGCATGGCTGCCCCATCCCTGCCAGTAGCACAGAATCCACCTGGTGAGGAGGGACATCCATACACACAGTGGGGAGCTGGGAGCCTCAGAGCAGTGGGGAGTGAGAAGCCAGGCACTTCAGGACAGCACCCAGCAGGAAGCCCCATGGAGCTCACAGCCAAGGCTCTGCCACCACACTTCCCCTCTTAAGTAAGTAGAAGTCCTCTAGGTGAGGACACACACCACTGACAGAAGGGCAGTGTGGCCATGAACCACCACAGTAATTACTGCAGCAGCAGCAGATGTGCCCCCAGACATGCTGAGTTTTAGGTACCAGAAAGACATCGAGGAAGAGAAAACACTGGCTCGAGGACTATATTATATGGTAGAAGAGAGGGAGGGTTCGGAGTCATAACTGAAAACCAGTAATGGAAGCTACAGGAATAAGTGAGATCCTTCACGAAAATAATATATAATGAGATGTCCACTCATGGAGTTCTGAAAGATTCTAATTCAAACACGGAGAACAGCTGGTATCCACAAAAGGAAGGGAAAAAACGGTAGGCAAGAAAAAGGGATAGCAAAGATTGTATAGCACCATGAAACTGTGGAAAGGAAGGAACCGATCAGCTCTATTCACAAAGCAAACAGATCAAGGAATCTAGCTACAATTTGAATGCAAGTGGTTTCAAAGGAGTTAAATCAATGAAATCAAGATGGCCCAGTAGCAAACAGTATTGGAAGAAAACAACACAAACCTGCAAAGTGGATTACTTTCTCCTCAGCGATGTTTCTCATAGCTTCTTCCTCCCCATGAAAGACACCCGACACTTTACAAATGTAAACTGGTTAATTCTCACAAAACTGCTGAGACATACCAATGGGGATCAGCAAGGTCACAATCTTCTTACTCCCAACAGTAGGCCATGAACTAAGTAGCTTGCCTCCAGAAGGACCAGTACTTATAAAGTTTGTTTTCACAGATTACAAATTCTGAGGATCTAACACAGATCTGGATGGGAATTTTTTGATGAAACACATTTTTGTCAGAAAGTACCAATTTGTTGACACTGAAACTGTCACAGAAATGTGTAAGTCTGAACAAAACTCACCAGTCTAAAATGGCATTTGCAGGAGAAAGAGGCCCTAGAACAGCCAATCCCCTGCTGGTTAAGGCTCTGAGACGTGAGAGACCCAGATTCCAGGCATTGCTCTATCTGTTTCAGAACGTCCTGACCACCAGACCATTGTCAGTGTCTCCTGTTGCAGCTGTTCCACTTCATACAAACAATTAAATATTCATAGAGCAAGCGTGAGATTCATAGAGCAAGTGTGATCCTATTGGCTGGTGACAGGGGCATTCAGCTGGGATGGGAGAGACCTGGGTTCAAGTTGCTGTTCCTGTATCTCAGGCAAGGGCCCTAACTGATAACATGAAAGGTTCAAACTTTTTCCCCCGCAAATTTGTAAAAAGTCACATTGTCATTCTGATGCAGAACAAAAACAAATTTCATATAAAAATTTTTTTTGAAAAAACAATTCTCGTTTTCCTGCATGCCCTAAACAGCTCCTGTTCAAGCCTGTGCAATACTCTGAAAAAAGTTTCAATAGCAAACTTTAAGGCTATGTCTACATCAGTGGTTCCCAACCTTTTCTCTGCAATGGCACGCCTTGATACCTTTAATTATTTTGAGGCACACCAACTTATGGTCTTCAAATGAACTCGAATATTCATGAGCTGATCCAGAACTCTGAGTAGATTTTCAAAAATTTCCATGGCACACCTGCTCAGTCATGAGGGCGCACCTGTGTTCCACAGCACACTGGTTTGGAAACACTGGTCTACACTGCCAAATTAGTCTGGCTTAAGCAAGCTTAGTCCAGACTAATTTGGCTCATGGCCACACTAGGCTTTGCCTAGTCCAAACTAAGAAATTTCTTAAAGCCAAAGCTTGGTCCGGACCAGTAAGACCCCTTGCTTAGTCCAAACTAGCTGGCTTAGTTTGAACTTTAGTTCAAACCAAGAACTTGCAAGATCCAAAATAATGGCTAGCTCAAACTTTAAAAGTTTGAACTAAGTCATTAGTTCAAACTAGCCACGCCTTCTAGTTCGAACTAAAAAGTTAGCTTGAACTAGGACACAAGGCTAGTTCAAACTAAAAAGCTGCAGTTAGTCCGAACTAGCCTGCGGCTAGTTTGGACTAACTTTGGGCTTTTTTTAGTTCAGACTAGCAAGTCCGTACTAAAAAAGTAGATATAGACATAGCTTAAGAGTGGTTTCAGACCAAACCCAAAGACCTACATGGGATGTACAATAGCAACCATCCCTTGTCACTAAAGTGAAAGCAGAATGACTCACTTGATGCCTTAGCTCTGGTTTCCCACCGATACCCAGAAAGCTACCAGGAGTGCCTGCTACTGATTCATATTTCCTGGAATCCAATTACAGCAATTGCTGGTTTGGAGCTATTACAATTTACAGTGTCATGTAAATTATTCTGTAAAATTTTGACCCTATATATGGAGGTACAGTGCCAACATATGAAATTCATGTTCTAAAAATTCATAGGAATTTTTTGTTGACAACTAATTATTGCTCATTTGCATTAACCATTTAAAAAAACATTTCAGTTATTTTGTGGGGGGGTTGCTTCCCTAAAAGGGCCAAAAGCAGTAATCCACACAGTAAGGATTAAAGGCCCAAAAACTTTCAGTTTAAAATAAAGTAGTTTATGGTACAGGAAGCACCTTTTCAAAAATATGTTTCTATTATTAAAATACACAAGTTTTGACACAGTAATATATTCAGAGCTATGGTGCAGGAACAGTAAATTTGCCCTGGACAGAGAGCCTCTGAAATCTGAGATAGAACAGAGCAAAATTTACAGCTGGGAAAAAGGATGAATGATACCAATATGGAGACATTCATAGGCATGTATATTCCATACAAATTTATGTTAAAGACTTAATAAGATTATGAAGCAAAGCCAACCACTTGAAAGTTAGGAAATATTAAAATTACAGTTTCCCTTGTTGTCTTTAAATAGACCCTTATGCTTATTAAATTTCCTCCTGGGGGTTTCTCCTCATAGCATCTAAGTGCTTCATAGACACTAGTGAATTTATTTTACAGACTTTGGCCTTGTATACACTGGGGGTAGGATTGTAATTCGACCTTACGCTGTCAAATGACAGAAGGCTAAAGCAAGTGATCACAACAGATTGCTTGCTCCGGGTCTTGCATCCTCACTGCTCACGTGACTTCCTGAAATGCATTGCACTCTGGGTAGTAGACTTGTGGGGAAGTAGTCAGCCTCTGCTTATTCCCCCTCCCCTTGTCTCTTAAAAAGACAACAAAAAAAAACCAGGAAAAGCTTCCCTTGCTGTTTCTCTGCCTCAGGCTCAAGAGGGAGGCACAATATTACATGCAGAGAGGAATTAATTGAAAATTTTCCATGGGCTGCAAGTAGGGAGGAGTTATGTTGCTATGGTGTAGCAGACTGGAAAAACAGGTAGGGAGGGGAAATCAAGATTAGAGTTACTCTTTAGCTATGCAGACCTAAATTCAAATTATAATTTCAACCATAGTGCTATACCACTTGCAGGGGTGGTGTTAGCAGGTCAAATTGTCAAAGTACAGTTCTTTTTTTTTTTTTTCTCCAAATGTACTGCTCTGATACAAGCTGCACAAGGTCAAGGTAAGCAGCATAATGTTGAACTTCACTGTCAATGTAAGACACATCTTAGGAATCCCAGAATCAGGCTTGATAAGGATTCTCAAAAGCTACACTCAGCTTAGCTGCCTTGAACATTGTAGTCACCTAAATTTGCTCATCACCAAAATTTTTGTTGTGACACTTCCCCCAGCACTTGTGTTTCTGCCTCAGAGGACATGCACTGCTACCCTACGCCATGTATCCATTTACCTAATCCCCAGTGTGTCACACAAACCAAGGTACGATTCCTCTGCCTAACTCATCAGTGGGCCCAATCCAGTAAGCATATTCAGACCCCACTTACTAGATGGAGCCCCAATAAGCAAATTTACAAAAAACGGAGGGAAGAAGTGGAGGCAATGCCATCTTATAACTTTTAGCCTGATCAGCTGGGATGTGGGAGACACCCACTTCAAGTCCCACTTCCACCTCAGGGGAAGAAGAGATTTGAATTGGGGTCTGCCACCTCTCAGTTGCATACTCTCACATGTGGCTTCATGTGTTGTGTAATACTTTGTACTTATTTCATCTTTAGTTCAGACCAATTCTCCAGTTAGTCAAGATCATTTTGAATTCTAATCCTTTCTCCACAAGTATTTGCAAGTCCTACCAGCTTGGTGTCATCTGTAACTTTTTAGAAGCACACTCTCTACTCCATTATCCAAGTCACTAATGAAAATACTGAACATACTGGACCCAGGACAGACCACTGTGGAATCCTACTACATACATCTTCCCAGTTTGTCAGTGAATCAGTGATAACTACTCTAGGTATATGGTCTTCCAATCAGTTGTACACCCTCTCATAGTAACTGCATCAAGACCACATTTCCCAAATTTGCTGCTGAGAACATCAGGTGGAACTTTACTAAAATGAAGATACAGCATATCTAGTGCTTCCCCTCTATTCACTATACAGTTACCCTGTTGAAGTTTGGCTTGTCATTTATTAGTTCTCGACAAATCCAGGCTGACTGTCACTTATCACCCTATTATCCTCTAGGTGCTTACAAATAGCATGTTTCACAATTTGTTCTAGAATCTTGCCAGATACTGAAGTTGTGATGACAGTCACTAATTCTCTGGGTTCTCCTTGTTCTCCATTTTATAGACAGACAGACACTATGTCCTTCTCCAGTCCCCAGGAGCCTCACCCAGTGTTGCAGGGAGGGTTTCAGCTTACCACCTTCCAAAGCCATTCTAGTTCCACAGTGATCTGTCATTTTCTTTGGTTTAGCACTCCAGCCCAGTCATTACTAAGTCTATTCCCCTTCCATGATAAACTCAAAATCTAATGACCTTCCATCCTGTCTCCCAGGGTCAATCTGAACTTGTCTTTCTTGGCCTCTTGAAATACTTGCACCCAGTCTAGGTCTAGGGAAGAAGCAAGGGGAACCCAGGCCAACCCCTCCCCAGGGTTCTTTAATCCTTCCACGACTTCCCTGTGTTGCTCCTATCTTAACCTCACTCGTTGACATCTGCAGCAGGTCTCTAGACTCTGCTGTCCCAGCCTGGATCCATAGTTCCTCATAGTTCCTATTTAACCAACTCCAAAGACCATTCCTAGCTAAGTTGTATTTCCAGCTTGGGTAACTTCTGCGGCCTACTTTATTAATAAGTGCTGTGAAGGGTGCAGAGCTAGTAACACCAATCACTACCAGAAGTGGATCTAGAACTCATGATAATCTAGCTCTCACCTTGTCCATTCTTTTCATAAGGGAAATCCTCTTCCACCATCATCTTACTGGTGTCCTACCTGTAGTCTGAGTTCCGTATGCAGTTCTGAACAGCCGCTAAGGCAGTGCATGCATAGTACTAAGAGACACTGAGGTGGGAGAAAGTGAGATTGGCATGCTCCCTAAAACAAGCTGTACTACACAAATAATAGGTCACTTTCAGCAGTTTATAATGCAGCCAAATCTAGGCAGATTTTCATAAATCGAACAAAAGCCACCTCCCTGGGCTAGGCCTACCCTTCTGCCAAATTTTGAAGGCCTGCTGCACACATTGTAAGCATCAGAGCTTTTCAAAGATGACATTACTAGAAAACTTATAATGGAAAGCCTTATGAAAACTAAACCATAGGACTGCTACACCTGCAACTGTGGATGGCAAGCAGGCTGCCAGGTTCCATTCATGTTGTCCATGGTGATGAAAGTTCTCTGGTGGGGTGGAAGGAGCAACATTTAGCAAAAATTCTGTATCTGTATTCAAAACTCTGGGCCTAGGTCTGCGCACAGATCCTGGCACAGGAGGGTACCTAACCTTCAGAAATTCTGATTAGCCAGTCAGATTTACCAAATATTTGCTTGAAATTTTCCTGTTTAGTGTAACATCAGTGAAGGGTCATCATTTAGTTGGTGCAACACATTTGGCTTTGCATATCAAATGAAATAGTAGTCTGAGCTGAGCCTGAATATATTTTCAGAAATATAATAGAGATACAATTTTCTCATCTGTCATCTGTTAGGTTGCCTGTCAGATATCATACAGTGCATAGTAGCAAAAAGCCAAGGTGGGTAGACAAAATCTTAACTATGTACTGTGATACCCATTACTGCAATACAGGAGACACAACGTATCAGTATGTTGTGATTAATCCATCATTTCTCGTTTCCTTTTTAAAAAGGAAGGCTAGTAAACCAGTTCAAATAACCTAAAAAGACTCAAGGCCAGATCCTCAGCAAACGTATATCTACACTGCTCCACTGACATTAATGGACCTATGCCTGTTTCCACCACCTAAGGATCTGACCTCTGTATGGAATCTCCCAGCTACTGGAATCATTGCTATGGACACCATTAACAAGTTAGCACTTAGCAGCCATTGTCATACAATAGTATCTCAATTGCCAGTGTTCTCTCTTATCCTTAAGAGAGCTCTATTCCTAATCCTTGTGTTATTCAACCTTGACAATATTAACTCTTTATGGATTCTATTGTACTTTGTTTCCATCTGAAAATCCAGCATGTTGATGCATTTTTCTTATGAACTTATCCTGCAGTCTGCTGTGAAATTTACACTGAGATCACTAACTGTGAGCACTGCAGGAGCCTAAGAAAGCACCATATAAAGGTAGGCAGGGGGTGGGGGGGAAACAGTCTGTGGAGAAGAACACATTTAACAAAACCATTACAGTGTGGGCTCACTCCAGTATATTGAAACACATATACACACACACCTCCAAAGATAGGGTTTAGAAGAAAATTATTTCTATCAAAATTTCAGCTGTTTGTGATGCGATAGGTTCTCCCTCCCACACACCCCCATTGGATGTATATAAACAGATTGCAGTCCTTTAGCACCATCTTCAGAATAATACAACAAAGCTGGCATAATGCTCCCTTAATGTAGCAGTCAGTTCTCCTGTAGCAGAGCAGAATAATGTGATGACACAGTATTCTCTCATTCTGCTACCATTAATGAGCGACATTCCATATTTCGCCTACCAAACACAACCCAAGAGCACAAAGCTAGGCCACCAAAGACGATTATTTCTCCCCTCAGTATATACATAGTTTGGTTCAAAATATAGCAAGTTCTGTAATCACATTGGTATGTCCTTAAAGAATTAAATCATTTTAAGTATTTTGTAGTTAATTGGTTTTGATGGAAGGCAGAACATGAAAGTTTAAAAATACTAATGAAAAGGATGACAAGCTGGGAGTGCCACTCAGTATTTCATGTAACTATTTGCTCTGACTTTAAAATGAAAATAAACCCCTTGGAAAAATCTGCATTAAATATTATTTTAAAACCCTTTTCTACAAATGAATGGTGAAAGCTTTCATTTCAGATCCCCTTTGCATTATCATAAGAACTCATTAAACAGAATCTTAATAACTAAAAAGAAAATATTGATCAAAATAAATATTGTTTGAATACCACCAGTCAGTGCTTTTCGATGCCTGTATGCATTTTGTAATTTATACACACATAATTTATACACACAAAGAAAATTTATAGAAATATTACATTATACACTCTAAGAACTAATTTATTACTCAATAAATTTGAGCATGTTGGAGGAGTTCCAACAGTACCAAAATTAATAATGTATTGGTTAAAGTTAATTTAATGTATGCTTTAACAAACTTGTATAGGTGATATTTGATAACTGAGAAATTTCAACTCTCATTTTGAAAGATACATTTTAGTGCTTATGCAAATGAGACTGATAACAAATAAAACCAAGAACAGCTCAGGCTGACACTTGCAAGCTTCTCTAAACAGTTCTGCCAGTGTAGCACTAACATGATTCGCACCATTGCTGCAATTCCAAGTCCTAGCTATGTCTGAAGCAAATAATTACAGTAAGCTTGAGTGTCTTCTCCTATGTGATTCTACTTCCAAACTCCTCTGCAAGATTCATTTCAGCACATTGGTATGGGGTGTAATATTTCCAAACACTGTAAATAACAGACCACAAGAAAAGCAGCAATGATGAGTCTACTTGGCATCTGGGGTCGCTAATGAAACAATGACTTATAGCCTTAACAGGCATAGAGGGGTCAGTCCCCTCCTCACCCCTCCATGTGCCTGCATAAGAAGCTATGCCCCCACACTGAGCCATTTATTCATCTCAGCATAAAACCACACAGAAAAGGAACAATGGGCTTTGTTTTCTCATCATGTCACCCTTGCCTCCCTGAAGCAGGGCTGCCAATAGAATAGGGTGGTGAGGAAGCTTGTCACATGTATTCAAACAGCTTAGACCCCGAAGAACAACACTCCCAATTTTCCATGGCTTTCACAGTCACAGTCAGTCTGCTCTGCCCTACATGCTCCTTTGCAATACAGAAGTCTGCACAGTCACACAAAACAGCTCACACTCTCTACACAGATCTCAAAGACAAGAGCAAGAATAACCATGACTCTGGACAGTGTATGATGCATTTTGCATCAAAAACAGGCTACCCCAAGATAGCAAAGAGCAAATTGGGAATCTCTCTCCCCCGCACCAAAATTTCATCCTCACTCAGAGTAGTTACATCCCCACACACGGAGAGCTCAGCACCAGTGTATCATTATAGAAAGACAGAGATGAACATACTATATAGCTTCCTCTCCCTTCCACATAATATCCTCAGTCCACTTCCTGAAGGCTTCTGCATTTCCCTCACCCCTTTGGATCCCCTCCATACCACAAAGCAGAGGGTTAGGGCTCAAAAGAAGAATATACACCTTGAACTTTATGATGATAGAGGGTTTCCCAAAACACAGACAGCCCTGAGTGTAGAAATCATGTTGCAGAAATGAAACAGGAACAAGTCAAAACCTAAATCATTCCAAAAAACACTTGAGGAATAAACACCAAATGAGACTGAAAATGAGTGTTTACTTCTCATTAACATGCAGTTGTGTTAAAAGGTACTTCACAGAATTGGCAGGGATTTCTTCACAGCTTGCAATTAAAGAGCTGTTGAACTGGCACTGGCCCTTTTGTCCCACTATTCTTGTAGACCCTGCTTGTTTTGAACTTCTAATGTAAAGAAATCAGAAGTTTCTGAAGTCAGCTAGAGTAGTTATTGATCTTGCATTTAGTGTATCAGCAAACTGGAATATATTGTGTTGTATTTCCTACTTGAAGCCTAAGCCTGCAAATGAACGAATGAGCACCAAACAAAATGTGGCAGTAATTAGCATTGGCTGAATAACTTTTGTTGTCATCGTTGTTTGCTTGTAGTTCCTATGTAATAATAACCTGGGGAAAAATGTTTGGTTCAACCTGAATCAAATTCAACATTTTTGGTAAATCACACAAGTCCATTTCATGATGAATGAAAAATTTCATTTGAGCCAAATCATTTGTTTCTGGGCATTTTTAAAGGGCCAGATTCACAAAAGCAGCTGGAGCAGGAGGAGTTGGTGGTTCCCTCCTTATAATCTTTAGCCAGGTGTTTGGAGCACTCACCTGTAATATGGGTGACTTGGGTTCAAAATTCTGTTCTGGACCCAGATCTCTCCACGTCCCAGGTAAGGACCTTCACCATCAAAGTTTTGGATACTCTGTGGTGAGTATCTCAGTCTCTTTGGTTGAAACTGCTCCACATTGTATAAAATTTTTAAATACATAATCATTGGCCCATAGAGAGAAAGTGAAAATGACTCAATAGCTCACTGATAAGGCACTCAGCTGTGAGGGGAAGATCCAGTTTCAGTCCCTGCTCCAGTGGCTATTTAAGTATTTATTCAAAATTGAACAGTTTCAGCTGGAGAGAATAAGGTCCACTCAACACTACAGACCTATAATCAGTAAAACTATGGTGCTCAAGGGAGTGAAAAATCCACACCCCTGAACACAGTTATACTGGCCTAACCCGTGTAGACAGCACTGTGTCAACAAGAGATTTTCTCCTACCTGGGGAGATGGATAAATTATGCCGATGGGAGAGCTGTCTCCCATCAAGCTAGAGTGTCTCCACAAAAGTGTTGATGTCCTTTAAGAGACTTACCCCAAGATAGCCTGATAAGAGAATTTAGCAAGGAAGAGCTGGATTCAAATCCATATTCCAGAGTGGGCTTTTCAACTTGTGTCTTATCTTCCCAGACAGGAGTCCTAACTACCAGGCTAAAGGTTACAAGTAAGCTGGGAAAATCACAGCCACTGACTTTTAATTCATCAGTGTTTAGTTTTAAGTATTGGTTATGATTTGTATTAATTTACATTTTCAAGGTTGTACAAAATTATGCTTTTGAAGCTTTTTTATTTTTAATCACTTCACATTATTTCAGTTTTAAGATGTCATGGGATGATCAGACAATAATTATTTAATCATAGTAAACTAAGATTCATAAAGTTAAAGCTTTACAACCATTAACACAAATTGTCAACATCACAGGTCAAAATATACAAAGTAAATGGTCTCCATCAAACTCTAAGAAGCTGCGCAAAGTAGCATTTTTCTTACTTTGCTTCTCTGTACTCTTCAGTTATAAATAATGGAAATATTTTTGTCTGCACATGTACGTGTGCATGTGTGGTGAAATTAGTATGGACTGACATTTACCTATAAAAATCTAATCCTTCTAAGCCCAGTTATGTGTAGATGGGAGAGGGAAACCTCTTTCTCCTGCTTTGTGAACAGGTTTCTAAATCCCATTGAGAGTCTAGCCCCAAAATGCATCAGCTGAAACTACTGCATGAATTCCTATCAAATTCAAAGGTACTTTTGGGTCCATCAAAACAGCATTCTTCAAAAAATAAAATATTCATCCAAAATTTTTCACCCAACTCTAGCAGTATTACAATGAAGCAAAACAGCAATTAGAATGATCTTATTGAAAATCATGCTTCCATGCATACCTACACTCATTTTCCAACATAGCAACACTAAATGATTCATACACATGTCCATGTGACTATAATTGCCTCTGCAAGGAATATACACTGTCCATTCCATGCTGACACATCTAGAGTGGTAACTGCTGTTTGCAACAGTAACACTTCCTTGATGCAACAGAGCATATTTGTGTAGGCATCTTTGCCTGCTGAACCTACCCAGTGACCCATTCATGATTACATTAAATGTTACTGATTTATAGGCTGAGAACTTCATGCAGCAGATTTTTCTTCTCACACAACCAACATAAGTCTATGAACAGGTGTGAGATCCAGACAGCTATCAGTCGATAGCATAGGGCTCTCAAGAGGAAAGATTTTAAGAGATGAGCATAGTAGACTGATCCTGATTTATCAAACTAGCTGTAATTATTCAGTTTTAACCCTCTCCTTGTAAGCATACCATATGTATCAAATAGAAGGTACAAAGCAAGAGGGAAGGCAATCATTTAACTTAGCCCAGGGTGGGGGGGAATGTCATCAAAATATTTTATGCACAAGAATCTAACATGGTTTGTAATTTTCCATTAAATGCTGGATTTTATATTTAATAATTTAAAGCTGCTTTGAATGTTTTGAAATTTTTTGGAGAATAGGGTGGGTTGTTTTGTTCTAAGAAATAATTTTTTTTCCTGAGCTGAGATACTAAAATGCAAGCGCCAAGAGTCAGTCCAAAATTTATATGCATGCTAAAATAAAATCCAGAAAAATAAAAGACACAGTAAAAACTCACATTTATACAAGGCACTTAATGGATATATTGAAGCAGTCATGCTTTTGTTATTTTAAATCACTGCAGTGATTATCAGGTTATATTTACATATGAGTGTTCAATACAGATGTTTATAAGAGGTCATACCCAATGACTATTAAATTTCTGTATGCACTGTGGTGAAATTTTGAAATTTGTTGCATTACCAGAAGATTTTATTGATGCTAGTTTGTTACCTGAGGAATATTTAGAGGATGGGGTTACCCCTAAAACTGCTGGTATGATTGTTTGCCCTACTGGAATTTCCAAGGAATCAACTTGCCTTTGCTTGAAATGACACAAATGCAGCTTTTCAATCAAGACAGAATACCCAAGCTGTGATACTTCGAAAACAAATACAAAGTTCATTTTGAAGTGAGTGGCTACATCAAAAGAGAGCATAACAACAACAACAACAACAACAACAATAATAATAATACACTTTATGTATCTTAAGCAATTGTATTAATACATTTCCAAAGGGGCAGTTGTGTTAGTCTAGTTCACTAAAACGAACAAGGAGTCTACTTCATCTTCAAAGCATCTGACGAAGTGATAATTTCTCTCATGAAAGCTCATGCATATATCTTAACAAACTATCATTAAAATCCTTAACAATCTAAAACATTCAGCAAGCTCCTTGTCAGGCAGGTGCTGAATGGGTTCTAGAGGGAGGAAGGTTTCACTCTTACTACAAACATTCAGCTTTGCTGATAGGCAAACATCTGTTGGCTGTATATCAAGTTAGAACTTAAAAAGCCCCATTTTTCCTCTGTTTGTCTGCAAGGGTCCTTCTGTTCTGTAAAAGCTGTCATGGGAACAACCTTAGGCTTAGACACAAAGCAATGACTGGGTTAGCCCTTTTGCCCACAGCCCAGGTACACCTTTGCAGCTCCCCAGCTTGCTGGTTGTTGTCTGCTCTGTCCTCAGCTTGCTTTTTTTGGTTCTTCACCTTCTGGATCTTTTTGTCAGCTCTCTCTTTGAATCTTTTCCTTGTCCCAGTACCCTCCTCTTTCAAGCGCCATTAGGCCTGTCAGCTGTGGGCCTTATATACATGGTAGTAACAGAGAAGGATGGATTTACATAAGGACTCAGTTGTATAAGAATAAATAGGGGAGGGGTGATGCTGAGTAGGAGTTACAGAAGAATATAGAGGTGTGGGGTGACATAAGGAAAGAGACAGAATGTGCAAGTGGGTAGTGGAGAAGCAGGGGAATATGAGAAAATTAATTTTTATTTTCAAATGTCAGGTTCACTCATTATCCTTTGTTCTAAGGATTCTTTTCCTGCACCTTATTGTTTTTGAACACTACAGAATGCTCAACTACTGATACCACTCTATTTTACTTTAATCACTTGGTATTCCTATTATCTAATTTTGAACTCCTTTTCTGATTTTTCTGCATTGTTTCTACCTGCCCATTTTCCCTAGCAGATTCCATAACAACGAAGACAAAAATCTCTGGCTACTGGACTGCTGAACAGAGTGGGGGTTAAAAACAACATCATAAAAAACCAACATATTTAAAATCTGACCTTTCTATTAACAATAAAAAATGGTAGACAGTTGTTTTGAAATCAGATTTTAACCATTGTAGTGGCCACATGGTCATATTAGGGATAACAATTCACAACAAATGTATTGATTTCTGCTGTGAGACCATCGTGTTGGATTTAAGGCCTCTATTTTGGAGAAATGGTCATCTAAGGTAACCTGCTCTATTTATAAAGAAATTAGCCAAGCAAGTCTCAGTACACTTTTTCCTCTGATAGGCAATTACAAACATAAACATTCTATTATTTTTAGCATTCTAGCTACGGTTTAAGAGCCCAGTCATACAATGAGTTTGCACTCTGCTTGTATGGATACCATTTGATATACAAGGGCAGTGGTTTTCAACTTTTTTTCCACTTGTGGACTCTCAGATGTTTTGAATGGAGGTGCAGACCCAATTGGAAATCTTAGACATAGTCTGGAGACTTTTAGGGATCCACAGACCACAGGCTGAAAACCAGTGCACTAATGAATAATTTATCACAATTTCATATTGGAATGCTAGTGACCAAATAATATTGCCACTGATTGTGATTCTGTGATATTTGGCATATTCTTTAACATCCCATATCCTCAGATTCTGTTGTTCCATGAAACAATTAGTTTTCCTTCTAAAGAAGAATATTCTCTGTCCTCATGCTTACAGAGACAAGCTTTCCAAATATGGCTCAGAAGAATTTTTAATCACTTGCTTTTTAAGCCAAATGAATGATTTTCAAATGCTCACACTTCTGCAACTTTTATACTGTTACAAACAAAAACATAACTTTACATTAAAATAATATGCAGAGCACCAAGCAGCATTCTTTTTGCTCTAAAAGATGCAAAAGGAAAGACAAACTGTGTAAAGAATTTAAGAACGAAATCACAGAAGGAGAAAAACTAAGAAGTGCTGAGCAATCCAGAGGAGGGCTTAATTCTTTGTATTATTTAGTGTTATTAACAACTCACTTCTTCTGGGCATCCCAGATGGTCTATCCATTTTATAGTGAAAACACAGGTTCTGGTAAAACTACCTGATTCCCTAATTTCAACAATTATAAGCAGTGTTACTATAGGTTGAAAATCAGTTTATTTCAGTGAAATTCACCCATTCAGAGAGCAAGGACAAGGCCTCTTCATTGCTTAAATAGGCTTAAGTGGGATGTAAATGGTTGAGAGTTCTTGCGTGGGCTCTCAGTAAAGGAATGAATTTCATTATGTATATGTAAGGGCTTAAGACAAAGATTAAAACAAAAACATCCTTTTGTTGATCATTCTCATTTAATAATGATATAAAACCATTTTTGTTGCTCTCCTCTGGATTTGTCCACATCTGTCTTGAAATGTTGGGCCCAGAACTGGACACAATACTCCAGTCAAAGCCTTATCAGCATGGACTGTAGTGGAAGAATTTCTTCTCATGTCTTGCTTACAACATTCCTGCTAATACATCCCAGAATTATGTGCCCCCCACCAATGTTACACTGTTGACTCATTTAGCTTGTGATCCACTATAGCTTCCACATACCTTTCTTCAATACTTCTTCCTAAGTCAACATAGTCTACTTTGTTCATTCAACTTAATAAGGTCAAGTTTAGTTCAAATTAAAGTCAAACTCATTAGTTTGAATTAACAAATTCAGCCGAACTTTTTCTCGTGTAGACATAGCCAAAGTGTACTGTCCATACCATTATCTATTCTAAATCATTGATGAAGATATTGAACAAAACTGGACCAGGATTAACACCTGTAAGACATGCCCCCCACCCGGCTTGACTGAACCACTGGCAGCTACTGTCTAGGAATGTTTTTCCAACTAGTTATGCACCCAACTTATAGTAACTCCATCTAGGTTGCACTCAGGGCCAGCACTACCTATAAGCCAGTAAGGCACTGGCTTGGGCCACCCCAACTTAGGGGTGCTGGCACCAGGCCAACACCCCTAAGCTCCAGTGCACAGCCCTCCTGTTCTCTGTCAGCTCACCCCACCCCCAGGGCAGGGAACAGCTGGCCCAGGGGCAGAGTCAGCAAGCCCAGAGGCCGGGCTCTGTTCTCACGCCCTTCCCCTGGGCTGGCTGTTCTGCCCTGGCGGTGGAGAGGGCCGGTCCAGAGGCAAGGCAGGAGAACAGAGCTCGGCACCCAAATAGGCCTGCTCCATTCCTAGGGAAGGGAACAGCCAGCCCAGGGGCGGAGTAGCCCATGTGTCAGACTCCACTCTCTGGCCCTGGTTGCACTTCTCTAATTTATTTATGCAAAAGTCATATGAGACAATATCAAAAGCCTTACTGAAGTCTAAATACACCACTTCTACTCTACTTTCCCCCTATCAACAAGGCTTGTTACCCTATCAAAGACTGGTCTGACATGGTTTGTTCTTCATGTTATTTTGCATTTGTATTTCCTGACCTTTAATAATGTATCTTCAGTTGTTTGGAGAAAAAAGAAAGTAGCCAATGTATTTAAAAACAAAAACAAAAACAAAAAAACCCCTCAAGCAATGGCTAGGTTGTTATATTTCATTTTTAATACTCATAGGCACAACAGTAGCATTGGAGCACCTCTCAAACATTAACTAAGTTAGTCTCACAATACCCAAGTTAGATAAGGAAATATTATTCCCTGAGGCACAGAGAGATTGAGACCTACACATTTTCTAAGATCTCAGCTGAGTTTGGGTGCTTGGGATCTCAGCTGAGTCTGTAGGCACTTAGTTGTGTGAAGCTGGACACCTTAAATGAGCTGCCTATTTTCCACTATTTTCCTGCAAGATTTTTTCAGATCACATGGGAGATATGTGGCAGTACAGGGAACAGAATTCAGATATCCTGAGTACCTGAGGCTGTGTCTTGGGCACAAGATCATTCTGCTTTTGTTAGGCATTAGTTTACAAGCATGTCCAAGGACTGTGCCAATGGAACTACACCTAAGTTCATAGCCCACCACTATCCTAAAAGGAGTAAAAGAAGCCCCTGAGAGACTGATTTTTAAGTCTAGCCACACACACACACACACACACACACACACGGCCCAAGAAAACAGCACAAACTACTCAGTGTCGTCTTCTCATTCTATTCATAAGGCATGTCCCATTCTAAAGAAACATGTTGTTGCTTATTGTGGAGGTGAGAAGGCATCTTCACAGACTGCCAAGAGAATGGAATTTTCCCTCTGAAAATACCAACCCCCGAGTTATACAGTGCAATAAGTGTGTTTACAGGTGCAACAGCCTTCCTCCAAAATACAAGCTCTGATTTTCATGCAACAATTCACTGCCATCAGTTTGATTTTTCTGATTTGATTGAGCACTCAGTGAAGACCCGCGCAATTGATCCAGAAGTTGATGCAGTAAGTCCAGCCCCTTTAAGAAGAGTAGCACTGAGTCGAAGGGTGGGAATTTTCTTTCAACTCAGTGCAGTGGAGACGCCATAGTAAATAGCCATTAGCAAGTTGAACAGAGATAAGCAAGTTATTTTATGTAGCGTGCATATCTCCCTTTGATTGTCATCAAATTCTGCAGCCAGTGTAGACCTGGCCATTATCATTTTATTGCTTACACGCAAGCAGTTTAACCTCAACATTAAGAGTTTGCAAATTTCCACAGATACTGGTAAGGGCCATATGCTTTCCTCTTTTCCAGTAGCCCAAATGTTAGGAGGGAAGGGTAAAATGAAAGAGGAATCAAAACTCGCTGGTATTAAATGCTGTTAGTTTGGTTCCTGATCCAAAGACTAAGGCAGCTGCTTACAGGCTTGCAGATCCCACTAGACCAGAAGTATAGAACTCCATATTTTTTTGCTGGATAGGTCTGAGAAGGATGTGCCAAGTTGCCATTGACTAATAATCTGTTAGCAAATACAAAGAAGGTGCTTTTACTGCCTTCAGTGGGAAATACCCTGACATGATTCTTTACATCAGGGGTCTCAAACACATGGCCCATGGGCCACATGTGGCCCTTAAAGCTATTTCCTGTGGCCCGCAATGACACTATTGTTACCAATATTTGCAATATTGTTGTATGAAAAGGTTACAGTGGTGTGGCCCTTGGGCTAACGTACTAGTCCTCATGCGGCCCTCATGGTGATTTGAGTTTGAGACCCCTGCTTTACATTGTATTCCCAAAAACTGTTCAGATGTAGCTGTGATTTCTCTGTGTACTATGTGTTCCACTGCAGAGAGGATTATTTTAAATGACAATCCAGAAATTGAATTGTATGTAGGTTTAGGAAGCATCAATTGCAACCCAGAATTGGGTGGCAATCACATTGACAGGCATATGATTTGTCCTGCAGATGTAGAGTTTCTCACATACACACACACACCCTAGAGTCAATCTACATCTCTAGAAGAACAGTGCATTTTTTAGTAGCAGACAATAGTCTAGGTAAGTGCCAACTCATAGTAAAAAACATTTATGAAGGAAAGCAGATCTTTTTCTTCCAGTTATCACTGCCTACTTGGCAGGCAGGTGAAATGTGTCATTCATGTAAGCAGACACATAGTTCTCTTAAAGGGCTCACTTCAGCTACAAAGCAGTAGTAAAAATAGATCAAAAAAAATCAGACTTTGCTCCAAGACACCAGATGGTTTTCATCCCTGGGATCTCAGTTATGCAAGTACAGAACCTGAAATGCAAAGAAAATTTAACCCCGTCTGTCCTACAATTCCATCTAGGCCAATGTACTAATTAATCCATTGATTTTCAACAGAGAAAGAGAAACTAAATGTACAATATGTGACCACCTTTTTCTAAAAGACATTCTATTCTCCATCAGTATTTCAATATTCTGGACCAGTAGCATCATAGAACAGAGGACAGCAGACAAAAACATAAGAACTCACATGTTGCAACATTTCACAGGGACATGAAAGGCAATACAGAATTATTTGCAATGTTGTTGCCATGTGGGTACATTCAACAGACTAGACAAAGTTGTGGTACAAAGCATCCCACAAATTGCATGAAGAATAGTAACACATAGCTGTTATGAAGCTCTATTCATCCATAAGGTCAGCAAGCATTTCACAAAAAAAGGTAAGTATCATTATTTCCATTTTACATAAGTGGAAACTGAGAGTCCCAGAAAGGAGATGTGACATGCTCAACTCACCCAGCAAATTAGCAGCAGAATCAAGAGTAGAATGGTGATCGCCCAATTCCAAGTTCAGCTCCCTATCCACTGGGCCAACTGTCTCCTGAAGAGTTACCAAAAGATTCCAGATGTGCACTGTAGAAGATTTTCCAAGTCACGTGGGTCAAGACAATCTCTCTCTGCAAGGCTGACCACTACCTGGGATGAAAACAGAAATAAGTCATTTCCAAAGGGTTAGTGATGCATACAATCAAGAATGAATCTTAGGAAAAAATTCATACCCTTAATCTACATAGCATTCTGTGATGTCTTTCATATCTGAAATGTTTTGATCATTTTTACAGCCTCATTTCATATATTCATAATTGAAATTATACATTTTCCCTTAAAAAGAATTACTTTTCCTAGAAGGAGATTGGCTTTATTTACATTAGCAGCATGTGTTATACATATGGGCTCTGTCTACACTAGAATTTGTTAATTCAAACTAAATTCAAAGTTTAAGTTGAATTAAAGTGGACTAAATCAACTTAATCCACTTTGTTAATTTGACCTAACTGCCCTTAATTTGACCTTAATAAATTAAAATTAAGGGTTAATCCAGGTCTACAGCATCCTTAGTTTTAACTAAGGAACCAAATTAAGGCTTAGTTCAAACTAACAGGCAGTTCTTATTAATTCGAATTAAGCTTTCATTAAACTAAATTAAGGAATTTCTTAATTCAACTCAGTGAAAGTCTAGTATAGACAGGGATTAATTTAGTTCGAATTAAGCCTCCTCAATTCAACCTAAATTGCCAGTGTAACATAACCATGGAGATCAGCAAATCATATTTTCCTGTCAGTGTCTTCTTTTACGAACATCAATATAGCCATTTGCTAACCTGCCAAGTCAAAATGTACATTTCACTGTGTTTTGTTACATTTCATTTGAATGGTGACACCAAGGGGAAGTTTTAGTATTGTTTGTGACTGCTGGGAGACCTGGGAAGTATAAAGAATTCAAATGACTATAGTGAAAAGTGCCATACATGCATGGATTGTTTTAAATGAGTTTCCTGGGGAATCCTTGGGAGTGTTTTATGGGGAAAAAATATACAGTCATTTGAAGCTGAACTCGGAAGACAGGGCCATCAATCGGCAATGACCTTTTCCTGGCAAAGGGGACTTAAAGGCCTAAGCAACATAAAGAAATTGCTGATATGCTTAGTCTGAGTTCTGGTTCCTTATTTAAAAACTGATTTGAATTTGAAACTCCATGGAGAACCAGGCTGTGGGGTTTTGAAAGACTGACACTAATAAAACCCTAAGGTTGGGGATGGTAGTGACTTCTGGTAAGCTTTTTGTCATGCAGGCACATTTATTGTTTTTGTATGCTTTCACCTTAAAAATAAACATGTTTGCTTAGAAGGAGCTACGTGCTAACTCATGACTGCTAACAATATGCTGCTCATAGTTTTCACAAAGAAAGCAAAGTACAGGTGCTGGTTATAGAGACCAGCTAACCTACTGGGATATCAGAGTATAGATCAGAGAGCTGTGCATCCTTCAAAATCTCGCTCAAAGGAGAATGAAACTTGGGTTTCTGCCCAGCAGAAATGATGAACAGGACCCAGAAACTTTTTAGAGGGTGTGATCAAGAGAATACAGAGGGGAAAATACAGGCTCAGTTACTTTGAAATTGTGACATTACGTTTTAGATATTAAAGCAGGCTTGGTGATCTGTAATAAACACACACATATATTCTTCCCTTTATTATGATATTTACTGAGGGCAGATGGATTCTTATAGATTCTAAACTTGTACTTCAACTGCTCCATCTGAGCATTGATTCTAGATCTAAATTAAAGCCCAGCAGGAACTTTTAAGGAAACAAGCCAAATTTAATGACATTTGATATAGAAGACAGTAAAACTAGAATGGCAAACTCTTCTTTCTGCCCCTTCACCTTCCATCAAGGAAGGGATTTTTCCCCTTTCCTATCTTCAACACAGACAGGAAACTTCAGCTCAACAGCACTGCTTGGTTGCAAAATTTACAACCTTTTCTTACTCTATTTAATTTTAATCCTTCCAACAAAGAAGCAAGCCGCATTTTCCTTTACAACAATACAATCCAAGAGTCGTTTTACGAAATGTCAGTGGCACTTGCTTGCTGCTTCTGTTAAATGCCGGTAACATATGTGCCTTTAAAATATTAATCTCAACGTCCTTACTCAAATTAAGGGCCCAATCCAACAAGCTTTTCCTATGCATGCAGTTCTTACAAAAGGATATGATTCAGTGGAACTGCTCATAAGTGTAAAGGTTAAAGAATCAGGCCTTGAGACCATTAAAGTAAAGAAGCAGTCAGTTATAGGTGACAGCCACCTAACTGAAATGTTATCTTCTCAGAAATCTGTAGTGATAGGGAGACAAGAAAAGTTTAAATGAAATGCACCATCTAGGTAATCTCTCTTAAGTAAGATGAGCGTTTGAAAGATGCTCTTCTACGCCTAAATCCTGTATAGTATAGACTTCCTATTCTTAATGATATCATTCTTATAGTGTAAAACATTTTCCTAAACTCAAACTAGTTTTGTAAACTTGAAAAAGGCTTGGGGGCAGGGCATTTATAATTGTAAAGCTGAGCTTTATATATTGGGTTTGGGGTATTTTCAAAAATGCATTAAACAGCAGTAAAACCAATAAAAACAGTTACTTGAGTTGTGTGTATTTGACTGTTGCTAGACTGTAGGATCAATTGCTGGCACAGAATTCACCAAGACTCAATGCCATGGATACACATAATATCTTTTATAGGAGGTTATCTGCATTCCTATTTCTCAGGTATACTCGTGTTTTGTTATTAAGGTAATGATAAAAGAAGAAAAGTTATGCTACTCTAGGTACCTTTCAGTACCATATGTCAACATATTGTTCTAGAGCAGAATGCAACCACATAACCCTCTCAGCCATTTTCAGAATAGCATGTTTCCACAATTTATTTGTTCATTTTTATTTTCTAAGATCTTAGTTGGCCAAAAAAGCAAGAGATTACACTCAGTTCAAGAGCATTCCTCTGTTCATAAATAACCTTGCAACACTGCAGCCAGTCAATTCCAAAATGTTAGGGAATGTTCTAGGTATTAATAGGAAGAACTCTATTGACTTTGGTGAAAATCAGAAAACCTGAAAAGCAGAACGCGGGGGGTGGGGGTGCACAGAGCCCCAACACCTGATTATCAGAGTCAGCAGCTTCAATCACCTCTGTAATTATCCATAGATCAAAGACCCGGTGGATGGCAATCACTGACAGCTTCCAGCATAACAACATGCATCATCTCAGCTGTCCTCATCCTCCCAATACAGCATTAAAATGTTGATCCAATGGAAGGAAAAATAAAAAATAAGAATGGTGAGACTATGGGTGCACAGACCACACCTTAGAATGGGAAGGAGAGGAGACTCTTGGAATCTCTGGTTACGTCTACACTGGCAATTTAGGTAGAATTAAGGGGGCTTAATTTGAACTAAATTCGTTCCTGTCTACACTAGACTTTCATTAAGTTGAATTAAGAGATTCCTTAATTCGAGTTAATGAAAACTTAATTTGAATTAATAAGAACCACCTGTTAGTTTGAACTAAGCCTTAATTCAACTCCTTAGTTTGAACTAAGGACAGTGTAGACCTGGATTAACCCTTAATTTGACTCTATTAAGGTTGAATTAAGGGCAGTTACGTCAAATTAACAAAGTGGACTAAATTGACAACTTTAAATCAACTTAGTCCACTTTGTTAATTCAACTTAACAAGGTCAAATTTAGTTCAAATTAAAGTCAAACATATTAATTCAAATTAACAAATTCAACCTAACTTTTTCTGCTGTACACATAGCCTCTGGCAAGTGGAAGCTGGAGACCCAGATATAGGAGTAAAGGGGAGAAATGAGGTCATGCCTTCTCATCTTCACTTCTGTCCTAGATTCAAGATAAGAGTATCTCAAGGTTATAATTTTAGGGACCCAAGCTAATTAGTCATGACTTCTTGTGGCAGATGTCCAGTGCAGGTACTGCCCAGGGAAAACATCCAGTGACTAGACAAAAGGCTTGACAAAGGACTTTAAAAGGAGATACTGGTCAAAGGAATGGACCAAGGGGTTTGGCGCTTCTATGATTGGTATGGCAGGGAATCCCCTTTTCTTATAGGAAGATTAAGGTGGACTATGAGGAAGTGGTGAATGGTAAGGTCCAAGCCATACTGACTGGAAAAACTGAATAGAAAGTTTAGTGGGGCTGGTGAAAATGCAAGGTAATTATTTTGAATGAATATGGAGTTTCCTGCACTGTACACTTTATCAGCTGTGTAATCTCAGACATCTAATAAAGTTACAAACTGATTAAATTCATATCAAATCTCTACTGTACTTTTGGGATAGTCAGCCATTTTTACTGGGTCAGTCCTTCATTTTCATTAGGCTTGGCTGCTTCCATGTGAAAATATTTGTCTCAGGATCTTTGAACTCTACACACTCGAAAAAGAAGAATGTAACCTGACATTCCTTGGGTAACATTGACTGCATTACTCTCATAACAAACATAACAAGGAACTCAGTTTTAATAAGAACAGGCTGTACAGTGTGTTGAAAAGTAGATCACAATATAATGAATAGAATGTAGAGGCAGCCAATAAGCTAAAAAAAAAAACAACCCACAAGGAATCCTGTGGCACTTAAAGACTAACAAATTTATTTATTGCATGAGCTTTCGTGAGAGAGAATCCTAATTTGTCAAATGCTTTGAAGATAGAGGAACTTACAGAACGGGAGAAAATAAATGCAGGGACATATAAGTCATGGGATCAGGTCAGATTGTAACAGCAAATCAAAGCCAAAGCCATTCTTAAGATTCCAACACTGGGGAACAGCATATAGAGGAAGATGAGGTCAAAGTCACTTGTTGTAATAAGATAAAAATCCAAAATCCCTATTAAGTCCTGAAGTAATGCAATCAAATTTTGCAAGTAAATTCAATCTCCACAGCTTTTCTTTGAAGCCTTGATGTGGTATTCATCCATCCAAGCACCACAATTAGTAAATCATCAATGGAGTGAGCCAGAAGATTGAAATTCTCACCCACTGGTTCTAGAATGTCGTGATTTCTGATGTCAGATTTGTGCCCATTTATTCTTTTGCTAAGAGGCTGTCCTGTTTGTCCAATATATAAGGCAGAAGGGCATTTCTGGCACATGATGGCATAAATCACATCGTTAGATGAGCCTTTGATGGAGTAGCTGTTTTTAGGTCCTGTAATAGTATCTTTTGTACAGATATGTGAGCAATGTTGGCAGCGTGGTTTGTTGCAGGGATATGTGCCCACTTTAATGGTTCTGTTAAGTCTGTAGTTGCTGATAAGTATTTGTTTAAGGTTGGGGAGCTGTCTGTAAGCGAGGAGAGGTCTGTCTCTCAAGGCTTGAGAGAGGGAGGGATCATCTTGTAGAATAGCTATAGATCCCTGAAGATGTGCTGTGGAGGTCTGACTTGGGGGTTGTAGGTGATGACTAGTGGAGTTCTGTATGTTCCAAGTTGACATATGAAAGTCTCATCCTTCTACACAAAGCAGCCCCCTTCCAGTTTGGCATAGGTATTTCATTCAAAAGCCCTTGCTTCCAGAAAATATGTACTTTTCAGGGTATTTTAATTCAATGAAATAAGGGTTACATATCTCAAAACAGAGGTACATAAATTAAACTGGAGTCCATGTGAACAGCTGCACAAGTGCCTCAGAACATTAAGTCATAACACAGTTGCAACTCAATGTCCAAGCCTGAAGGAGTGTTTGGTTAATTAAGCAAGTTAAAAAGCTGAGCATGAGAGATGGGTAATGTTTTCTACAGCAACCAGACTGCTGTTTTAATCTTTCACTCTTTAGAATCAATTTGCTTGTTTAAATGAAAGTTAGATTTTTCTGAACAAAATGCATAAGATCCTGATCCTGTGCTGTGAGCCACAGAGGTAGAGAGTATCCCCGTAACTTTAACTGAGCTCTGCATAAACACATCAGACTGCCCATGCAGATTGTCATGCTGCTTACTGACTTAAACATGTGCTTTGCAACTCTTCACTACTTAACAAGATTTATCATCAGAAAAGCCATGCCTTCTTCACCCTTTTATCTTCACAGCTGACTTGGCATAGTCAGTGTTACTCATTCTTTTTACTAGATGTATTCATCTAAACTAAAGTAAATTTTTTGAGCTCTCACCATTTTTATTTGGCTTAAAAAAGTAAAATCTTGGTGGTATTGCTAGGAGCAAATAATCAGGTATGTGATCCAAAGAAATGACGCTGGCTTGTTCACCAGGTAATACCAGGCAAACTTCACAGGTTGTTTGCCCTATCAGAGTAATGAAAGCGTATACTGTCCCTTTAGTATCCTTGGATGTCAGGAGAGAATGATGGACTGACCCAGAGGCCTTTATCATCAGCAGAATCAATGAGCAAGTGTTCCAGCTAGACACTTCACTGTCAGCTCTTTTTGAATTTTGTTTAAGTGTGTATAATTTTTTTTCAGGGTGTGCAAGAACATCAGTAACTGTCTTCCCCACCCAGAACTCCACCTCTGTTTTTACATTCACAGGCACTCACCCACACCATGCTTGAGGACTAACCTTAAAGATTAGCAATTGGAAAGAATGGGTCAGACCATGAGCTTAACTCTTGACCCTAAACTTCAGTTTTGTAGCTGGAAGCTTGCGGGAGAGATCAGCTCTTAAGGAGGAGCCTCCCTTCCCAGTCCCACTGCTGGAGAGGAAGGAAAGGTTGGCCCACAAGTCGGAGCTTCAGTATGGCATTGCCACAAGCTAGAAGTTGCTTTTGATTATTCTCAGACATTGTCAGGTCATTAAGTATTCCTTCCCCTCTCCCAACACCCCCACAGTGCCCTAAAATATTTATTACAAGGGGTTGTTCAATTCTTGCATTTTGAGACTATTCTTGAAAATGATTTAAAACTTCAATTTGCTGGTGATCTACCAAAACCATTTAGTAGCTGTTAGTGCTAACTACTGGTCTGGGAGAAAATTAAATCATTTAGCTCTGGCATCTTTGTCATGCTGGATGCTCATCTCTGCTCTACAAACAGAATGCTTTAGTCCACTTTCTTTTGAAATTAAACATCTATATCAACTTTAGCAGTTTAGAAACACAATAAGGCATAAGTGGAATGGCTTTAATTATTCAGGTTCCACCCCTTGCTATCTTTTCCTTCCCTTTCCCCTCATTGTTTTCCGCCATTTGATCAAAAGCCCCGCTATCATTTTGTGCCATAGAACAATAAGAAAATTTTCTAAAGCTCTGTAAGTATCAGGCCTTACCTTGGATGCTGATCTGCATGAAATGATTGTCACAGCATGATCTAAGCTGCACCACACTTACGCTCAATTGATAAATAAACCCATTTAGTGTTCCTGTTCCTGTTGCAACAGTGCACAATTCTGACAATGTCTTTCAAGGGACGTAAAGTTTCTCTACACACTTACACACCCAGGGCCAGGTCTCCTTCAGGAGTCTGATTTCTACCTGTAAGAAGCAGAATTCTTTTTTCATTTAGGGCTCATCACCCTCGAGAATGAGACCTATTCTCCCCTCCATACATGCAGGTATCTCCTATTTGCATCAATGAGAGTTACACATGTCTGTGAAGGGGAAATAATAGGCTTGCCAAAGTTTGAATCATACATCCAGCTCCTTTCACTTGAAAGAGTGGGGAAATAAATTGCATCCACTGTACATCTACATAAATTATACTCACCAACTTCATTGTAAACCAAATCAATCACAATAGGCTTATTGTGCTACTGACAGTGGTTTCCTCTATTCATAAAATAACTGAAACAGCTTCTTGTTTGAAAACCATATTTCAACAACTCTTTCATTGCAAATGGTAATCTGACAGACACAGGTTTGGTTTTCAGTAAATCTTAATCTGTTATTTTAAGTCTTCTTCTAGGAAAATAAATTTAAATTATGGATGTTTGAGTCTCTTTGCTCATTGCTATTTTAGACTGAGCATCTCACATAATCTCTTGTATTTTACTGAATTGCTGAGGTTTTTTTTCAGTAAAATTGGATGTCTGCTGCCCGTTGGGATTACCTCAAAAAAAGGCATCCAATTTTCAACCCACATTCATGTATATCAAGAGGATCTCCACTGACTTCAGTACAAAACTGGTATCTTGGTACTGATTCTTCTCTTAATCATGTTTGTCTCTGGAAACAAAGCAAATGGATGTTCAAGATCCTATGTCTCATGTTCCTAAAAGAATCTGAACTATCCAAGACATTTTAATGATCAGGTGTAGTCAAAGTTTATTATTCATGGATAGCAGAAGACAAACAAGAACATTTCCACAAATGTCAGGTTTGAACGGGGGGGGGTCACAAACCTTTTTAAGAAATATGATCAAATAAGACAAATATGAAATATGACAAATAAGACAGACATTTTGCACATCACACCACCACTTCCCATCTGTCTCGCCCTTTTCCCCCCGGCATGTTCGTTTTCCAACTTAAAACATGGGAACTCTATGAAACTAGGTAAGAGGTAAGACTTGATGGAGCCCACCCCACATTTCAACTGTACCAACAGATAGAACCTGCTTAGGTGGAAGAAATGCATCTGAGGTTAGGGGGGAAAAAACATTCAATCGGGGGATCTGTCAAGGAGAACAGCTGGAAACAACCAAGGTAATTCCCTACACATACTAAGACATCTCAGATCAAAACTATATTAGCTTGCCAGGTACATACCAGGTATTCTGCACTACATTAATTTGTCAGTGAAAAGTTCAGTTTTGTTAACAGATTAATTATTGCTAAAAACAGACATAGGTATACAACATTCTTACCAGCTACTCAACTTGCTTCAGAACATCCTGCCAAAGACAGCTTTCTAAAAAGCTATGTGGAAGGAAATCCCACTGTACCCCTAGTACTCTGTTGGGGATGGGGCTGTGCCCCTCTGCATTTTTCTTTCTTTCTATACTTACTTGTCCTTCTTCAGCCTATTTCAGTACTTTATCCTCCATTTAAGTCTTCCCACCACCACTCTCCTCTTAACTCTTTCCCTTCATTCTTCTATCTTCTGATTCTCAGCTCCTCAGGCACTCTTCCTCTGACCAGCCAGGAGCACACTCCCCCAAAGAGATGCTCTGCTTACTTTTACTTCCTCTTGGGCAACTATGGGTTCTCTTGGCTTGTTCAAACCAATCAGCTCCTGAGAAGGGGTCATGTCAGTTCCTGCTTCAAACAGTTTATCATAGGATGATTTGGGCAGGTAGAACCTGAGCCATGGTAGGGGGAAGCTATGGTGCCGTCTTCACAGTACACATCTGGTGTATTTGGCCTCCTTAGGTATAGGGAAATTTACCAGGCATGAGTGCCAGAATGCTCCTCCACTCTCAACAGCAGCAGGCTCAAATCCACCTAAGGGTAGAGAGCAACATTAATAACAACGCTACACAACCCTGCTATACTGCAAGCTCCCCAATAGTAGTATGGGGTATGTATCAGCCTATTTTCTTTTGTTAAAAAGTTTTACTGGTTAGGGATAGTTGATTTTACTTACAACGGTTGATAATTTACCATCTTAGCTATCTAGAAATATAGTTTCACATGTTTTAACTTTTCCCCATATTGTTAGATTTTCTTTCAGCTGCTATAAATCCCTAAAGGCAAACTGTGCACAGGCAGAGATTTCAACAGTGCCTGGTCTTGATTAATACGTTCACTCTGCTCCCAGAATAAGTTGGAAATTGTGGCAGAAGAGAGGGCTAAACCCATATAAATTCTGAAACAGTATTGCAATCCAAAGTCAATTTATTACAAAAATACAAGACATCAGTAGAGCAATACCACACTGATTAAATGTTTGGCATTACTTCTCGTTGTTTAATATTGCAAGAGTGGCTGAAACAGACAACAGGAAAGCTCGGATGAGCAAAACAAGGGAAGTCAAGAAGCCAAGTAAATCTACAAAGAACTCTCACGGATATTTAAGAAAAAAAAAGATACTCAAATAGGGCAATGACAAGAAACAGAATGCTGAACTATTAGTAATTTTCTAGAAACTTCAAGCATTATAATTAAAAATTTTAAATCCATTCAGAGTATTTAATTGTACTTTAATCTTCAATTTCACTAAGAGCAAAGGGAAGATCAAATTTTAAGGTAATTTCTAACAGCCACAATAAAGTCTCAGATCACACGAAGCTCTCTATCGTCCCATAAATTGGCCACATTTGCATACTAAAAGCACCTTGTATATCAAAAAAATCATTTGGATCCTCTGAAAGAATTTGCAGACTAAAATAAATACTAAATTAAAAAAGGTAAAATGCAGAGTTAATGGCAAATTTACCTATTAATCTGTAATCTTTGCTTTCAGTAAGCATCCCTAGGGATAAACACTGTTTGAAAACGGCATCAAATGTTCATTTGGAAGATTTGTTTGTGTTTTCATATATTTTCTAAATTATAACCAATCATTATTGGGAATCACAGTTTTTATACTCTTAATCCTGCTTTGAATAAATTGCACAATAATTTGCTTTAGTAAAGTTTTTTAAAGACTTACCTCTAGCTATATAGAATCTTGTTTATATTTTTAATATAACTTGACCGTATAATCCACTTGAAGCTGCTTTCTGTCCACTGCATGGAACTTCAGGTTATCTGACTACATCCCAGAGCAGAGAAAGGACTATTTCACTGGGAAATTGTGCAAGTCCTGGGACCTGGATTTTCCAGTCTGGCAATGGGATTTACCCATCTTTGGAAACAGCAAGATTTTTTAAGTTAATGAAGTTGTAAGGATGGAGGATAATCAAGTAGTACTTATGCTTTAATTAACGTTGGACATTGGGTGATTTCAGGTTTCATTGGACACACTAAGGATGAGTCTGATTTCCAATATCCATATGAGTAGAGCACACTTCAGGTCCCCCCACTGCCCCACCTACTTTAGGATTATCAATGCCTTTTAAGTAAATTGTTACAAGGTTTATTTTGTTTTGATGTTTTCACCCCCCTCAGCTCTCAGAGACTGATCAAGGCTAGCCTTGAAAAAGTCACAGTTCACACATATTTAGTGGACACTTCAGTTTTAGCAGCTAAAAATCCCTGATGATTCTGTCCTCACAGATATAACACAAGCCTTTCCCAGTTCATCAAATGACGTATGTGCCATCTCTACAGAGTGCCTGAGTGTGTGCCATCCCCTCACAGCTCTTGTCTCTGACAGGACTGCACAAGAAGTAGGGCCCCCCCTTTTCTCCCACGAAAGCTCATGAGATAAATAAATTTGTTAGTGTTTAAGTGCCACAGGGCTCCTTGCTTCTTTTTGCTTGACTACACTAACATGGCTGCTCCTTTGGAACTAAACAAAAGAAAGCATTTCTTCCTTTCATATTTGTGCATATCCCGTGTTTTTGGTAATACTTTTTGATCTTAAAGCATGGCTTCCCCAAAGACATCTAAAGTGAAGCAGAAGGATGAGACAGTCCGCTAGATGACAAATGATTCACAAAAATAAGGGGGGGAGCTACATTACAAGCTCATTTCCAAATACAGACCATGATTATTAATTATATATATAGTAACAACTGCAGAGGTCAGGAGTTTGCTAAGCTTTCAGAGGTTATGACTAACCAGCAACCACTGCATACAGTTACAGTTCAAGTAGATATAAGCAAGCTAGTTTTAATCTGGTTAGATCAGTGTCATGGAGACCACAGACCGAACTCTTGGATCCCCCCTGTTCACAGCCAGTCAGGACTCTGCTACAGTGAAGCCTTCTCCCATGCAGCACCCGGGTCTCCACACTACCTGTAGCCAGCTCCCCAATCCAGGCTCAGAGGGTCCGACCCAGAGGCATCGCTGCCCCGAGGAGGGACCCGGGGCACCAGCCCAGGCCTAGGCCCCAACCCCGGCCTGCAGGCCATACCCCCTGGCAGGGGACAGGGCCGGAAGCCACCACATGCCACTGTGGGGTGGCTGGGCCCCGCATCCCCAGCTGGGAACAGGGACAGAAGGGGCCACAGGCAGCTGGGCCCCAGATCCCCCGCCAAGGACAGGGCCAGGAGTGGCCTCCATGGCCGAGCCCCGGATCCCCAGGTGGGGACGGGGCTGCCGCAGCCATGGGAAGCTGGGCCCCGGATCTCCGGCCTAATCGGGCTGGAGACCTGGAGGGGGAGCGCCTGCCAGACCCGGGGCACTGGCACCGGGATTCGGGGCACGTGTCCCAGGTGCCCAGCGCCAGCAACACCCCTGGTCCAACCCTTGCTTTGTCTGGTCTCCCTTGGGGGGGTTCCTCCCTCCACAAGGGTCCCAGCAGTCCAAATCAGCAGTGACGTTCAGCCATTACAGAAGTCATAGGGTTTATTAGCAATCCCGTTTGCACAGCAGCTAGGACAGCTGGCTTAAGATCAGTAAACACCCAGGAAGAGCTCCGGAGATCCTGTCTCTCAGACCTCCATCTTCCTTCTACCCTCTCTCAGCCCTTTGTTCTCCTCCCCATCCAGCCACCCTGCTCCTGGTCTAAACCGGCCACAACCTGTCACCCCCAGGGGGTCCAGGTAAGGTCGGACTAAAGCTTCTTCCTCCCTAGTGGTACCTATAGTTATCACACCCGTGTCCCATCACCTGAATACCCCAGAATACCATCACCAAAGTACAGGAACAGAAAAGAAGAACATTTGGCCATCACCCCTGGCATCCCACAGTAGCCCAAGAGGTTTTTTTACTTCATCATAATCAGGTACTAGAACAGCACAGGCTAGATAATCCCATCAAAAAACCCTGGGAATTATTTATTTAAATGACTAGCCCAAGCTGAGGCTCGCACTGATTCAACTTCACTCACTCCAATAACCTGAACTAGCCAAATTAGGCATGTCTATGTGAGCTACAGTTGCACCCTGTGATTGTACATCAGACGTCAATATCACAGAGAAATCTTTGCCTCCAACTCTAAATTGTACAGGCCATCTATTTCTAATCACAAGGACGTCCTCGGATTTTTTAATAAAGAACAGCAATTGTTTAAGCAGAAAGGAAATATTAGCCAAGTAAAGTATTTTAGAGGTCTTTTAATATAATTTAGCAGCAGACAATTCAGACTCCACAGCATGACCTGTCAGTTCTGTGCAGACCGCTGAAAATGCATTATGGGGTAGCAGTGGTCTACTGACAATAGTTGGAAGGCCACTATTCTAATCAGTCAACCACAAGTCATTCAGAAGTCAGAGCAGCAGCAATTTAGTGCTATATAGTTCTCTTTTAAGCAAATGTGGACAAATAGCAGATCCAGTCCTGCAAAGTGCCCTCAGCACACTGGAGGATCAGGTCCAAAGAAGGTTGCCTCTTAACTAACAATACTCTTAATGCGTACAAGAGCAAGAATACATCAAGTACTGTACAAGAGTTCCACACAGCCAAAGAATTTTCCACAGGCTTGTGACTACTTCTTGTTGTATTTACCTGTGTGGGGTCTTAATTGTATCAACGTGTTTTAAACAAGCTCTAGTGGAAGGATAATGAGGACAACATAGGAAAGAACAGAGTCAGAAGACATTGTGACTCATCCTACATAACTGAAACAAACCAATTTCATGGACACCCACCTATTTCAATTAAAAGAATTCCCGAAATCTCCTGAAAAAAAAAAAATCTAACAGAAAAAACATTATAAAGGTCTAAATCCTGCAGTAACAGAGGAGGCGGGGGAATGTTGTGCCTAAGGAAGGGATATAGCCTTTTCACTGCTGGTTGGTTTTAGTCCAGGTTTTTTGTGCAGTTTTTCACAGATTCATAGATTTTAAGGCCAGAGGGGACCATTAGATCCTCTTGTCTGATTTCCTGTATAACACAGGCCATATATTTTCAACAACATATCTCCCAAAAAGGTATCCAGCCTTGAACTGAAGCCTTCAAGAGATGGTGAATACATACCACACCCCTTGGTCATGTGTTCCAATGGCTAATCACACTTACTGTTAAAAAATGGTGTTTTATGTCTAATTTGAATTTGTTTTAGGGCTGTCAGATTCAACCAGCTACTGCATTCGAAGACAATTTCATCAATTCTCCTCAGTCAGCAACCCACATCTCAATCCAAACAGAGAACGGAACTGCTGCTAATAGGAAAAGTACCCTCCATACACATAGAAAATACATATTGAAATGCCTATCTTGGTATCTTTCAGAGTCAAAGAAACAAATATAACCCCAGAATAGAAAAACATCAGTTTCTAATCAAGATGCCTCTGTTCAGCTATATACTGTGCACTACAGGTTCGGAATCACCTTCCTGCCTGTTCCTCCAAACCCAGTGCTTCATGCCAAATGCGTCTACACTGCAATTCGACAACTGCAGCTGGTCCATGTCAGCAAAGTCAGCCTAAGTAACTGTTTAATTGTGACACAGATGTCTGGACTTCAGCCCCAGCCTGGGTTCTAAAACCCTCCCACCTCATAGGGTCCTAGAGCCCAAGCAGCAGTCCAAGCCTGAATGTTCACACTGAAGTTAAACACGCCCTTAGCCCAAACCCCATGAGCCTGAGTCAGCTGGCACAGGCCAAGTCTGGGTGCCTAACTGTGGTGTAGACATACCCCCAGAGAGCATATTTTAACTACTAAGAGGTATGAGAAAAGCTGGCTTGATGCTTTGACTACAGCAGGGGACTCAAATACACAGCTCACAGGCTGCATGTGGCCCCTCAAGCTATTTCCTGCAGCCTGCAACAAGACTATTGTTACCGATATTTGCAATATCATTGTATGAAAAGGTTTCAGCGGTGCGGTCCTTGGGCTAATGTACTAATCCTCATGCAGCCCTTGTATTGATTTGAGTTTGATACTCTTAGTCTACAGAATGCACCACCTTCCCTTCCTAAGCCTTCCATTACTTGTCAGGTACAACATGCTTGTGTGCCCCATGAACATCTCTGCAAAGCAGTCCATTTCCAGGGGAGAGGAGTGGGAGGAGTGTATGACACCTACCTATGGAACTGATTGAGTAGGGCAACATCATAATCAATAGAATCCCTGAGAATTCACTCTAATCATGTTTGCACCTACAAAATCTCCCGATGATGAAGGAACAAACACTGATGTCTAGTTGATGGCAACCGCAGTACAGAAGTTCACTTTAAATCATAGACTATTTAAGGCTGCAAGGAATCCCAGGCATTCATATAGTACCACCCCACTGCTCAAAGCAGGGCCAACCACAACTACACTTATGTATAAATAATACTAATAAATTAATAAGAGTAGTCTTGGTTTGGGGTGGGAGGTCTTTTCTGAGGAGCTGAAACATTCAAAATACTTATTAAAGATTAAAACAAAAGAAATTGTCCACTATAGCAGTTTCACACAGCCTACCCTGCTGTTCAAGTTCTCTGCTCCCGAAATCAGGCACAGACCCCTGCACTGTGCTCACCCCAGCGCTTTTATTCCTCTAATTATAACCCACCACCAGTTCCTACTATACCTACCTGCAAGTTTAGCAGCCCTCCAGGCCTCACTGACCAGTCACAAGTCAGGGCATGCTCAGCAGCTTCCCCTTAGGCTGGCTGACCGACCATGGCCCTTTCTTGCCTTTCCCTCCAGTGAGCTTTTAAGGCACCTTCCCTAACAAGCTCCATAGTTGCTCATCGTTAGTTCACCTCAGCAAGGTTTACACAGCCTGCACTGCTCAGTCTAATCAGGGCTGCAGGGACAGGGCCTAAATCAGCATGGCCACACCCAGCACTCTCTCACATCCACATTTTTACCTAGACAGATGGAAGGAAAATGTTGATGGAAGGTAAACTGAAAACCACATGCACATGCATATAAATATCTGGAGCCAAATCAAACCATCAAACACTGACACATTTGGGAGTAAAACAGAAAAATAATATAGAACTGGGCACAGAAGAGAGAGTTCATCTTTCACTTTAAATAAGAAAAAAGGCAGGCAAACAAGTCAGCAAAAGATGGATCCATGTTGCTCACACCATGTCCTTATAAATGATATAAAAGGGAAAAGACATATCAGAAAAGCAGCTCGCAGCAGGAATCAAATCTTCTCACACCCATGAAACCCTATCTGTTGCGTAAGTCAGTGAGTAGAAGAAAAAATCCAAAATAGATAGGTCAGTCACAAGAAGGCAAACAAACAGTCTTGGTCTTAGGTAGCATCAAGTCTTCCACGACAGACTGAACAAAAAAACCACAAAGCACAGAGAGAAGCTGGAAACAAATTGTGCAAACCAAAGTATTAATGCACAGTTTTAAGAATGTGACCATTTGACCCTCATTCAATACCTGTCAATCAGCATACCAGATCTAACACAGAACAAGGGGGGAAAGAGTCATTCCAACCAAAATCCTAAAGCTCATCCCATAAAAATAAGCCAACATACCAGTCGCATCCTTGGAAGAGGCACAAGGAGGAACAGCTGGCACGATAATTTTAATATAGGTGGCCTTTTCTACTGTGTCTTCTTTGCAGCTGTCTTTATTGAACTTCAAGTGAGTTAAAGAAGATATTAGTTTGTCGATGCTGTGGAGTATTGTGATAGCAGTGGATTAATGCTTAGACTAGAGCGTGTCATGTGGGATGTGAATGTTACCTTAACTTGCCTCTCATGGTTTCCATTGTTATGAGGAAATACACTTGAGCAACGCCAACTCTAGATTAAGAGAAATTTTGTGGTGGTTATGTTATGTATATAGGATGTTAGCCCAGCCTGTTATAATAAATAGAGAGCAATTTTCTTACTATAGCACTAACTTTTAGCCAGCTCCAGAAATCAGATCCCAGAAAAACCCAATTTCTCTTTCAAACAATTTTAAATTCTCTCCATATTTATCAGAATGTATATTCCATTATGCCATCCAAGTGTATTTAATTCAGATGAAGAACTGCAATTTTCTACTCTAACACACCCTGCTATAAAAGTTGTTTTTGAGTTAAATTGTTTATTTGAGAGAGTCATTTTCACATCATGAAAGTCTCACGTTACTCAGAGTTGACGCTTTGCAGAGAAATCCTGTTTTATCATCTTCAGTTTAGAAGGTGGCCCGGGAGGGGGGGGGGGGGGGACAGGACAGTTTGTCTGGTTAGAGCCTGGAAGATTTAATGACTGTTGGCAGGTTCTAAACAGCAAATAATAGTCACCTTCCTTTATTGCAGTAATACTGCCTCCTAATTTCTGTGCAATTCTAAGAAAGCATCAAAGAAAAATTTCCTTCTAAGACATAGCAATACAAACCCTTCTCATTGCACATTTTACCCCCAGTCATTTATTGAGATGCTAGTTATTAAAATACCCTGGCTGATGGTAAAGGTGCAGAAAGCATTCTAGCCAAATTTGGTGGAACCCAGCACTAAAATGAACAATTTCTTATTGGATTGCCTTTTCTGAAATATTCATAACAGGAGAGCACCTTGAGCTTTGTAATTTACAGCCACCTGCACATACACTTCCGGGAAAGATGAGAACATTCCAGCAGGTTTCTGGTTCCACTAACATTCAGTTAGATCAATGGTCCAATGTTTAGCGAAAACAGCTTCTGATGGGCTGGCTTAGGCTATAAGCATTCTCTTGTCTGTTTGATCACCCATTTGATGTTACAGCCCAAGGGTCTTTTTCCGCTTTCTTTCCTAAGGTGATTGTGCTGACAGACTTCTCAGACTGACAGATGGCCACTATGAACTATTAACCAGCCAGCTGTACATGTCCGAAAGAAACACTGGCTCTGCTAAATACATATGCTATTGATTAACTAAATTACCTACAAGCACAGAGCTTCCTCCTCGGTGAAAACAGTCATGTTTACTCCCACTGCACTTTAAAACAAAACAAAACATCTTGGAGCAAATGGTCAGCTGGTATAAATAAGTACACCTTCAGTGAAGTTAGTGAATCTATGCTGATCTACACCAGCTGAAGATTTGTCCCCAAAAATAGTTTCTTTTTACAGGTGGTTTACTGTGACTGTTCTTGGACCCTGTTTACCTTCCCTTTAACACACATTCCCTCTCTCTCTATCTACATTGGTCCCCTATCATTAATGTAACTGATTTTTAAAAGGGTGGTGTTTAATGGGTCTATTACAATTGTAATATATTTGTTTTTATTCTGTTCCTCAGCGCCTTAAGTATTGTCAGAAGGAGGACACTATCACGCAACTAAAATTATCTGAAATAGAGATCTCAGAGCTGAAGGTCATCACAATTCACAACTCCCTGGGAGAGGAGGAATCCTCAGGGGTCTCAGAGGCCAAACCCCATCCAGTCTCTGCACAGTGGACACAGGCAGAGCACTCCAGCTATTCTCAGCTGGCAGACAGCTGCACCACCTAAAATAATTTAGAGCAACTCCAAGTCTCCTCTAAACTATTCCAGTCCAATTCAGTAAATAAAGAAGCTCCAGATATTGCCCTCAGCCTTGCTACACAGAGTTCAGACTGGGCACTTCAGTGAATCTGGGCATCTTCCACATTGCTTTCCCCCATTCTTTACTAGTTTCCTTTTTCTGTCCAAATAGTGATGTAATAATGAGCAATACAGCAAATTAAAGCATGGTGTTGTTGGATTGTAAATTACAGAGACACAAGGAAACTAAACACAATTTCAGTAGCATTATTTTCATTTTACACACATTTTATTGTGTGTGAGAAAGTGTGAGAAAGATTTTTTTTTTCCCTGAAAGCACCCTATCTAACATTTCAGTTTAAACATTCTCCTACCCCTGGAACATGGCACTGTTTAAGTGTCATCTTCTGGAGCCTAGGGGTCTTGCATAATGGGTTTTATGGGCGTGGGGATTTTTGGTCATTCTTTCATTTAGAGAGCTCTAAGAGCAGAGTTCCATGAAGTGAGAAGATGGGTACTTAATTTCTTTCCTCCCAAACTCCCACCATATTTTCCTTCAGTTGACAGTTTCTCTCCTGCTTTAGGCACTGTTTCTGGTATGTTTGTGTAAATGCCTTTTACCTTGAATTTAAAGCACTGCAGGAGTCTACATAGCAGAACTATATAAAAGGCTTGGCTAAACCTAAATTCACCAGAAATCAATATGGGTTTGGACTCAACCCAAATCTGTAAACAAAGCCAGACCAAAAAGTGTCTGAGATTTGTGATGAGGTAGTTTAAACTATTCTAGCCCCTCTGCCTTCCCCCTTGATTTTTCACCCTCTCCTCCTACCTGCAAGCCCCCTCATACAATGCTCAGGGAATGTTAGCTTGCTTCAAACCGCCTGATACCTGCTTTCCCATCAAGCCGCTGAGGAATGAGAAGCTATTCTGCCTCCTGCATTTCCTGCCAGGCAGAAAATGCCTCCTAGGGCTGAGCACATGGCTGTACATCATATGGAACAGAAGGTATGGCTCCTACTTTGCCTCACTCTGGGCTCAGCATTTCCCCCCTCTGATGGTGGAGAGCTTCCAAGTACCTCTCTCTCTCTCTCTCTCTCTCAAGAGAGACTTTTTAATCCTCACTCAAGTTTTATTTTTCAGTATTTTTTATAAGGTGGGCCTCATGGTATGCCTAAATAGCAGTCTTTCACCAAACAAAGACACAAATTCACAACGCAAAAGAGGAATATCTTTTTCTTGCCCCTCTCTCAGGAGGTTGTTATGATGGCTTCTGGGCACCAGCTCTTTCTGCAAACAGTTGCTTTGTGTTTAGGAAGAGACCAGCCTTTCCCTCAAAGAAAGCCCTTCTCCCTGTTGCAACTTGTCTCTCCTTCCTCTCTGTCATCGGAAGAGGGGTTTTAAAGGTCACCTTTAAGGCAGTCTTAATTAGACTCTGATGTCCTTAGCTGACCTGAAGTAACTTCTTTTCAGCTCATGGGGAAAAGGATTTTTACGATTCTAGGCCTGATGTACCTACTTTTTTCCTTCCCCTCTTACAGCTGCCCAGTTTGACTTTGTCACAGTGGTTAGAAAAATCAGACTAGGGCTCAAGTGGTATTTCTATTCCATAGTAAATCTACCCCAGCCTAATACAATTACCATCTTGGTTTTTTGGCTCCTTTCTATGGCTTGCCCTCAAAATATAATCCTATTCCTCCCAGTTTCTTGGGTCTGGCCAACGCAAGGACTGTCACTCACCGCAGGAAAATGAATTGCCTTACCTATAGACCAGTCCATTATATAAACACCCTAGAACCTTTTCCTATAACAGATCTTCACATGAATAAGCATAAATATGTTTAACCAGCTAAGGCCAATGAAACCCGGTTGAAGAGAAGCCTCTTGCCAAATTATGCCCAAATATTTTTATTAAACGAGAGAGAAAAACCTTACATGAGTTGAGATAGGTTGGATCCAATTCTGATCTCGGATACCCATGAGGATATCTAAAATCAGAATCAGAATGAAAGTTTAATACCAGAGTCTAAACATAGGAGCCTCTGGGTTTAATTGCTCACTTCTGTTTGACTAGTAAATGTCTGCTTAAGGAGTGGGAAGAGTTCAAGATATCTCATTCTCTTTGAGCTCTGCTGAGGCAGACAGAATCATAGTCATGTTACTGAATATTAGGTATTAATGATTTTTTGTTGCAGAGAGTGAAAATTTCATTTGGCCTTGATTTGTAGTGTGCCGGTATTACCGGTAGATATTATTCTGTGTTAGCTCGAAATCAATGCTGTCATTGAAGTATCCATTCCTTTCATTAATTTAAACAGCATTTTGTCTTAATAATCTACAGTGAGTCATTGCAGTATGAACAGTGAAAGAAAGAAAGAAATACTGGTGTTTCATGTCACAGTCTAAACAACCCTTAAAATAATTGATTTCTTCACAGAAACAAAACAGAAAACATTTGGCTGAGCTTCATTTAGAAAAGCTGATTTATTTTTCTCCCCAGTGAGGAGGGTTTGGTGTTGTTTTATTTTGGGGGGGAGTAGGAAGAGGGGTCAGAGAAGGATGGAGAAGACAGATAGATATGATGTGATCATGTTCCTCTGGATAACCTATACAGCAATCAGAGAGAGCAGGTCAGCTAGCACTAAAGATATCATCAGAGACTAGATGCCAGTGCCAACTGGTCCCTGATCAAATTAAATGATTTAATGCAGCTTTGAAACTGATGTTCTCATGAACAATATCAGACTAAATGCATACATGGGTAGGAGCAGAGTATAAACAGATGTAACTAAAGGGAAACCTTTTGTGGCACAAATAATTTAACACTTCAACCCCCAATTTCCAATCTAGAACAGTTCATTTAAGACTGTAACCTTCATTTTGCCAGTAATACAAGAGAATAAACAATTTGCCAATAATACAGGAGAATAAACTTTCCATTTTATATCATATTTAAATGATACTAATTACCATGGTTAGCCCAGCAATATCAATGTTAATTAGACTCACTACCCACTTGCCAGCTCCTAAACTTCAAGGATTCTATAAAGTATTAAAGCTTTCCAAGGACTAACATGTCATCTTGGAGCTATGTGAAAGATCAGAGGTGATGCCTGCCTGTACGGGGAGCAGATTATTGTAGTCAAAATCCTCTACATCAGTGTCTCCCAACCAGTGTGTCACAGCACTCAGGTGTGCCATCAGGTCTAAGCAGGTGTACCACGAAATTTTTTGAAAAAGTACTCAGACATCTGGATTGGCTCATGAATACTCATGAGTTCATTTGGAAACTATATGGTGATGTGCCTCAAATTAATTAAAGGTAGCAAGGTGTGCCATAGCAGAGAAAATCTTGACAACTGCTCTACATGGATCAGAGAGGAGAATTTTGTCCTTACTGGGCCAGGATATTAAATAATCTTGACAGATTATGAAAAGCCACTCCCCCATAACAAACAAGTCCACTTTTAAAGACTAACAAATTTATTTATCACATGAGCTTTCGTGGGAGAAAATCCCACTTTGTCAGGTGTAACACTCTCATCACAATATGTTCATTTCCATGGTAACCAGGATATGTACCCAGCTACATGTCTCCAGAGGCAATTTCCCTTAGTCCTTTGCTTCCAAATTGTGAGCATAGTCTTGATGTAAGAGAGAATTTTTTTTATTCTTCTTGGACAGAATAAACTATCCTAAGTAGCTCTCCATTTTTGGTAAACTATTGCTTTATCAAAAATATTTTACAACAATTAAAGGGCTAAATGTCTTGTGGTTAACAGTTTGATTAAATACAAACTTGAATTAGAAAGTGGAACTTTAATGGGGGGAAAATATTTTGCACTTTGCTTTTGCCAAGTACAAACAATCTCATTGAAGATGCCAGCACTCCCAAAATTTTCACTTGACTCACAGAGTTTAACTCAGTATAGCACAGTTGTGTAACTAAGTGGTTTCAATTCAATGTGTGCAAACTTTTTCTTCAGTTTCTAAAATATTATGCTCCAAGTTCAGATAAAAATGCCAAACTCAGCAAAGTTCATACAGTTTGCATGATTTCTACACAAAACCTTAATGACATACGTTCTCCCAGAACTGGGTCTATGCAGCATTGTACGTGGAACTGGTTGGAACTCTTCCAACAAACACTTTTTTCCTTAAACTAAGCAGTTTCCTCAACATTGAAATGTTTTTCAGAGGTATATCATCCAGGTTTTCAAGAGAGACCAAGCCAGAATCTAACCTTTTCTATCCAAAACCAGATGTCTTGCTTCAATTCTGTTTCACAGAAACATTTGAAAGGTTTTGTTTTCAGTCAAGGTGAAATGAGGGCAAACTTCCCAATTTCAAAACTGATCCTCAAATGTAATAATCATTCTCTAGCCAGCACTACTTGCAAATTTTTGACAAAGGCAATCAGTTTCAGATTTGTAAATGTGCATAAAAGCAAAGATGTTTTTCCTGAGATTTCAGACTTCATCCCAGAAGACAGCACACAGCTCTACCTAGTTCTATAATGAAATATTTACGAGACAGAAGAGCCATCTGGGGGGCAAACTTGCAGCCTAGTTAGTTTCTGCAGCACTCCTGAAGACTAAAAAAATTATTTATCGTATGAGCTTTTGTGGGAGCTTTCATCTGATGAGGTGGGATTTTCTCCCACAAAAGCTCATGCGATAAATAAGTTTGATAGTCTTTAAAAGTGCCACAGAACTCCTTGTTTGTTTTGCTGAACTAGATTAACACGGCTGCCGCTTTGGCACTAGTTAGTTTCTGAATTCCTGTTTCCAGCACTGCTACAGTGTTATTGCTTGTTTTGATTTAGACCCTGATTTTACAAGCCCCGAGGTTGCATGTCTCCCACTGAAGCCCATGAAAGTTCCACACACATTGACTGCCCACAAGGTTGAGACCCTACAGTCAGGAACAGCAATTTATTTAGCAATTCAGCAGCTACTATCCCTTGTGGGTTGGCAGGGTTCAGATGAGTCGCTCTATACTACAGTAATGATCAGGCAATCTTTTTAGGTTTGGAGAAGAACAGAGCCAGAGATGAGACAGTGAGAGCCAACCATTTTTCAATGATAGTGTAAACATTTGTTTTAAAGATTCCATCTCTTGAGTTCAGGCTTTTTTTAAAGCTTGCCAACTGTATCTCATTAAAGGCTTCCACAGGCCACGGGTATCTCCTTGAGTCCCTAAGCAATTGCTTGGAAGGGTATATTTAAAAAGAAGTGTGAATATGACCCTAGATCTGCTTTGATTCAGGTGCTTTTTGTTTCTATGGACTCTGTGGTTTTCTGGCTTGGTTACTCTACAGTTTTGATAGCAACTGGCTTATTTTAGTTTGTATGTTGCTAGCAGCCCAAAGTGAATTATCGCTTCCCTGCCAAGACCCAGTGTGTGATAAAATATAAAAGGAGGTTTTCTGCTGTGTGGGGGCTATGTGATTTGGTAGTAAAATCAAAGACGTGATCACAAGTGTTTGGTCCTAATGCTGTAGATAGGTGATCTTTTTAAGTGCCATTGACACCTCTTTTTCTAGGCTCACACCAAATTCTGGGTACACATATTTCTGGTGATTGGAGACCCCTTTATCTTTTCACCACAGCCTAGTGTGAACCATGGCCAGGAACAAATGTTCAGTGTTCACGAAGTGCCTTTATTAGGCTTATAAACAGTCAATTAACACATTACAAAATGAATGAAAAGCCAAAACAAGACAGGGGCCTTGGACAGGGCAAGATTCAAGATTCAGTGACCCAACCAAATATGGAACTAAGAGGGCAGTGGACAAAGTGCTCCCAAAAAGTTTTATTTCCAAAGCTGTCAACTCTCACAAACTTTTTGCACATCTCACAGTATTACTATTTTTATTCAAATCCCAGCTTCTAAAATCAAAAGATTGCATGAGACTGTCAGCCTTCATTAAAAGAAGAAAAAGTTTCTACCCCTCATGGCTGTCAAGCTTGAAAATATAAAGTGGATGCACCCTAAAGGCATGAAAGCTGGAGGCAAAAACAAAAAAATCCCAGAGTCGGAGATTTCTTTAACTAAATCACATTATTTTTAAGCCAGCCTCATGGTTTTGGGGGACTTGACTCCAAACTTTTGCATGCCTGACATTAGCAATACCATGTATATTTTTTTGACAATTGAGACAAAATACGTATTATAATCCATTAAATCACCAACTGCAAAAAGTTGCTTTTTTGATCTTTTTCCAAACTGGAAAAAAGCAAATTAATTGATTTTGCTGTTTGGCTCTGTTCTGTTAATTAAAACTAGCTCTTTCTACATCTTCGTATTTTAATATTTAAGAACTGTGTTATGAAAATGCTTTGATTAAATTCAGCAGTTGGAAAGAAGTAGTTAAGTTAATTATACCTGACAATCATTCTCAGTTAGACGGCACATCCACACAACCTGCAGCTTCGATAGGTAGGGGATAGGGTATACAGATGCATGGGGATGTACCATATATATTTTGATGATATTATGCTACGGACTGATATTTTTTTTTTACATCTCTCATAATACCTCCTTTATTCAGTTCTGTAGAACTTCTAAATAACTACTGGAAAAAATATCCTTAACATAAGCATTAAATTCATATCAGAAAGAATGAATATACCATAAATGCCATTGATTGCCACTGATCATAGAATAATCCAAATAATCCACTTTAAATTGAATTATGCTAATAATTGGTTACATCCTGCTAATTGCTGGTTTGTTGCTCCATTTCATAGTTTAAACTAGTCATTAGATACTGGTATCACTAAATTTCATAGAGATTTCTCCTCTAAAGTGTCACTTGGCAGGCAATCATGATAATAAATTGTGTCAAAACAAATGGAATAAATATTTTCACTTTAATGAAAAGCCACCCTGCTGGCATTTGCTGTGAAGCATTCCACTGTATTCTGTAAAGACCACCAGAAGTGACAAAAACAATTGGCTTCCAGTATTGTGAATGGGAAGAATTAGACAAAAGGAGACGTACATTGGTTTAGTTCACCACAGCAAACTCCCCCAGTTTGTTGCATTTTCAAAAGCATGGCTTACATTAGAGTTCAGAGAACAGTGCAAAAACGTTACAAGTATACTTTGAATTTAACAGTTTGTGTCAACTGTGCTCATACCAGTGGTGCAAAATGTATATGTTTTAGTTTTACTCACAGAAAGCTCACAGGAACCTTGCACTCTTGAACATTTATGCTCATCAAGGCATATTTTATGCAGGTTTAAACACTCTTTGACACATCAGTGAAACAGTATTCCCGAACCTCATGCCAGAGGATCTAATCACATCCTTCACAGCTAGGACCACAGATGAAAATAAAATTACTGAGAGTGAATGCAAGGAAACAACACTACTTTTTAATGCTGCAGTAGTCTTAAACTCTTATAGTAAATTTATGTTTTTCTAGAAATGATGTTTTGGTCAAGGCTTGTATGGTTCTGAAAAGAAAAGGATTTAATATTTACCAAAAATCCCCCCATCCTGCAGTCTTAAATCTCTCCATAAACTGATGACTGACCATTTCAAATGTCTTTACTCATCCAGTCACCAAAGAGGAACAATACTGTGTGATTTATGTGACTAGTCACGACCAGGTAATACAGTTCATATTTCAAATACTGCATATTTCATACACATAGCTGGACTCTCAGGGACAATCCATCACGCAAAGAGATTTTTAAAAAGTCATAAGTAATTTCTAACAACAAAAATCACAAGAAATCATGAACAGCTCACAAGCTGAAAATTAGATCAAATCCATTGATTACCTTGCTCTCTGCAAAATATCCAGTTATTTTTAGAGGAAGTGCAAGAATTATTTGTTTCACTAGTCCAGCTCATGGCCAAATCAAGAGATCACCAATGTTTGCTTCTCTCCCTCTGCCTGAATTACTGTTTTATTAAGGGGTGGGGGGAGGGTGGGGAATGATTTCTCTGCTAACCCCTTGCTTTGAATGAGGGGAGCACCACACCCACTGCATGGTTTGCACATCATTGGCACTTGGTTCTTCTCAGATTTGACCTCAATAATTGGTTCTCCTCACTGGTCAGAAAATGGAGAGAACAGAAGTCCAGATCCTGCATGGATCTGAGGAATTTGACCTGAAGGTGGAAAAGCAGCATTAAAAACAAAGATAACTTTTCATGTTGTGAAGCATGGAAGCTTTACAGATATAATTTCCTCATAAGTGGGTTTTCAGTCAGCCCTGAAACCTAGTCCTCTAGCACCCTGAGCCAAAGGCCCAATTCCAATAGCTGGACACAGTAGCAGACATTCTTTTGCATGATCCAGTCACTAGAGTGGCACAAAAATGTACTTGGCCAAAAGCATTGTACACACAAACAAAGGGAAGTATAATCCACAAACACAGCTAATGAAGCCTTTGATGGAAAATGAAGAAACAATTAAATTTTTTTCTATGTGGACAGGAAGCACTCCCTCCCCCTCACCCACTCCTACCCAAAAAAATATGCTATTACTTTAACTTTCAAATGTGTAACAGGAGAACATAGTGAATCTTGATTTTAAAAAAGAAATGTCATACAGTTCTCAGGCAAAATGCTACTGGAAGTTGAATGAAGTAATTAGATTCACATTGAATTTTGGTTTTCATGGGGGAGGCTCTAAATTTTCCTCAGATTAGACAACTGTAAGTGAGCTGCCTCCTTCTCCAGAGTCCCTCTCTCCAATTCAGGCAGTACAGGAACAAATAAAAAGTGATGGGAAGCTGAGCATAAGTTATGGATGCTGGTTTAACACTGACATTTATTCCATGAGCAATTTCTGTGGCTACTTACATGAAAATTAGATGCTAATACTACAGTCTTATCATTATTTTAAACCATCAGTTCAAAGTCTGTTCTACAGCGAATATGTTTTAGGTCCATAAAGTGCTACCAAATCTTTGTTTGCTAATTAAACACTGTTCGTCACTCAAAAGGTGTATGGGCACCAAACACAGCCACGAACATTGAACGGAAAGCCTTATTCAAAAACAAAAACAAATCATATACAATTAAAGTAAGATACTTGCTGGTGTAAAGGCTGATGCTCTCAATGAGTTTGAAGTAATATTGTGATGCATAACTATTTGGTTCTGTATGTAGAAAAAGATAACAGCTCTGTTCTTTTTGTAACCAGAGGCTAAAAAACAATATTGGCTCCAGTGCTGGACACAACTCCAATATTGCAGTTGGATCCAAGCAAGCAGGGCCTTTCAGGGAGTCCCAAAGGAAGCCAATGGGTCTCACGACAGGTGCACGCATCTGCCATCACAGAATTGATGGCAGAATTGGGACCTTACTTACCAGATGGCATTATTGCTTTTCTTTAGCCGGGGAACAAACTAATGAATAGGCAGAAGCTAAGAACTACACCACCACCACCATCACCTGCCCACCAAACCTTTGCCATATTCTTGAACTAATGCCAAATGGGAGTTCAAAAATCATAAGTTTTTCAGTTCACTATTTCTCCTCTCTCTCTCCCATTTTATTTTCAAATTTTAAAGAATCACAAAACTCTCCTTAAACTTTAGAGGTGAGCTCATCACACCTTACCCAGCTTTTTTATGCTGCATAGGAGGGACAGTGTGGCTTAAAAGGGCCCTTAAAAGCCCAGTTCTCAACAGAGGAGGAGGCCCCCAAAGCAAACGCCACAGACTACAGCCATCAAGCTACCTCCACAAGACTCCTTTACAACTCCTGCCACATGACCATCCTACCCCACTTGCATCCCATATCATAGGGCCTTGGGAGGGATCACACTCAGAGTAACTAGCCCCTCCCACCACTTGTACCTCCATACCTGCATGGCTATTTTGACCACATGGTTCAATCAGTGCTAGCATGGGCATGTCTGTGTGTGCCTCCAGCTCCTCTGTGCACATACCCATAGACAAGCCCAAGGGACATCTAAGTTACACCAAGGGCCTTGGAACAGTCCAGGGTAAGGGGGGCACAAAGATGGCTTAAACCCACTATAGCCACCCCCCCCATCCTTCTGAACTACAAATTCTGTGTTCCTCTGTTAAAAGCATAAAAAAGACTCTTACTGTAGCACAGATGCTTGTTCAAACTAAATCTAACCTCCTAGGCTTGCTAGCTTTTTCTTGTCACCCATTTTTCTTCATAATGGCGATGTTCATAATAATTAGTGTCTTGACTGTATTGCTGTGAATCTGTCGTAACTAGTCTAATACTTGATATAAAAGCTGCCAAGTATTGGATTTGAGGTATAACAGGTTGACAGAACTTATAATAATGAGCAAAGGTGTTATTGGTAGTGTTAATAGGCATATTGGCATGAATAATTACTGTAATAGCAGCTCCTGATTATTGGCAGATATGGTTTAAACCAAGACTTTGTAGCAAAATGGATTTGACAAAGCCAGAACAGTGTTTCAGTTGTGGCTTGTTCCAAAGGGGCAGCCGTGTTGGTCTAGTTCAGCAAAACAAACAAGCAGTCCTGTGACCCTTTTAAAGACTAATACATTTAGCTTTTCACTTATGCAATAAATAACTTTGTTACTCTTTAAGGCTATGTCTGGGGGGAGGGGGGAGCCTGAAAGTCAACTTAACAAGGTCGACTTTAAGTGCATCTTGTTAAGTTGACTTCAGGGTATGTCTGTACTGGACACAGTGCAGACATACTCAGGACCGCCTCACCCCCAGTCCTGATTGGGCTCCAAGAGCTTGATTCAGTTCTGGGGGCTGCCAGCAAGCAGCTGGGAGTCAAATCCAGCTCCCAGCCCCCTGCTGCAGTCTGCAGGGCCAGGAACCAGCTCCTGCCACCTGTAGCAAGGTGCTAGAAGCCTAATCTGGCTCCCAATCCCTTGCAGCAGGCAGTGGGGGCTGGCAGCAAGGGCTAGGAGTCGCAGGGGCTTGGAGCTGACTCCTGCCATCTGAAGAGAGGAACTGGGAGCCCCATCAGGCTCCCAGCCCCTCTCTGCTGGCTGCAGGAACCAGATACCAGACCCCGCCACCTACAGAGACGGCCAGCTGCCAGTTCCTGCAGCCTTCAGAGAGGTGCTGGGAGCCCAATCTGGCCCTCAGCCCCTTGCTACAGGCTGCGGGGACTAGGAGCCAGCTCGGAGCCCAATCTGGCCCCCAGCTGCTTGCCACTGTGGGCAGGTGGCTGGGAGCCTAGTCAATTGTCACAGGCTACAGTTTGTAGACTCTGAAATTGACCAGGCAGCTCCAAACCTTGTCAATTTCACAGGCTTGTAACCAGTGAAATTGACTAAGCTCCGACCCACCTACCCATGGTACCAAGCGGCTCAAGGCCAGATCAAGCTCCACACCCCTTGCTGCAGGGTGCAGGAGCAATTTCCTAGGTCCCACTGCTTGCAGCAAGGGGCTGGAGCCTAATGGGGCTCCCAGTTCCTCTCTTCAGATGGCAGGAGTCAGCTCCAAGCCCCTGCTGCCTGCGGCTGGGGGCCTGATCTGGCTCCTAGCTCCTTGATCCAAGTCCCTGCTGAAACTCTGGCTTCCAACCACTTGCCAGAGCTGGCTGGGGCTGGATTGGGTCTCCGGAGCCAGATCGGGCTCCAGGAGCCCAATCGGGACCAGGGGCGGGACCCAGAGCTTCTAGCCCTGTAAAGTTGGCTTAAAAGCTTAAGTCGACTTACAAGGCAGGAGTTATTAAATTGACTTAAGCCAGTGCTTAAGTCAACTTAATCCCCTAGTGTAGACATAGCCTAAGTACCATAGAACTTGTTTGTTTTAGCTGTGACCTGGTTGACTGTTCATTTGCTATTGTTCATATCAATGTTCCCTGTAAGCTGCGCTAGTGGTCAGGGGCGCAGTGGCCCCCCCTCACCAGCGCAGGCAACACGTGGGCCAGCGCAGCTCAGGGCAGGCAGCCCGGAGCAGCCCCTGTGTCTGTTTCCTCAGCTCCGAACAGGCTCATGCAGAGGCTGCCTGCTGGAGCAGTGAGTGACGGCCCCTCCCCCTGCCCTCCTGCACCTAGCGGGGGAAGGAGCAGAGGGGGAGGGAAATTTAAATTTCTCCCTCTCCTTTGCACCAGGCTGCTAGTGCAGTGGTGGTGGCATCTTTGGGGCCTGTGTGGGCCCCAGCAGGTAAGCAGCCCTGAGCCTGGGCAAGAGGGGAGAACCTGAGAGGCGGCAGGGCTAAGTTGTATGGCTCCCAGAGGCAGCCATGCAGTGGCCACAGGGCTCTCTGTAGGGGCAGAGGATGGGAGCTGGGCTGCAGGCAAAGAGCCAGGCTGGAGCTGGAGGAGGACTTGGGACTTGAAAGACCCAGCAAAATTGTTTTGAGCCATTTAGCATCTCTATCAAGGGTGAATGCTTTGCTTTTCACTTGCTAAAAGGCTCCTGAAAGAAAAGTGATCCTTTAAAATAAGCAAAAACAAGTTGGGTTAATTTCAGATTTATTTTCTTTTCTGTGAGAGATTCTAATGCAATCAGTTTGTCAAGGTGGGGCTTTACAATGTAACTTTGTATAGACTCCTGTGATGGAAGGAAACAAATCCTAATGATTAGGAAACTGAAAGGATAAAAAGTCATTTAAGGCAGAAGGAAAAAAAAATATTGCTAGCAGTGCAATAATTAAAAAAAAAAAAAGACTTTGTATTTCTATTTCCCCCAAAATTTGTTAGAAAAATAATCATTTTCTTTCACAAATCCATTTATGCTCTTGCTTCTTGCAGCTTTGATTAGGTTTGCTTTAACTGTCAAAAATTAAAAATTATTAAACTACCTTTATTATATTCCACTACCAGACACACAAATCTCAATTATACATCATTTTGCTTATTTTAGTTCTGAGAGTCTTTACACTTCAGGCATACTAATTATAGCCTCCCTTTTATTGTTGAAAATGATTTGGATAAAAAAAACCCATAAACTCCAAAACTGAGATGTTAGAGACACTTTATATTAAAGGAAGATACTCACAATGTTTAAAGTTTTCTGTATGCCTAATCAATTTTTTGTCATTCACTTAGGGGATTGTTGTCCCATATTTAGCTTTTGGGCATGATAACATAACAGACTCTAACCTAGCTCTATTTGATGCAAATTCTTTAGGCACAAAAGATGGCCCTGGTTACAGAGATGTGATGCTGTGAGAAACTGTCTTGAAACATGTTTTCTGCCCTTGCCACCTTTAAAAGTTTCGAATTTCTCAGATAACTTTACTTAAGGTGTTGCCCTGAGGGAATCTGGGAAGCAGTTGCTAAATTCTGTGAAAGCAGGTCTAAATCGAGACTATGGATTCTTTTCCCATTACAAAGGGTAATTTGACTTCAGGCTTCCCATGGTTTGAACCTGTAAACTGCTCTGATTTGCCGTTACTGTATGACCTGATCCTATGTTTTACACCCCCTTGCATTTAGTTTCATTCCTTTCTGTAAGTTCACCCATCTTCGAAGCATCTGAGGAACTGGGATCTTCTCCCACGAAAGCTCATGCAAAAAATAAATCTGTTAGTCTTAAAGTGCCACACAACTCCTAGTTGCTACCTAGTCATTGTGATTTGCAATGCATGGTAATTTAATGTGTTTACTGAGGGCAGAATAGGTGTATTTTCAACGCTGATAGCTAGATATTAAATACAATCCCCCCAACACGTCAGTCTCATGATCAAGTAATCAAGTCTGAAGCTACCTACTTAATTTCAATCTATGTTTTGGACATTTAGGGCCTGATCCACTTTGAATCCCTTTTACCCCAGTTGGGCAGCATAACAGGGACTTAAATTCCAAAGGGGCAGCCGTGTTAGTCTAGTAAAGCAAAAAAAGCAAGGAGTCTTGTGGCACTTAAAGACTAACAGATTTGTTTTTTGCATGAGCTTTTGTGGGAGAAAATCCCACTTTGTCTATATATGTATTCTGGAAATCTGACAAAGACAGGCAACAAAAACTGAGCGGTGTAGATGATGGTAGAGGCTAGACAGGCAGCAAGTGTCATTGTTTCACATTTGTTTAGTAAATTAATAAAACTACAGTACTTCAATTTAACATTTTTATTGAAGTTTGAATGAAAAGACATTTATGAATTACTTTTGAATTAAGGCACTTAGGCATGCGGATACTGTACTTTCAGCACCAAAAAACTGTTGCCCAGGCCTCATAAATTGCTGCTCAGTAAATACCATAACTTGCTCAGCTGCATCATCAGCTTAGAGGGAACATTGGTTCATATTCCCCCACAAGTTGTTCTTCTGTCTCAGTCAGTGATTAATGGTGTGTATAACACAGAGATTTCAAAATTTTACATATCTATCCAAGTGCAAAGCTGGTTATCATTGGTAGCTGGGCTGCTCAGCATAGAGGACGAACACAATTTAACCCTTTATCAGCAGAAATACCACAATATTTAGGGAGCTTACGCTAATAAATTAAAGTCCTGCCAGCTTTTTGACACATGAAAATAGCACTCATTCAGATTTGGCACTCATGAATTATTAGGAAACAGAGACATATAGGATAATCATCAGTTTCTCATCCTTCCAGTAACAGACAGACATGTTACAAAGCTCCAAAAACCAGAAGGTTGTAAAGACACAATTAAAAAAAAAAAAAAATCACGGATTGGAAAAACAAAATACCAACAATGGATTTAATATTTTGAGGATAGCAACCATCCCAGTCACTGGAGAAACCATTAGAAACAAAATACATAATAAAAATAAATCCTAGAAGCAACCTGTTTAAGATTTCTTCGCTGCTTTGTTACATTGCAACTAGCATATCATTAGTCTTCTCTCTAGAAAACTCTTTTATGTTTCTTTTTCTGGAAAGACTAATTTGTAAAAAAAGAAACTTTTCACATTTAGAGCACTTTACTCTTCTTTCCAAACTCAGTATTTATTTTTATTACCATGGCACTAGATACCCTCATGGATCAGGATCACACTGTGCTAGGCACTATTCAAACAGGATTAAAAGATGACCCTGGCCCAAAGAGCTTACACTCTAAGTATATGTCATGAGACAACAGATGGATACAGACAGTTTGAGGAGGGAATATTAGGAAGCAATATTGGTCAACATGATAGATAGTGGTATCAGCCCACCAACTGCCTAATCATTAACAGCTTTTTTGTAGATGCCATGGCAAAAAAGAGTTTAAGGAGGGATTTTTATGAGGTTACTTTACAGATGTTTATGGAGAGTTCCACAAGCATCAGAGGAGCATGGGAGAAAGCATGGAAGTGCTTGTTTGTAAATTTAACAAGGTGGATAATGGAGGCCTATGTGATAGGTCAGTTGGAGGTAGGAATCAACATTTAAATATTTAAAGGGAAAGAATGGACTGAGTGGAGATAGGTCATGAAGAGTCTTGAAAGTAAATATGTTTGATGTGGTCAAAAAGAGGAAGCCAAAAGAGAAATGCCCAGAGAAGGATGACATTGGCCAAAATGAGATGCTAGGAAAATGATACTTGCAACACATTTTGAATGGCTGTAAATGGGGTAGACTGCATTTGTCAAGGCCAGAGAGATGGATGTGGCAGTATCTAAGACATAAAATGATGAAAGCCTGGATGAAAGTTCGGCTGTGTGGGTATACAGGAAAGACTGTATCTTGGAGCTGTTATGCAAAAAGAAACTGCATTATTTACACATAACCTGGATGTGATGACCTAAGGAGAGATCTGAGTCAAAGATGGATGTCCAGGTTACAGCCCTGAGTAACAGGCAAGATGATCATGCTGTCCACAATGATATAGAAAGAAGCCAGGAGTAGAGAGAAAAATTATGAGCTCTGTTTCATCCATGTTGAGCATGACCTGACAGCCTGACATCCATGAGGAGATTTCAAAGAGACAGGCTGAGATTTTTGTCTGGACAGAGGAAGCTAAGGCTGAAATAGAAAGGAAAATCTGTGAATCAATAGCACAGAAATGTTGAACTGAATACTTTCTTACAGATAAGATTACCTAGAGATCTGGTTTTAAGGGAGAAGAGAAGGGGAGAAACCCTTGCATAAAATGGAGGCTCCTCTGAAGGACACAGTGGAGCAACTAGCAAGTAGTAGGAGACCCAGGAAAGAACAGTGTCATGTAAGCCAACAGAGGAAAGGTTTTCAAGAAGAGAAGGATGGCCAACTGTGTTAAAGGTGGTTAGTAGGTCAAGAAGGAGAAAGATTGAGTATTTTGGCTAGGAAGAGATTATTAGTTATGTTCTCAAGAGCAGTTTCAGTGGAAGTCCAGAGGTGGCAACCAGACTAGAGAGGAAACAGAAGAGACGCAATTCAGAGTGTGATTTTAGACACCAGATTCAACATGCTCAGAGATGAAAGGGAGATGTGGCAATAAGAGGCCAGTGGGAGCAAGGGTGGGGTGTTTTTTATGATGGGCAAGACTGAAACAAACACTTATGATATCTCTGCCTTTTTATAAAGAAAATATAAACCAACAAGAATAAAGTACTGTGAGAACTGAAAAATTCCTCATTGGGCAGAATGACAAACACCCCTGTTAAACAACATAATGCTAATACCCAGCATTCCATAGTTTCTAGATATTTCTCCTATCTAAAAAGTCTGTCTAGGTCTTTTTTTAATTGTGAAGTCCTCATCACAAAATATTTGCATTATGATAATAAAATATGTATATTAAGAACAGTGGATCAAACCTTCCTGCGAATCATTATACATATTAGTAAACCCTATTCATTTAAGTCAATTGTGCTATTCAAAGGAGCAAGAACCAAATCCTTAGAAGTTTCAAAGGCACATAAATATCATTGAAATTACTAGAAGTCAGGTTCATAATACCTTTGAGGACCTAGGCCTAAAGGTTTACAGGATTAGGCCCCTAGGCACAGATACAGACCCAATACTGCAGTGAGTTTCATCCAGGTAGACCCCATGCAGAGCACTGGTGCAGAACTAGGGCCACAGAAAAGCCAGGAAATAATGAAGGATCAAGAGGCAAGTAAATATGTAAGCCAGGCTGGGTGACTTTTTGATTTTATTTGGTGCTAGTGGTGGGTGGGGTTGGATAGGTATTTCGTTTCCTTTTATTATTTATTCCTCTTAAAGAGTTATGTATATTTACACTACCAATGAGATACATTTATTTCAGTATGAGTTTTGCTTTGCTTTGGCATCAATATTTGAAAGAGAAGCATAAACAGATGAGAAGAATACTGTTTGGTAATGCAGGTTATGCAACAGCTACAAAAGTTGGTTACAAATATCCCTGAGCACGAATATTTTAAACTGATTTTGTGAACTGAGGCATACAGAAAAGAGGGTATGTCTACACTACAGTCAGAATTTGTGATTATAGCTCATGTAGACATACTTGAACCAGCTTCACTCTACCTAGCTTAGGTACCAACAGTAGTGAAGACATAGCAGCAGGGGCTAGTAGTGGCACAAACTAACCTTTAGTGTGTATACCCAGGGTCCCAGGCAGGCAAAATTAGCTTGTGACACCATAAGTGATGACACAGTTACTCAAACTAGCTTTATTCTCGATAGATTAATGCTAGTTCATGTATGTCTGCACATGCTGTAATCACACTGCAGCATAGATATATCCTAAGTGACTCACCCATTGTCACACAGGCAATGTTCCCTCTAATTTTTCTTAGTCTGTGTGTGCAAAAAAATTCTTTTGTGCTAATTTTCAGAACCAGTATCCAAATTTGTGCGCACTCCAGTGAGTGTGGTCAAACTTGTGAGTGCAATGAAGCAAGTGTGTATGATGCAAACAATATCTAAATTTTATTTTGATATGGTGATGGAAATGATTTTTATAAATTACAAAACCTTATTTGAAACATGCTATTTCAAACAGCCTTCTTAAAGTAGCACAAAAATATTAGCACCGTTGAAATTTTTTGTGCATGCTTTATTTTGTTGCGTGCAGGGGCTTCCCAGCCTGTGTGCACGCGCACATGCGCACAACTTAGAGGGAACATGGCATACAGGACATCTGTGGTGGAGTAAGGAGTCAAACCCGAGTTCCCAGGTCCCTGGCTAGTGCCCCAACCTCTGGAAAGAGTGTTAGTTAACCAGATGATAAACTACGTCTCTCAGAAAGAAAACCCAGGTGCCCTCCCTCTAAATATCCTGCTGTAACCACAAAATAATCTGATAAATGACGCAGAACATATGGATTAATGTGCCCATCCCACTCACAAGAGGTAGAGAGAGACATACGTACATACAGATCTCCCAAAACAAGTGGGAATAAAATTTTATACCACCATCATGTAGTTTATGCCACATATTTTTATCTGATAGTTTCACACTTTTTTCTAATACATATATATCAACCTATCTTTATAGGCCCCACCACAGTAGTGTCGCCTGTTTCAGCCTCAGACTTTTTCCCCATTTGAAGCCCTTGAATTAGGATGGGAACAATGGCATCATGCTGGCACGGTGGAAATTGGTGACCAGTACAGAATCCATCTCTATTGTTGCATATTTGGTGGAATCTCACGGTTAATATGAAAGTTATCCTACCCACATCCCATACGTGTATTCTTGTCAGTTCACTTTCTATCAGGACATTCACAAATCACTGAAAACAGTGGAATGAAAACACATAATAGTGAAGAACAGGTATTCCTGAAGTCCAAGAGATTTAATGGGGTTGGTTGGCAGTATTATCTGGGAAGGAAAACAAGGGATATCATGGCCTTGTTACTGCAAAGCCTTGACATTTGTCACTCATTCCCAGCTGCCACTTCAGGAGACATGAAGAGCCATTCCACAGAGCCTGCTGTTTGGAGCCCTGAAAACATAATCACAAGAATGCACTGGAACAGGTTACTCACAGAAAGTCAAAATACACCTCTATACCTACAGTAGTAGAGGGATTCATCAACTAATAATAAATGATAATACATGGCTGTTACACAGCTCTCCATAGGCTTAAAGCTGCTTCATAATGCACAGTTAGTATCAAATCCCCATTTATACAGGTGGGGAAACTAAGGCTGAGAAATAAGGGCTTAACCAGGCCATCTAGGTGCCACCTTACCTAGGGGCAACACAGAGACCCACTTCCCTTGGGTAAACCTCAGGAGGCCTCCGATACACAGAGAGAAAGTGCTTGTTGCGATATTCCATCAGGTGCATATTAGTCCCTCTCTGCACTGGCTTCATCATACTAGTGCAGAGAGAGATTAGAGCCATGACCCTGGTTTCTCCGCATCTCTTTTGATACATATGCACTCCCAAGTGAAGAAGGAGGGACTGGTCCCTGTACTGCCCTCAGAACAGAGACTGTGATCATGCTTGGCCTTCTCATGTGGCTAATCAAAGGTGATTAGGAGGCTGGGCCCTCTCACACACCCATGTAAGCAGCAAGCACAACTGGGCCCTAAGAGTATATCTACACTGCAATAAATCCACATCATAGCTGCAGGTTCCCCAGGTCAGCTGACTTGGGCATTCAGGGATCAAGCTGTGGAGCTAAAAATCACTGTTTAAACATTCAGGCTTGAGCAGGAACCAAAGCTCTGAGACCTTCCTTCCTCTCAGGGTCCCAGAGCTTGTCTTCCACCCCAAGCTCAAACGTCTACACAGCAATTTTATAGCCTAAGCCAAAGTCAGCTGACATAGGTCAGTCCTGGATGTTTAACTACTGTGGGAAAATACCTAAGGCTATGTCTACACATGCATTGTTATTTCGAAATAAGGATTTCGAAATGAGTTATTTCGAAATAAAATCCTTATTTTGAAATAAGTTAATTCGAATTAACAAAATGTTAATTTGAATTAAGGGAAAGCCTGCAATCCAAATGGCTGTTATTTCGGAAGGGATATTTCGAAATAAAGCTGTTTGGACCTGTTCTTTCGAAACAGCTGTTTCGAAACAACAGGTCTACACAGTGTTGTTTCGAAAGAACAGCTTTATTTTGAAATATCCCTTCCGGGAGAGGCAGGATTTAGTGTGGCAAAATGACGACTCTTATTTCGAAAGGACGAGGTCCGTCCTTTCGAAATAAGAAAACGTCATGTAGACCTAATTTCTTTTATTTCGAAATAATGAGTGTTATTTCGAAATAAAAGTGCTATGTAGACGTGCCCTTGTGGCTTGGCTAGTCACACAGCAAATCATTGACACAGCTAGGAACAGACCCCATATTGCCTGATTCCCGGCGTCATGCCTTATCTACTGGACTACACACCTTACCTCTTGAAAGCACTGCACGAACCTTGCACCATGTTACAGATCAGGACACAAGCACTAATGTCAAATGGTTTTGTAAACAGGAAAAAAAAAACAGAGAGTGAAAACCATGGGAGCTTCATGGACAGGATGAGTAGCAGGAAATTCGTATGTTTTAAGAGCAGAAGGGTCCATTATGGTCCTCGAGGCTGACCTCCTATATAACACAGGACACTGACTTTCATCCTGCAGCAAGACCCTATCCTGTGGCTGAGCTAGAACATATTTTCCCTTGTTTTTGCAGGAAGGCAGCAAATGGCAGTTTGAAGGCCCTCCACTTCAAGGCGATTTTTGTAAGAGAGTGTTTGTGGTAGTACCCCCATTTCAGCTTAATGAGAGACACCACAAACACTCCTACAATTTCACAAGATTTAAGCGGCACATTCTGCCATTTAGAAGAATTATTTGTGAACTACGCAGGAATCATAACTGCTCAGTTTAGTTTTGCACCCCCATAATTTTGGAGACAACACACATGATCCAATACACCACTGCCAAACACAGAGGTACATATCAGAGTCTTCTTTTTCAGCAGGATCTGATAATACTGTGTGTTTTATCTGCACGGAGGGTGAGGTAAAGGGAAACGGAAAGGTTTCTCTGTTTCTTAACTCTTTGACAGGGAAACATGAAGGCAAACATGACACACTAATATCCAGATGTAAAAAGAAATAATCAAGGACACTGAAAGAGAGAAAAGAGAGGGAAGCCAAAAGCAAGCAGACATGGCAACTTGTTAAAACTGATCACACATGAAAAGAGGTTTCCCATTTAACCACAGCACCACTACCATAAGGACTTGTACTGAATTTATATGCGAGTGCTATTAAGATCTGATTGCCCAAACTCAGGTCAGTCATGTAATCTAAAGTCAGTTGAGCTAACAGACATTTATCACACTCAGCTGTTATTAATGGCTCACCAGATGTTGCTAGCTGAGCTTGGAGAGGGGCCTGTGAGCAGCAGACAACACAAGTAAATATGTGAATGTAGCCAATGTTCAGTAATTGTCATGAAAAAAAAATCCATCTGCTTTTTGCTTCTATGACTCCATCTCCCTCGTTGGGAAGACACTACCTGTCAGCAGGTTGCCCATGTTAGGTGTTTTATCACCAGCTATAGAAAAGCCCCATAGCAACTCATGACACCAGCTTTCTGTACAGATCAGCAATCAAGCTAAAGATCAACAAAGAGCATCATTATTAGCATCCATGGTACTAGTAACATCCCACAGAAACCAGCGCATCCAGCTTTGGATCTTACAAAGATGGGTATCATTTTCTCTATTGCATGGATGATAAAATGAAGTCACTGAAACATTTAAGTGACACATCCAAGGACACACAACAGTAGGATTCAAAACCAGATTTTCCTTGCATCCTACATGTATTAGACTGCACTGTCTCCTAGAAGTTTTTCTAGAACCCTAAAATACATTGTATGAGGCTATAAGATTATTCTAAGGGGCTGTTCAACTGCATGAGGAAGGGAAATGTGAAGGCACCAATAGTTCCCATTACATAACAACCCTTTAGATGTATTTATGTCACTGCTTTTTTCTGTTCTAGACGTTTGCTGAGGTGTCAGGAGATAGAGATGTCACTTTGTTTTATAATCACAACTTTCTCCCTGCCTCTCTGCCACTAGTGTATAGATAAGCAGGTAAGTTCCACCTGCCTTTCCTTCCCAAAAGGGCACAGTTTGTGACCAGAAAGAGCAGAGCTCCTTCTGCTCTACTTTAATGATGCTTGGTTGACAAAAGAAAGACTTCCCTTAGAACATGAATTGACTTGCTCCTCTCTTTCTTTTAATCAGATAGTGGGTAGCATAACTTGAATGCAGTCATAGCTATGGAACTCTCCCTAGGTTGAAGATAGTCAGGCACATCAGAGAGAGGATGATATTCCACTGTGAATATAAGACGACAAGGGCAGCCATATTGGGCGAGATCAATGATCCATTTAGCCCAGCATCCTGCCTTCTTACAGTGGCCCCTCCTAGATACCTCAGAGGGAATGAACAGAACCAGGCAATTCTCAAGTGATCCATCCCATCATCCAGACCTAACACCTGGCAGCTGGCACACCCTACTGCCTGTTTCATAAAGCAATGGAAAAAATCAGTCTCTGAACTACCTGCCTGTTTGTATTGTCCTTCCACAAACTGATTCCAGTCTCATGAATTGGAGGGAAACACAGAGAGGGGAGTAACAGACTCTGAATAAAAGAGTTTGGTTTGCCTAAGTCACCATTTTAGGACCAAGGATCTGATGAAAGAATTCACGTTATTGGATTAGCAGTGGTGGGGTTGGCACCAATCCAAAAATATAAATTGTTTTATGTTCCACACCTCTCCAATGCTCTCAATATTCATTTCACAACTGATGCCATTCCAGAGAGTCCATTTAGATCGCATTCAGTACATATTGCAAATAAAATTAATGTCACAGCTCCTGGGCATAGTAGGTCAATGTCAATATCATAACGTTAATCTAATTCCTGTAAAATTTATTATACTCTTGCTGTAATTCCTCAAAAGCAGCAATTATCACTTTAGCCGTATGGTATACATTCAAAATCTAGGAAACAATGGCATGTTTCAGGATAAGTTGGTTCTGAAGAGCCTGTTTGTTTATACCTTTAATTACCCCTAACAGACTGTGTTACTTTAATTATAAAATTAAGACTGCAAACAGCTTCTATTTTAAATGTGTATTTTAGCCACCCCATACATTTGAATAGATAAATTGTAATTAAATTTATTAATGATTTTTGTCCTGGATGGATAGGACTCAACTCTCTTCTGTTTGATTTCTGTGAACTACTTACATGGCCCACGTGGGCATACTAGCTGAGAGCTTCCTAAATATTTAAATATAGGAACAAACAATATCTTCCCTCCCCACCCACCTCTTGTAGGCCCAGTCCTTCTCCCATTGATCTCAGCAGGAATTGTTCTGTGCCACTGACTTATGAGGAACTAGTATTGGGTTTTCTGTGTTTGTGTTAGTATGTTGCTCTCTTTGATTTAGAAAGACCTTCCAATAGTTCTCCCAAACAGTGGCTCATGCAAAAATTCTAGATGGGTTATGGGTCCCATGTGAAAGGAGACCTGCACTGAGGCGGAGACATGGAGAGTGAACTCACTCCTGCACTCACAGCTCTCAGTGGCATCTCCTGTTCTAGTGGGCTGTACCCAGCAGCTCCAAGTATTGCACACTGGAGCACAGGGTCACAGCACCATTCAGTTTTGGCGTCATCAGCCTGCATTTTGATGAAGGGCAGCCAGGCTCCATTTGAGTAGCACTGTGGCCCTGGGCACCAGGTCACAAAGTTATTTGTTGAAATTTGGCCAGGTCACCTCTCCATCATAACACAAAGACTGCTGGGCTGCACCTGAGTGGTGCTGAAAACCTGTGAGGCAGGTTGCAATGCCCAAAGCATGAAGCTGGTCCCAGCCCTTCAAAAAAGGAGCCTCTGCTGCAGAATGAGTTTGTGGTGGGCTTCCTCTTCAATACCATTCCCTCCTCAGGACATCCCCCTCTCCACTGGGCCAAGATTAGGATTGTTGTGTCAGGCCAGAGGGTGTTGCTGCAGTTGGTCAGATCCTCCATGGCAGGGCAAAATGAAGGCAGCAATGGAGGAAGAAAAGATATGCTGTATATACATAATAATAGTGTGTTGCAAAAAAAGGCAAAATGCAGGTGACAGATCACTTAGTAAAAGGTTTGGGAACCACTACAACAGTACAGTAATTTTCCCCAAAACGTTGGGGGAGGAAGATAGAGACAGTAATCTAGAACACCACAACATCACCTCTCCTACACACAAACCCACTAAAAATTTAACACAAGGAACTCCTTTCCCCCCAGCCCCCCCCCAACACAATTTGGCTGCCTGCTGCTTCTCCTCTATAGGAGTCCCCCTCCAATATCTGAGCCCGAGTAGTGTCCTCAACATCCTTTGCCCCCAAATCTCCCTTCTGCTCTTCCCCACATTCTCCTGAATACAAACACCTTCAATCTGGGTCTTGTTCACCCCAAGTTTTCCTGACTGTCCATAGTTCCCCCACATGTCTTTGCCCCTGATGCCATCATCTCAGTATCATTCCCAGCATCTCCAGATTCTCCTGCTTCTCCTCTGGCCCCCACTCTTGAGTAAGAGGGCACCATCTTCTCCTAATGCAGCCTTTCTTCAGCCCCACAGGAAATAATGGGAGGCAGCCATGCCTAATGGGGGCAGAACCCTTACCTTCACATGTTAAAAAAAAAAACCCACAGTGGCCATCTTGCTAAGGACAGCTTGTGGTTTCAGTGCCATTAAGATGACAGAAGACAGCAAGCACTTCATATATGCACAAAAGCTCTCAGGATTGAAGCCATAAATCAGAAACTGATAAGAACCAACTCCCAACCCCAAGATATCACAAGATTCATTATAAATATTGCAAGAGTTAGCAACACTAAGGTTCTAACCCTAGCTCTACATGTCTGAATTGTGATCTTAGGGATGTGGTAGTTCCTTCATAATACAGGCTGATTTTGATTTCCCCTTACAACTCCAAGGAAGAAAAGAAAAATCCTCATGCTGTCAAAGTTTTAAGGGAAAGTCTCATTGACAGCCACATCATGTTCTGAAATGCACTTCTTGAATTTAAGGCTATTTGCACCAATCCCAGGTGGCAAATGGATGACAACTGTTGCTATCTGAACATCCAACAGCAGCTGCAGAGCCAGCATTGCAAACGTGACTAGCAAATTCTGGGCACTTCCTCTGTGAAGGAAGCCTATATAGACATCACCCTTTTGCAGAGCATCAGTATCATCTTATAAAGAGAAACGCTAGTTTCTTATAAGACAACCTGAAGTGGGAAAGAATAGGGAGATGAGGTGAGTGAGGTAATATCTTTGATTAGACTGACTTTTGTTGAGAGAGAGGAGCTCTCAAGCTAGATAGGGCTGAACTCTTCTTCGGGCTCTCTGTCAGCTCCAAAAATTCTCTCTCTCACTAACAGAAATCTATCCAACAGAAGTTGGTCCTCTCAGATATCCTAAGATCAACAGGGCTAAAACACTGCATACAATGAGGGAAAAATAAGCTTTTATATTGCTGATATTATAATTTATATTAGCTAAAAATTATCAGACTGACCATTGTAAATGTATCTGATTAATCATGGAGATAATGTAGGCACGTTAGCCAGGTCACTTCAAAGCAATCTTTACTTCAAATTTAAACCCTATTTACAAGTTTTTCTTTTTCATTGCTGAAGTAATAATAATAAATGAAATGTAACTGGAGAGTAGAAAACATCAGGGTATGGTGGATAATGAGTGGCATTCCTCTCTTGAAACCATTAATATCCAAGTCATAAGGTAACTCAGAATGATAGTTCAGTATACACTGCCCACAGAAATGCGTTCTACCCCGTCAGAGACAGCATGGGGCACCCAGCCAAGACAGCCTAGACACAATTGAGCATCGTCCTACTCTTGGGGCTCTGATATATAAACAAGAAAAAGAAGCTTAAAAATGGATGAGAAGGGACTAAAAGCTATATTAACTTCTATGGCTTAAAGGCCTCAGACATTAACCTCATGTGGGCCTTAGAGACTTTATTTTCCAAATATAAGTTTTTCTGCTGTGACTCAAGGATTTGAGATAAAAGCCTTATAAACTTGACTAAATTGCTCCTTCCTTAATCCACTGCCTAAGGGAAAGAGAAAAAACCTGCCTGCCTCCTAGATCAGTAAGAGAACAGTGGGTTACTTACCAGTAACTGTCCTTCTTCAAGATGGGCCGCTCGCATAAATTCAGTGTTAGGTGTCTACGTGCCACAGTGCACAATTATTTGGAAGCATTTTTCCTTAACCTGTCAGAGCAGGGTCAGTGGCTGACGCTCCCTCTGGCCACTCCCCCCCCCCATCAGTTCAGCCTCTAGGCCTATGTGGGCAGCAATCCTGTGCAGCAGATTGAAATGGGCCATGATGTCCTCTCTTTAGGATCCTGGCTTAGGGTTTAGCTCCCTATCTGAGTTTACAGTCACAGGCTCCTCGTTACCATGTTGGGTTCACCGGGGACAGACTTCTCTCAGCATCAACCATTCATGCTGATGGTACCAGTAAGGGGCTTTCCTGGATGGCATTATCTCCTCCACACTTGGTGAGCGAGAGCTTTCTCACAGAGTGGGAGGTTCACCACCAGGCCGTATAGATGGCACCACGAAAGCAGAGGCACTACAGCTCCAGGGAGACATGGAGCCCTGCCTAGGGAGGTACCACCCGGGGCCTTCGGGGAGGCCTCTTCCCTCGGTGCCGTGCTAGGCATTGGGGAGTGGTGCCACTCGCAAGGGTACCATTTCCCCAAGAGGAAGGCAGGCTTTCATCTGCTTAAGAGGCTTCAGTGGCATTGGTGTAGGCAAAAGCAGCAGGGCTTTTGCCGCCTTGAAGGCCTCCAGGGTGGTCGGGACCAATGTTCCCTGTAAGTTGCGCTGGCGCGCTGCAGCGCAGCCCGCCGCAGCTGCCAGTGCAGTGAAGGCTGCCGGCAGCGCACTGCCGGCAGCCAGAGTCCCTAGTTAGAGCTCCTGTGGAGCAGGGAGTTTTGAAAACTCCCGCCCAGAAAAGCTCTAACGGAGCATGCCCAGAAAATCTGGGCATGCTCCGTAGAGCTTCTCTGGCCCAGGAGTTAGGGGCTGGGCCCTGCCCCTCCAGTCCAGCCCGGAGGTAAGTTTGTGGGG
>ML682069.1:14648199-14777594 GCA_007922195.1 Podocnemis expansa | reverse complement strand
GTTGCTCAGCTGCTCTCTCCCCTTAGAGGGAACATTGGTCAGGACCTGCACCACTTCTCGTTCACGGTGCCGAGAGTAGCTTGGCCAGGGCAAGGTAGACTGGAGAGAACGTTTCACCAATGAAGTCAATGCTGATCGCTGCCTTCTGCTCCACAGGGGAGCACTATTGGGATGGCTCCGGTGCCAAGCTGGCATGCAGTGCCAGCACCAAAGGCAACCCTGGCTCTTCAGGGACAGGCAGCCATGCTTGCTCTAAAGCCAATGCACGGTGCCTTTGCCCTCTGTCTTTGAGCGTCCTTGGCTTGAAGGACTGACAAACAGAGTAGTCAGTAGCCTGGTGGAACTCACCCAGGCACCGCAGGCACTCTTCATAGGGATCATCCCACAGGAAGGAAGGCCTTGCCGCAAGAAGAACAGGGTTTAAAGCCTAGCATCTCTGGCTGCCACTGGAAGCAGTGTTCTGGCTCCAGATTCACATGTTTCATAGACGCGCTGGTTCTCGGTGGAACAATATCCACGAACAGGTCCTCTTGCTTAAATGGACGGTTCATGCAAGGAAGTAATGACAGGCACTTGCAATCACAAGGCTGTTCTGAAACCGTTATGATGGCGGAAAAAGGACCTGGGGAGGGTCAGGGTCGGAGCCATATATATAGCCACGTAAATGGCCAGAGGGGGCGTCAGCCGCCCACCCTGCTCTGACAGCCTAGGGCAAAAATGCTTCCAACCAATCATGCACTGCAGCCTGTAGACACCTAACACTGAATGTATCTGAGCAGCGGTCAAAGAAGAACTAGATATTCTGCTGAAAGGTGTCTGCCTGAAGGAGATGACTCTCCCCCCCCGCCCCGTTTCTGTCTCCCACTTTTTGGATAGTACATACAGCATGCTGTATTCAGTGGAAGCTGGGGATATGTACATAGACCAACTCCAACAGGCAGAAATTGGTCTTTAGTTATTTTATTTTTCTAAGAGGTCCTTCCAGTTTTTGTCATTGCCCTAAGACTCAATCCACTCTCACTTCTGCCCCTTTACCACACTCCGCTGTGAAGGCCCTCTCTTGTGTTCCCTATCCCTGTTGAGAAAGTCTAGATCCACACAGAAGTTATCAGTAGTGTTCTTGAAATAATCCAGAGCCACTCTACCTTCAGAGCAATCCCAAACCCTAGTAGCCTATGAAGCCAGAGACCACAACCAGTAACCAAAACTCAGTGTCACTCATAGCAAAGTGCTACCCCTCTGTCACTGGCCTAGTCCTCTCTAATAAGCTTCAAATACATTTTAATAAAGAAACAATAGAAACTTGTTCAGCACGCAACCTTGTCATTTGTTCAAAAAGTCTCCACTGTTTTACAATATATAATTTAGTTTTGTGAATCCGAAATTGCAAGTATATAGCTGAACTATATTTTTATCATCTGTTTTCCATTTAATGTTTTGTTTTGTTTGGTGTGTTCTTTACCAGAAACTCACTTCAAAGGGCTTTACATTCTTTCTTACTTCACAGGAAATCTTCCCTCTTAACCCGTCATTTCCTCTATTAGGCACTCATTTAAATGGATACTACTACATGTACCTGCCTACAAAAGACACAGACTTCCTCTTTTATCTCATTGTACTGCATCATCTAGTGTTTCTTACAAAAGCAACCTTTGTTTCTGATCCCTGTGAACAAAATACAATACACATACATATTGGAGGTAGATCTTTGCCTGACAAAAGTCAAGGGATATGTTAAAAAGCAGAACTACTCTTTTTACTCAAGACTTGTAAAGCTGTGAAAGCTTTGAATTATTTGTGCTCATGCTGAGTTGTGTTAGCTCCATTAAGATGTATGCCCTACACTGGCAAAAGGCTCATGTGCCATCTAAATGTGGATTACTTATGAAGTATAACATCAGTTCAGTCTATTCTGGTAATATCCACATAACGGAGAGAAAAATTCAGAAACATAGTAGGATTTGATGTTTATATCAACTCTAAATTCAGCAATCCTGAATCAAATGCCATGAGATTACTTGACAGATTTGCAGGAACGGAATATTACAATTAGACCAGCTGGGGTGAAATAGAAACCTATCATGCTCAAGTTTTTTTGCTCATTTACACAAGTTCAGTTATCTTTTCACGTATGTTTTATTTTAAACAGGAAAACCATGATTTAGTGATTTGAGCACAGGATAGATTAAAAGCTAGTCTGGCCACTCCACAATGTCTTTTTCGGGACACACAAATGAATAGTTTGTTTTCTCACCAGCATATTCAATCATTTTACATGAGAAAACTGTGCAGGTTTAAAACTGTTTTTAAAATCGTTTAGACAGACAAACACAATTCTTGTGTGGAGACTTTGGTTTCAGTAACAGTGGTTTATTCTCTCTTAGTTTAAACTGATTTCTAATTAATTTTCAACTAAACTTGAAAAACCTGGACTAAATGGCCTGTCAAATTAATCTAAAAGCCTGTATAAGGTTAATAAATATAAACAACTCATACCTTTAGAATGCAACTTTCTTATGTAGACAAGACCACAAACTGCAGCCTAAACAAACAGTCCTGATGCAAGGCCTGTGGGAGTCTTTTCATTGACTTCAGTGGGCTTTGCATGAGGCCACAGAGGGTATGTCTACACAGCAAGGAAAAGCCTATGTGAGCTCTCAGTGAAAATGGAGGGTTCCAGAGGTCACAGATCTGCTCAAGCCTGAATATCTATATAGCAACGGAAAAGCCCCTTAGCCTAAGCCCTGCAAGCTGGAGTCATCTGGCATAGGCCACCCGTGGTGGGTGGGTGGATGGTTGGTTGGTTTGTTTAGACTTACACATAGAGACTAAGCCAGAATGTTGCTGAGAACCCTTGATGCCAGGAATTGAGACGGCACAACATCTTGTTGGAATGACACCCACTTTCTGCCTCTATTTCCCTGTCTGTAGAGTCAGGACAGTAATCATGATAGTAACTTTTATCTACCTACCATGCAGTGGCACTGGGGGAATCATTACTTAATGTCTACAAAGCTCGTAGAGACTGATATATGCTATGTAAGGCCATAGTAATATTTTTTAATTTTGTGTATTTCCACATTTTTTGGCATCAGGACACCAAAACACCTCAATCCAAAACAAAATAGTCAACCAGCTGAAATAAGATGCTTAAACCAGTGTGATCCTTGTTTCAAGTACCACTGTCAGTTGTGTTTTCTTTGCGGCCTGTAAATTGCAGGGAATGAAAAAAGGAGGTTGGTAGTTAGGTCTTTGTGTTTAAATGGTTAGCACTGTTTTGAGGGTGGGGGTTGAGGGGAAGAAAAGGAGATGGGGTTACTGGGGGGTCTAATTATTTAACCCAAAAAGAACAAATACAGCTCAATAACAAATAAGATTCTGTTTAGAATTTAGAAATGGAAGGATGAAAGTCTGTCTGAACAGTCACTACAAGAGCCAGAAGCAAATAAGAGTGAAAAAAATCCCAGCTGCTCCCCAAGACAACCAGTGTTATTTGTGCTGTAATGTTCTGAGGCAAGAGGTTGATCATTTCAGTGTCAGAGTGTTAAACAAGATGCTGCTAGCTGTCTCACAGAGATATGGTACAACTGCATTTATTTCCCCTTCAAGAACCACCAGCAAAATGCATTGGACTTCTTTATATTCTTCTAAGGACCCAGAAAAATCAAACAGCTGCTGTATTGAAAGTAACACAGAGCTGCTACTCATTCTCATAGCAGTGCCAAAAACTGATTTTCTGGTTTGTTCAGGGTCAACCCGAAATGAAAGGCTTTTTGATTAACCAAAAAAGTTGGAAAAGAATTGATTTTGTGTCAAACAAAAAATTTCATTCCATCCAAAACTAAACATTTTTATTTTAGAAGGTTGGGTGTTTTAAGATTTCTAATAAAACTGAGGTAAAATTCCCAAATTGAAAAAACTGATATGTTTTGTTTCAAAAATGTCAAAACAAAATATTTCAATTTTTTTAGGAATTTAGAGGAAGATTTTCTATTGAAGTTCTGCAAATTCTCAAAACATTTTGGTCAACTCAAGTCTGCAATTTTTAGCAGAAAAAGAGGTTAGTCTAAAAAATTTCACCCAGCTTTCCTGGGAGCATGTATACAGCCAGGTTCTCATGGAGGCCTTATGATACATAAATGAAAACATGAAACACTCCCTACCACACTGCCCAAACTGGCTCACAAATGTGGTTGCCAATCTCAGACAGATTATCAAGAAGTAGGAAACAAACCCGAAATTTGTTATATATTCTATAATTAGATTTCACTAATCAAGTGACAAGCATGAACTCTACAAGTACTACAATATAATGGCCTTACCATGGAACCACAGGGTTATCCAATCTATCATGGCATAGCAAGCAAGCCTGCCTCTGTGATATAGGTCCCTATGCCAAAAATCAAAATAATATTCAGGTTGCCCTCAGTCCCAAAGAACCCATCACTTACTCCAAGTCAATTGTACAGTACTTAGATCCCAAACCAAAGACAACACTTGTAGGCAATTCTATAACAAACTAACTAAAGATTTATCAACAAGGAAAATGAAATAAGAGGGTTACGAAGGTTAAAGCAAGTAAGCATACACACACAAAGGAGTTACACTCTTAGGTCGCAAAAGATGACAAAGTTCTGTAATAAGTAAACTCCATATGTCCTCTAGGGTTAACCCAGGCAAAACAGCTGGGGGTCTTTTTCTTATATGTATTCTGGTTCCTTTAAAGACCAAGGAGCAAAAAGAATGAACTTTTGCTTGTCAATGATTTTTAACCCCTTCTCCTGCAGAGCCCAAGCTGATAGGATAAGTTCCTGTGCATGTCTCCGCATCCTGGAGGGAGTGAAAAGTGCAATTAAAGTCTTTGTTCTTTTGGGGGTATATTGACACCACAATGTACACCTGTGCTTAAGCCTGTGCTCAGCTCCTAAACCCTTTTTGCATTTACACTTGTAATTTTGCTTACCCAGGGTCTCAGGACTGTCTTAGCTCATGTTAAGTCAGAACCCAGGGTCCAAGCTCTAATTGCTTTGCAGCATACGTGCAGCCTTGTTAGACTTGGGTCCTGGAAGTCAGTCAGAAGTATCCCACAATTCCATGGGACAACTTCTTTAGTCGTCTCTATCCTAACGATCTATAATCCACACTACTGAAAATAAAAGTCATCCTCTCCCTTTTGAAAATGGCAGCAGCTCAGGCCAGCTTTTAACCCATTCTATTCTGGTCATCAAATTATAAACACACTATCAAGAGTGCCTCCTGGGTTTGCAATGGAGAGTGAACCAATCAAGCTTTTTGCAAAGCAAGCTGCTACTTGGTAATGTGCAGAGTCTGGGCAACAAAATTTTCCCACAGTGCACCACAATCCTAAGGCTAGATGAGCTACATTTGGGGGGTGGGGAACGCACTCCAAACTCTGGGATATGGTTTCTTTGACTAAGGTCTGCAACACTGCAGTGTGGACACCAGAGCCCTAAGCGCAAAGACAGGTTAGAAAAGCCTTAACAGAGTTAAAATACAATACAGATGCTCAATCTCAGTTTCCTAACTCATGTCAACTGACCTGTGTCCCACTAGCCTTGTGGTACATTGCAGTGCGGGCAAACCCTCATTTGGCTTCAAGGGCCTTCTCTTTGAGGAAGCGCTAGCATCCTCTGTAGGAAGCCAGCATTTGCATTTGAGAAGGCTTCTTTCTGTTCAGTGACTTACACAGTTAGAGGCTTACAATGAAAATATTAGCTATTGCTTTATAACATTGAGTACCAATAAGTGACACTAACACATGCAGCGTCCCACAAGCTATTCTTAAGGTCCAAACACCAAACACAATCTGACAACTCTAATATCTGTCTTAACAATGCTAACATACAGATGAGCCAGACTGGTTTCCAGCTATGCATTTTCAATGTTCTTTGAGATCTGGGGCATTACAATGGGCTGGCACCTGGTTTGCCAGCATCAAATCCAATTTACCCACAAAAATTAAAAATAATGTAACTAGAATGACATTTATTAACCACCTCCACATCCTGATCATTCTGCTTACCCAGTGTATTTCTGTCCCTCACACTTTGTCTGTCTTGTCTATTTCAACAGCTGAGGCCCAGTCAAGGAAAGCCTTCTTTACACCATATACAGTTATTTACATTCATGCAAGATGAGTGCAGACCATTTGTAAAACAGTACTTACTCAGAAAAGGAGCATTTTGCAACCACTTTCAATTGGTGTGACTGCCCAAAGCCCAAAGCAACAATCATTTGAGACCTAAACTCTTACACACAAGCAGATTCTAATCCTGAGTGAGGTCCATTAGTTACTGTACTATAATGATAATAAACAAGAATATGATTTGGTCACTGAGGTAACAGATTCCAAGATTTCTGGGTCCTTTACGGCTTCTGGCACAGGCCTGGAGCAGCTGTTAGCTGTGGGCTGCTGCCAAGTAGCTGATCAGCGGCCAGCTTTGGGCTACCCAACAACTGATCAGAGGCCAACCTGACAGAGCAGTGGGCTGGAGCTGCCATAAACCCCAGCCGCTCTGTTTTTCCTCCTCCCAAAGGGTATGTTAGTAAAAATCAGAGACAGATCATGGACTTTCATTAATTTTTTTTTCCATGACCTATCCCCAACTTTTACTAAAAATACCCAGGATAGACTCTTAACCTTAATAAAAAATAATTAACTCTAAATTATAGCTCATGGTGGTTTGTTTGTTTTAGTTTTCTGATCAAAGCCTGTGAACTTTGAGGGAAGCCAAAGGAAAGCATCTCCCTTTTAAGCTAGTTAGATAATATTGATACATACATCTGTACTGGTAAATCATCATCATGTGATTCAACAGCAGAATTCACAAAATCTTATCCTTCCCAGTTTAAGACGTCACTGTCAGAATCTAGTGATTTTCATTCCTTTGAAACCAAGAACACTAAATAAAAATGTCCCATGTTCTCCACAGAGCATACTGGAAGGCACCTTGCCACCTGTAAAACTTGCAGTCTAGGAGCATACATGATCACAATTTGTAGCATACTGGGGAAAGGCTCTCAGACAGAAAGCAAAAGGATCTTTTAAAAACAAAAGCCCTGGCTGTGTTATGTCTTTCTCTTCTCTCCTGCCCCTTAGTGAGAGAGTGGTAGGCCCTTCTGTAATTTCACATATGCCTAGTAGCAGTATAGGCAAAGGAAAAGCCCAACTGTCATGGGGCAAGCCCTCCCTAGTGCCCCAGGTGGGGAAAGTACAAGGGGAGTGAGCAGGGAGGGTACCTCTGTGATGCTCCTTAACTCCCTGTGTCAGGGCACTGCAGCCTATTGTCCATTGAATCAGTATCATATTCACTATACAGCCCTCAGGTCAGGGCAGTACAGCCTAATGGTCACAGAGTCAATAAGACAGACGGGGCTGTCCGTAATGGACGTGATGCCTGGGCTCAGGCTCTCCCACTCCACTGTGCTCCAGCCCAGGACCCTATCAGTACCAGGTTATGGCACCAAGTCAGCAGGCATCCTGACTGAAACATGCTGACCTGTATCTTGTACTGCACCCCAGTTCTCCCTTCCAGGCCCCTGGGCTGCTTCCTGGCCAGCTAGCCGTGGCAGTCCATTCATGGGTCTCTGGCAGCTGTGGGATCCCTGGGCCTCTGTCTCTGGGTAGTTCCCTAGTCGTATCTGCTCCTTGGTGAGGTCTCCAGGGTTGGCCCTACTTCCAGGCTGGGGCTGAGGCAGCTCCTTGGTCAGGAGCCTCCAGCAGGTGCTCTCCCGCCTCGCTGGTCAGCCCAGAATGAGCTGAGTTGCTCCCTTTTATACTGGAGCAACAGACTGAGCATGCCCAGCAGGGCCTCAGGGGTGGGGCTTCCACCTCCCTTGGGCTTGCCTAGTGCAGGGTGTATCCACCCCATCACACCAACAAACTTAAGCTTAACATACACTCAAAAGTTAGTGAACATAGCTATGTTGGTCAGGTGTATGAAAATAACACATCCCTGGCTGAAATGGTTTATGCCAGGGGTCTCAAACACACGGCCTGCAGGCTGCATGCAGCCTGTGAAACCCCTGTCTGCAGCCCCTAACATAGGCCAGAATTCAGGGGTTCCATACCCCTGGCTGGCTTTTCAAGCCCCCGTTGGCTGGGAGCCAGCAGTCTAGATGCAGCTGCCTGACTCCTGCCCAAGGTCCTGCCGCAGTACTTCTTGGCAGCCAGCAGTGCTTCCGGCCGTACGTCCACTCCCCTGCATGGCCAGCCGGGGAGGAGGTGGAGCCCACTGCTGCCTGTGAGTGGGGGGCAGGCAGAGCCCTGCAGGGCCATTTTTTGGGGATCAGGGCTGCAGGGAACCCTCTCCTCTCCCTCTTCCAGCCTCTCTCAAGAGGCTCAGAGCCAGATATGGTCCCTGCAGCTTTTTACAAGTGGCACAGGCAGGTTCTGAGCAGCCGCTGCTCTGAGAGGGCTCTTGCAGCCGTGAGAAGCCGCAGGAACAATCTCCCTCTTCCAGTGTCTTGCAAGAGGCTTGGAGCAGGAGATGGTCCCTGCAAGCAGCAAGAGCAGTCTCGGAGGAGCTGCCAAGGCATGGACCGTCTCTGGCTCCGAGCCTGTTTTAAGAGGTTAGAAGAGGAAGAGGGTTTCTTTGGCTTCTTACAAGCAGCAAGAGTCATCTCAGAGCAGCACTCAGGGACTCTTCCTGCTACTTGAAAGAAGTAGCATGGACCCTCTCATTTCTTCTTTCCTTCTTTTTTCTTTCCTCTTCCTTCCTTCCCTCTCACCCTCTCTCTTCCTTCCCTCTTTCTCTTCTTTCTCTCTTCCCTTCCTTCTTTCTTTCTCTTCGTTTAAAAAAAACTTTAAAAAATTATTTTACTTTAAAGGCTTTCTAAAAATTATTCAATTAAAAATTAATACAAATTCAATTAATTAAACCCAATTAATTAATTCTATTTGCAATAATTTTGAATTCAATTTTTAATTTAATTTTAATTAAACAAACTGGACCCTGCTGTCTGAAAAGGTTTCGATAATGCGGCCTGTAGGTCAATATCCTAGTCTTCATGTGGCCTCATGGTGATTTGAGTTTGAGACCCCTGGTTTATGCGAACCTCATGCAGATGAGGCCATATCAATGAAAACATTTTTTCTATTGACACAGCTAACTTCATAAGGTGGTATTCCTACTCTGATGAGCAAAAAAGCCTTCTGTTGATGTGATCTGCATCTGTACTATGAGGTTATGCTAGTACAACTACACCATCCTAGCTATGCCACTATAGTCTCCATAGTATAGCTATTCTCTTAGTGACAGTGATGAAGAGGCAGAGATTACCATGAAAAACCCTCCGGATGATGAGGATGCAGTATTGCCAACCGCAAACCTTCAAGAATAATTAACCCTCCAAAAGAAATCAACTACACACACGCTCTAAGGACTGAGAACTAGTGTCTCAGTTCAGTTCAGATAAGCCCCCCACAAGTTGTGTTTTCACACACATTATTCTATACTGCTACTAGACGTATGTGAAATTGCAGAAAGGCACTCTTGCAGTAAGAGGTGGGAGAGAAGAGAAAGGCATAAGGCACCCAGAGCTTTTGTTTTTAACTGATACTATTGCTTTCTGTCTTTTACTTGAGTCAGTAAGGTTCACATCTTTAAGGTTTTCTTTGCAACCAAGAGTGCTAGAAACTTACTGGCAAACAGTTTGAGCAGTGATGTGTAATAACTAATGGTGGGGAGCAAAGAGGACATTTAAATATGGAATGGGGGCAGGCCTGATAGTATGATCAGAAGGCTGTTCCCTTCAGCTCTGTTCCATTTCCTTTTGAGTTCCTATACAGAATCCTCAGCCCTGTTTTCACTGGTGAACATTTATTCTAGAGATGGATCTGAATTAACTCTATGGCACCAAAGGCCCTAAGTTTCATGGAGGTGGGATAAGAGTGTTTAAGAATCTGATCCAAGCTTCAGAACTTGTAGATGGCCTTTATTTCTGTAATGAGCTGGAACAAAACCACAGATCCAAGCATTTCAAACTTTGGCAGGTTCAAAATCTGCAATTCATTTGAGTACCAGAAAATCAGATTGTGTTCTGTCTAATACGTATATCATCATCATTCACCATCCTCAGTAATAAAATAATAAATGTAGTGACAGTTTTTCTAGAATTTAAAGGCAAAACCCTGTTTGTCAGCAGCTATATTGATTTTAAACTAGTGAAAATGGTAAAAAGGTATTTTTGCCAGCTAAGGTTCAGGAAATGGAGCAGTTAATGTGGAAAGCAAGGTATCGCTCTTACAATCACTTTTTCTGGCCCTAAGCACACTAATTTACAATTTTTTTTTCTGTGCTTCTAAAATCTAATTCAAATCACAGACACAAATGCCCTCTGGATCTATGTTTAGTATTCTAAAGGAACAAAAGAAAGCTGATACATAAATAAGAAATCTGATAAACTAATGTTTGTTAAGCATTTTGAAGATGAAGGCCCAGATCCTGCTCTTATTAAAGTGAATTGCAAAAACTCCTATTGACATTAATTGCGCAAATGAGACCTGAAAAGCACTTTACAAAGAAAAAATGTGGCTTTAATAATGATCACAGCTCACACTAACTACTAGTTGGTTATACAAAGATCAAATCCAGTAACCCAAAACTCTTATACATGACTTTGATTATAATGCACATCCTTCTGTTATAAAGATTACCTGGCCTCACAGTCACAGGGTGATAAAAGTCTAGTTCACCCAGCAAGCTAATCTCTTTCCATTCTGAAAACATCTGCTAGTGTTTCCCCAATGATCAGCAAAGCTGAGATTTTACAGAGCGGAAACAGTGCCTAAAGCAAGTCAGGGTGATCTGGCAAGGCATGTCAAATCCACTGTGACTACCTTCATCAAAAACGAAGAAAACACTTCATCTGATTCAATGTCCAACCCCAATCTTGATCACAAGCAGGAGTGGAATGACAAAAACTCAAGAAGAATGCCACTGTCACCCCCTGTAATCCCCAAGTCAGATCCCTACAGCACATCACCAAGGACCTACAACCTATTCTTCAAGATGATCCCTCACTCTCTCAAGCCTTGTGTGGCAGATATCTCCTTGCTTTAAAACAGTCCTCCAACCTTAAACAGATACTCACCGGCAACTACAGACCTAACAACAGAACCATTAAAGCAGGCACATACCCCTGCAACAACCCACACTGCCAACTTTGTCCATATATCTGCACAGACACCATCATAGGACCTAATCAAGCCAGCTACTCCATCAGGGGCTCATTCACCTGCTCAGCCACCAACGTGATTTATGCCATCATGTGTCAGAAATGCCCCTCTGCCCCACCTTACACATTGGACAAACAGGACAGTCTCCGCACAAAAGAATGAATGGACACAAATCTGAAATCCAAAATAATGTTCAAAAACCAATAGGGGAGCACTTCAATCTTCCTTATTGCCCAATCAGTCATAGGTTACTAGCTATACTTATTCAAATAGATACCAAATCAAAGCTTCAAAGGGAAACTGCAGAATTGGAATTTATATGCAGATTTGACACTGTCAACTGGGGTTAAATAGAGACTACAGGGTTTTTTTCCCCATTACAACAAGTAATTTTGCTTTCCTTTTTCCTTCACTTTCCGCCTAGATGCTATTCTCCACTGTTAGATTAAAAACAACTGCATTGACTTGCTATAACAGTCTGACCTGATCTTATGACTTGCACTTCCCTCCATCTGTTCTTCTCCATCTTCAAGCATCTGACAAAGTGGGATTTTCTCCCATGAAAATTCATGTGATAAATATATTTGTTATTCTTTAAAAGTGCCACTAGACTTCTTGTTTGTTTTGCTTAACATAGCAGGAATTTGTTTGTACCATGCATCTGAACAGCCTCCAGTCTTACCAGAGCAATTAGGAAGAGAGGTGTTACATGAGGCTAGCCCAGCTGGATTTCTGGAAATCCAGAAAAATAATATTTGCTTAAACAAATTCACAGGGAGAAGGCATCAGCAATAATTTAACTATGCTATTACAAACAAATTGGAGTGGCATATTACATAACTGATGTCCACCTCCTTGACTCAATTTAGCTAATTATTCAGACAGAAGGCTTAAATATCATAATGCCCAAATCTATCCTTATAAACAGACATGACTGAACTCCACTCCTTTCCTCCTCACCTTCACCCCCCCCCCCAAATCTTCAAAGCATCTGAAGAAGCAGGATTTTCTCCCATAAAAGCTCATATGATAAATAAATGTGATAGTCTTTAAATGCCACAAGACTCCTTTTCTGTTTTGCTGAACTAGACTAACACAGCCACCCCTTTGGAACTTGGGAAATCCAGGAGCATTCAAATCAGAAAATCATTTTGCTTCAGCTATATTCACATCACTTCTGTGTTCCACTTTTGCAAATTTTCTAGTAAATGAGTTTATTAGTGGGAACAGTTGTGAAAACATTGAAGTTAAAGTGAATATTAGGGAAGCAAGATTGAAATTTATAATGCAAACTTCTACACCATAACCTTAATTCTAAAAATTACATTCATAAAGGAAGGGAGAAAAATACTGTGTGAACTATGTCAAACTATAATCAAAACTAATTAGTAGTGCATGAATTTTAAATACCTGCAATGAACTGCCTGAAATAATTTTCTTTGAAATTAGATGAATAATTTTCAATTGCTAATAAATTAGAGGTGATAGTAAACTGTAGACAAACAATTCACAGATACATAAAGCTTAATTCATTTCATAAACTATGCACTGTGGATCATTCATTTGGCTCTATTTATACCAAAGTTCTGTCGCATATGCTAAAGGTTATAATTCATATTGACCTTAGCAAAACCTGTCAATAATATTATGTATTGTCATCTCCAATGTAACATACATGCACATTAATATACAGTCCCACTGGTATGAGCATTTCATTTGGAGAGATGTAAGCCCTATGGAGCAAGGACTGTGTTTGTCTTTTGTGTTTATACGGCACCTAACACAGTGGAATTCCGGTCCATGACTGGGACTCTCAGGCAGTACCACAACACAAATTGCTACTGCCACCACCACCACCACCACCATTTTAGGTGGTGTTTGTTAACTTGCAGGCCTGAAGGGAATGACAACCATATTTTTGTTTCCTATGCTACTAAAAGTTCAACAGCAGTGTCATATTCATGTTATCCATGAATGGAGTGATCACTTTATTCATGTAGATGTAAAATCATTCCTTCATAAGTTATCAATAATATAGGCAAGAACAACCCAGCATTGGTAGATACTAGATACGTTATGATTAAATATGACTAGTCCAGTAAGGGGACTTATTTATGTTTACACGTTCATGTAACTAGACAGAATGTAAAATGAGCTTCCTACGGGCGCCTAGGCACATTATGTACCTGGCAAAGTAATTCACCAGGGAATATTACTCCAGAATATGCCTAATAGAGGTGTTGCTACCTGTGTCATTATGTTCACACAAGTTTAATATAGACTGGTCCATAAACTAATACAAGAAAGAAAATACTAACTCAGCATGTGGGCTAATTATTTATATATATTTGTCATGAAGAAAACCACTTAAAGTAAAAATAGCTTTCAAGTAAGATCACAGAAAAAATGAAATGAGATAAACAATATAAGCTATTTGACTTGATGCCATGTAAAAAAATCAATCGAAAAAGTCTCGTGTAGCTACAGCACCATCCATGTGACTTTTTACTAGACATGGTGATATACCAGGGATCCTGCCAGATGCTTAAAAGATGTTTGCCTGGCATATCTGCGGCAACACCCAGATGCCCATTTGGTGACTCATTTATTTAGGAGTTTGCTGCTCTTGCGTTTCCCTTTGGTACTAGAATGCAGACTGAGAAAGTGCATACTTAGCAGGGGCGAATTGCTGCATGGGCCTATAGGGCCTGTGCCCAAGGACCCACCATAAAGTAGGGGTCCTCCACTCTGTCGGCACTGGGTGGGGGAGTGGGGTGGGCCAGCCCAGTGGCAGGGTGGGCCAGCCCGGAGGCCAGGTTCTGCGCTCCTGCTCCGCCCCGGGCCAACCAGTTTGCCCCTGAGGGCGGAGCAGGCCAACGCAGCTGGTTGCTCCGCTCCGGGGCAAGGCTGGCTGGCATGCAGTACAGCCTCTGGCATATTCTTCACGTCACACCAGAAGCCACACCATGTGCGCCAGCCAGCTAGACCATCTGCAGGAGAAAACCAGCTGGGCCAGGGCTGGCCTCTGGCCCCAGGGCTCCCCCAGCACTGGCCCCCCTGCAGAGGCCCAGGATCTTAGGCTGCCGGGGGGCATGGACCCAGGGGAGGGGGGCACACTGGTGAGGGAGGCCCATGTGCCCTGAAGCAGCTAATCTGCAGCTGGTACTTATTGAAATTTCAGCTGGTCAAATTCAGAGCTGACAGTCACAAGGAGGGGTGTTTGGTTGTAACTTGCTCAGGTGGCAGAAAGAGTAACAGGATTTACTGGGTAACAAGAATTAATGGAAAAAGGATAAAGAAAAAATAGATGGTAGCCTTTAAAAGTGTCACAGGACACCTTATTTATTTTGCTGAACTAGACTAACATGGCTACCCCTTTGGAACTTATAAAGCATTTTGTGAGCCTGAAATTAAATATGCTAAAAAAATATAAAGCAGTAGTTATAGTAATAAGCACCTTTAAAAGGAAAAATATGCCTGCTGGGTAGGTTGGACTGGGTGTAGTACATGGCTGCTGGAAAGTTCCATCTCTGGAGACTTCCTTTAAATTGATTGTTAAGTCACAAGGGAAATCAGTGTGTTTGTCTCCTCCTACTCCCACTGCATCATTTGGCACCATTTGCGATCCCTGCCCAAGAAAGGCTCAGAACTGCAATTGTGCAATGAAGTTTGCTTGAATAGCCAAGTGCAGAAACTGAAGCGCACTGTCAAAGCTTACACAGTGTCTCTCTGCATATGCCAGAGTCTAACTGTCACAGGAAAGCAAAATATTTCAAGTATTTTAAATGCAATAAACCATTAAACTGACATTACAAGTCTAATTAACATTACATTAAAACTCAAAGCCTCTGGCTTCATAAACCATTCCTGGGTATTTCAAGGGTCTGTTATTGCACTGATATTATGGATTCCAGGGACTTAAATTCCCTTAGGTGCAATTGTAAGCTAAGCATGGAGTGTAAAGCCTTAATGCCAAATTTCCTGGCTTTGGTTTGTCAGCCCCAAAAGGTTGCTCTAATGCCTTTTTGTGTGTGTTTATTTCATTATACAGCATTAGTGATAATCCAAGCAGGCAGCACTGTCACTAGCTGGGATAAGTTCATCCAGAACTGACTACTTGGAACATCACTATAAATGCTGCCTCTGAAATCAGCTTGAATAAAGTTCTCTTAAAGAAATAGTAACAAGATTAGAAAGTGACACAGGATGGTGGCCACAACATTAACACACAAAAATGCTAGCAGGTTTCAATAGTTTCCAAACCTTATGCCTTTTGTCTCAGAAACCGCTGTTGGATTGACAGAGTCATTGCTGGCAGCTGGAGGAGGTAGAGACTGTAGTATTTTTACAACACTCCTTTTAATGTCTATTTTACCTGCAACTAGAATTTTACAGAGATCTTCTAACTCTGCTCCTGAGGGATGAAGCCATGCTCCCCAGAAAATCCAAATGATACAAAACTCAGCAGACCATCTGCTTAGCAACATAGGTACTAAAAACAAATCATGCAAGTGTTCTGCACTCTGCACTGACTCCCTGCTGCTTAGAGGACCTACTTCACAGATTTAGAGATTTCTAGGCCCCAAAATAATTCCTTTTGCACTAGAGGATATGTCATGGTGCAAGGCTTCCATTTTGACATTCGGAGCCTTCTATGGCATTGGTTCTTGCTGCTTGATAGACTGCTTCTGCCTCCAGGACTATGACCACTACCTTCCAACAGAAAAATGAAACACGGCCAATAGGATGAGGCTTGGCAGAACAGGAGCTATAACTCACATAGGCCCACAAAACACATTCCCTCAAGAGATGAGTATAACCACAGACCTCACTGTGGTCTGACTGAAATGCAACACTCATTCCTTTGACTTAGCTTTCACTCAGTCAATTTTTCACATACAACACTCACACATTCTCTCACACAAACAAAAGCCCTATAAAATTAATCAAACTATTTCAAAAGGCTAGGGAGGAGGCACAGTGCGAAGAGAGAAAGGAATTGTTACTGTTTTGTTTTTAAATATGTGAGGGGCATGCAGAAACCATGGCAGTGGCTTCCAACCTATAGTCAACGGGTCAAAAGTGGTCCATGGGGGCTTTCAAAGAGGCTGAATGCAGAAGACAGCCACTGCCTAAGGGCCCAGGCAGAGCATGTTTCCATGGGGCTAAAAGACCAGTGCAGACTCCTTGCTGCAGCCAAAGGGGATCAGCACTCCTTTCTCCCTGGCTGCAGCCAGCAGCATAGCAAAGCACTTTGCCTAGGGTCCCATAGGCACTGAGTCCCTGCTGGAGCCAAAGACAAGGGAGCACTGATCTTCAATCTGCCCGGCTGCAGATGGGAGCCACTGCCTAGGGACCCAGCTGGAAAGCACAGGGCTATGGGATGCATGCACTTTCAATATTTGCTGAACTCCCTCTGTCCAGCTGCAGTGGGGCTCCAGTTGTCGGAGCCAAGTAACCCTTTAGGGTTGTAAAAATGTTATCTGTGGCCCTCGAGCCAAAAAGATTGGGACCTACTGCACTAGAGTGTCTAGGGGCTCATACCAAGAGAATGGAAGATGCAGGATTAATGGCCTTTCACCCAAATGAACTACCATGATACCAAGTTCTGAAGTGCTGTGCGTTTTACATCAGTAAGAGGAGGACACACTGCCTATGCTCAGTAAAAAAAAAAAAAATAATAATAAAAATAATTTTTAAAAAATCATCTATTTTGTATAGCAGTTGGCTTGAATTGCTTTTAGTGTGTATCATTCTAAGGTCAATCTTTCTTTTGCTAAGGTCAATGAGCACAGGATTGGTTCCTTTGAAAATAAAGTGTTTTTTAAAACCACTTACATTTACTTAATTCATTTACCTTAGTAATGGCATCAATTAAAAAAATAGGCTAAAACTGCTCAATTTTTTCTGCTCACATTGGTGACTTGAGCTCCCAGATGGATCTGTTTCTTCATTTACTTCCCAGAAAATCATTTGTGGCTCATAAGCAGTATCATGTGTTAAATTTTAAAAGGAGATTGAAAAATGGTTTGAATAATTATTGCAAAATGTAAATAGTGCAGACAGGATCAGCTCTCTGAAATGATAAATAGAAGCCCATTACATCAGAAATAGTTTCTTATATCATAACAAATTAATACTTATTTCACACTGTTAATACAGAAGGAAATTGCGTGTTTATTCAATTGCCTGTATACACATAATTATTAATGTTGCTGCTGCTGTTTGTTTTTTTTTAATGGCAGTTAACATACTGGAAGAAGACCTAATGGAGCAGGACGTGGAGAGCCCTGTCGCTATTCAGCAGCCAAAGTTGCCCAAACAAGCTAGAGAGGATCTTCCAAAACACCTAAGCAAAGTATGTACCAAGAGAAAAATCCAGAGGTATGTTAGGAAAGATGGGAAATGCAACGTCCACCATGGGAACGTGAGAGAGACCTATCGTTATCTGACTGATATCTTCACTACCTTAGTCGATCTCAAATGGAGGTTCAACCTGTTGATTTTTGTCATGGTTTACACTGTGACCTGGCTCTTCTTTGGAATGATCTGGTGGCTAATTGCTTACATCCGAGGTGATATGGAACATTTAGGAGACAATACATGGACCCCATGTGTCAGTAACCTCAATGGGTTTGTCTCAGCCTTTTTATTCTCAATAGAGACAGAAACCACCATCGGGTATGGTTATCGGGTCATCACGGACAAATGTCCCGAGGGAATAATTTTGCTTTTAGTTCAGTCTGTTTTAGGTTCTATTGTCAATGCTTTCATGGTTGGTTGCATGTTTGTGAAAATATCCCAGCCCAAGAAGAGGGCAGAAACCCTGGTCTTTTCTACCAACGCAGTCATTTCCATGCGGGATGGGAAGCTGTGCCTGATGTTCCGAGTAGGGGACCTTAGGAATTCACACATTGTGGAGGCATCAATACGAGCCAAGTTGATCAAATCTAAACAGACAAAGGAGGGGGAATTTATACCACTCAACCAAACAGATATCAACGTAGGTTATTATACAGGGGATGATCGTCTCTTTTTGGTTTCACCACTGATCATCAGCCATGAAATTAACCAGCAGAGTCCTTTCTGGGAGATTTCCAAAGACCAATTGCCCAAAGAGGAACTAGAAATTGTTGTAATTCTAGAAGGAATGGTGGAGGCAACAGGTAATATTTCTTATATTTCATGTAAAATATACATCTTAATTTTTAAAAGAAATTTATTTCAGATATAAACTATACTCAGCAGGAAAAATACAGTAAATCTGAATTGGACTGGTCATTATACTCCTTATTTGGTGCCTTTTGTGCCACAGAAAACTTTTGTTTTCACCTCACTTTAAAAGAATTACTTCAACAATGGAATCAGACGTTACATTTGCAACAGGCATCCACAGTAATGTTGGGTTTAAAATTAAAAGCATGCTCTGTTTAACAGTGTGTTCAACTCTACCCAATGAAATCACATTTGTTTCTGATCTGGTTTGAAAATGATATATCATTTATCACTGTCTAAATTTTCCAGATCATGTCATTCCATTATTTGTCATTCTAGCACAAGAATAAATCAAGCCTGTAGAAGCTAGTTTGATAAACTGCTTTAAAATACTTTGCAAACATCTAAGCTGAATCTTTGATTAGACATAATGTGCAAATATTATAGTACCTGTTATTCCCAATTATTCATGGGTGCTGGAAAAAATAACTGTGTACCATGCATAAACTTCTGCCATGAAATTCATAAAAGATATTTACATCAGGTATGAAATAATAATATGTTCAACTTCACACTATTTTTAAGCTTTTTTTGTTGCAGCTTTTAGGCTGATTTTACTTTACATCAAAAATATCGAGTGCTTAATTCTCATTTACACAAAGACCCCTTTATACCACTCTGGCAGTGTACAGAAGCCTAAAAATGGGCATATACATTTAAGACTAAATTATCTGTTAGATCTTGTATTTAGCTGTGATGCTTTTAGTACCTTTCCCAGTTCTGAAGAAGAGCTCTGTGTAGCTTGAAAGCTTCTCTCTCTTACCCACAGAGGGTGGTCCAACAAAAGATATTGCCTCACACACTTTGCCCCTAATATCGTGGGACCAAAACAGCTACAACACTGCATATAAAAAAACAGAAATGCCTATAGCACGAAGGGAGAAGTCTCACATAATAGCAATAGATTTAAAGACTGTAAGGCCAAAAAGAACCCCTATCATCATCCTGTGTACAAAGACCTAGAATTTTTACCAGAAATTGGATTAAAATATATGTTTTAGAAAAATATCTAAATTTATTTTAAAGACCTCCAGAGATTGTGGCTATGTCTACATTTGAAATTTTAGTTCAGACTTGCTAGTCTGAACTAAGAAGTTCGAGGTTAGTCCAAACTAACCTCAGGCTGTTCGAAATGACTGTGGACTTTTTAGTTCAAACTAACCATGTGTTCTAGTTCAAACTAGAATGCGCAATTAGTTCAAACTTAGTAAGTTAACTAAACCCTTAATTAACCCTTACTAGTACTAACTAGTTTGGACTAAGCTTTGCCTATTTCAGATGAAGAAATTCCTTAGGTCGAACGAGGCAAAGCCTAATTTAGCCATGGGCTAAATTAGTCTGGACTAAGCTTCCTTAGTCCGAACTAATTTGCCAATGTAGGCATAGCCTGTGAGTCCACCACCTCCCCTGTAAGCTATTCTAATGTTTAATTCCTCTCACTGCTAGAAATTCCATCTTATTTCAAGGTAAAATAAGTCTAAATTAAACTTCCAGCCACTGGATCATGTTATACCTTTGTCTGCAGGACTGAAAGGCTCTCAGTATGAGACATCTGTTGCATGAGTAAATTACCATGCACCGTAATCAAGTCACGTAAACTACTCTGTTTGAACTGGAATAGATTGAGTACCTTAAACGTCCCACCATAAGGCTTCTTTTTCAGTCGCCAGATCATTTTCTAACTCTCTTCAGTATTTCCACATCCTTCTTGGAGTATGGACACTGTATTCTGGAACAGGACACAGTACCCTGGATTCAGTCTCACCAATGTTGTATACTAGTGCAAAGGCAAGGCTACTTGCTTTTCTACTTGACATTTTCCTTATTCTTCATCCAAAGACTGTATCAGCCCTTTTAGTCACAGCATAGCACTGAGAGCTTATGTTGAGGTTGTCCAACAATGAGACCCAACCCACAACTCCTTGTCTGAGTCATTGCTTTTCAAAACAGTCTCCCATCCTGTTGGCATAGCCTGATTGCTTTCTTCCCATTAGCATTACCTTGCATTCAGCTATCTGTAACACTTTTTGTGGGATTCTGCATATTTAGCTAGGTAATTCAAATCACTCTGCAACAGCAACTTGTCCTCCTCTTTATTTATTACTCCATCAGTCTTTGTGTGACCCGCAAATTTAACAAGCAAAAGATTTCATATCATCATCTATATCATGGATAAAATTAATGAATAGTATTGAACCAAGAACTGACCCCTGGGAGACTCTGATAGAAACAACTTTGCTCATTTATGTTGCTCAGCACATAGTAAAAGGCAATATAAAAATAAAATACATTATGGCTAAATAACAGGTGACATCAAATCTCTGACAATGATAACACAAAGAAGTATTTGATGCGTCTCTTAGTCCATTTATAAAGCAAGGTCCTACAGTAAACTGGTCTGCTTGACACTAAGTAAATGAACAGAAAGCAAATCTCAGAATAGATATTGGAGCTAAATGCACTGTAATCTCAACAAATTTACACAAAAGGATTGGTGACTGACATGTTCAAATTGCAAACAAAATTTGTTTCATTTAAACAAGAATGAAATGAGCCCATATGACAATGCCAAACGGACTTGTGTAGATGAGAATACTTCTCAGCAGAATTTGAAACAGAAAACTAATGTACTCTTGAGCTGAAGATCAGGTCATAAATGCAGATGATCAAATGAGTGTATAACTTGCCCACTGAGCAAGATACCAAATAAATAAATAAATAAATAAAAGGTGTCCTTAAATAATTTGATGACATGTTAAATGGCCTGGGATCTTTTACATCCTATTGATATAGATCCTCTTGTGCTGTCACAAATGAACAAGCAAAATCACACTAGGGTGATGAAAAGTAAAAGCTCAGCTCAACCAGGTGGTAAAATTATATGCTATTGGGCAATTTCAGATAGCACTGACTAGGGTCATGGCTATATGTCACACCCCTGATCAGCCTAGCTATGCCAACCTATCTTTTAAGGCTTTTTGTTAACAGTTTAGTCATTGAAGCAAAATCAGACCAGTGAAGGATTTCTATAGAACCAAAGGCTTTGAATACCACCACCCTAAAAAGTAGTACTGCCTAATAAGAACAGCTGAGAAGGCCATGTCTAGATTTCGTAAAACAAAAGTATTTTCAGTTTTGGATGCAAGGGACGCAAAGTTCAGAGTGTGTCTTCTTCAGATTCCATCTCCTTTTTAGTAGGTTAATGCTAAAATGACTTGCTTTCTTCCACGATTCAGTATTAAAATACTATATCACCAATCTGAGAATTTATACTTTAATTAAAACAAAGGAGGAGTCCTATGGCACTAAACTTTTTGTTTATTTTGCTAAACTATACTAATATGACTACCCCTTTAGAACTTAAATAACTTTTGATTACCTGCTGATATGCGGTAAAATTGATACATATCACAATGAGAGACTGTTACAGTCTGCAAAGAGCAAAAAAACTAACAGGAAAAATGGTGATCAGGGAGAATCAGATTAGTTACATAAGATATTACCTGAGTGATAAAAGATTTTAAACAAGGCATAGAAGATGGCAGTTGTACAAACAGATCTGCAACCAAGGCGACCTTTCAGGGATTCCCCAGAATGTCAGAATATGTAAGTATATTTCATCCATCCTTGTCATAGTTAAGTGTTCCAATCAAAATGCAGCTATAGGCCAGAACAGCCAGGCAGTGGGACGACTGGCAAAAGAAATGTTTTGGAGAGTTCAAACCAAATATTTTATAGCAGCCCTGGTACTGATCTATTTTGAGATTCACAAATACTCCAAAATCTCAGACAATGCACACAATGTGGAGGACTGTCTGTCTGCAGAAGTGTCACTCTCAGGCATGTGTTTCCCAACTTGGAGTAAAACACAACAGCCATATGCTCAGACTAAAAAGAATGCTCAATATAATCTACCATGCCCAGACAAGTGTTCAGAAGTGCCGAAGGTGTCTGATGCCAGCCTGCTACATATCCTGCATTTACAGTATGTCCCAGATCCCCAGCTGCAACTGCATGGGACAGGACCCTATCAAGAGGAATCATTGCAAAGATAGTTTCTTTGCACACTCCTGATACAGTGCTGTGCATCACTGGTCCCTTTGTGCCATTCTGAAGCAATCTGAGGCTTACTTTAACTTGCGATGAGTGGCAGTAGTTACAGTGAGCGACACATTCAGTCAGGAATTGGCATACTTGAAAAACACCCCAGTCGTATCCTCCTTCCATAAGTCATGTTCTATTTTCACTCCAGCGCTGACTGCAGATTGTGGATAAGCAGGCCATTAGCAGATCTGTATCAGTTCTATGTCACTAGAAGACCACTTGAGTGATCCTTCCAGGCCCAGCTAAGCCACTTTTACAACCAGATTACACTGGTGGGATAGTACAAGGTGGCTACACACCTACGGAGGATCTAACCTGTATTTGTACAGTCCTGAGAAGCCAAACTCAATATTCCTATGGGTCTTAAAGGAGATTTCTTGAAGTAAGGGAAATGTACACTCTACTTTCTTTCCTATATCTGGCACAGACAAGCCATATGGTAGGAATACAACTTGCCCAGTGCAGACAGTTTGTGTTAAATCACTGATGTTGGCCACCAGATCATAATTCTGGTTTATATTAAAGTGTCACCATTGAGTGCGTATTATTTTAGAGAGGAGACGCATTTGAGATTTTGGTTTCCTTTTTTTACACATTTTTACTCTGACTGAATATAAACCAGAACTCCTTTTTGGAAGGTCCCTTTTCCCACGTCCATTTTTTATGGCCAAAGACACTCATTTCTGTCTGCTAGAGGAACACTTCTAAAAAGTAATACTAGGTTGTTTTAGTGGGTTGATGGGGACAGAGTTTTTCTTTTAAACAAAGTTTTAAAACTTCTGTTCTTTGTACAAGCCCCAGAAGCAGGACCAACTTAAGGGGCTGTGGCGTCCCTAGCTGGCTTTCACTTTTGCACCCCGCCCCATGGGGGGATGGAACCCAGACTCCTCTCTAGGCTGGCTCACCCTACCCCCGGGATGGGGAAAAGCCCAGCCCGGGATGAAGTGGGCCAACCCATGGGGCAGAGTCTGCTCTCCTGCCCCTCCGCTGGGCCAGCTGTCCCACGCTGAGGCTGGGGGAGGGCCAGCCAAGAAGTGGGACAAGATAATGGAGTCCATCCCCTGGGCTGGCTCACTCCACCCCCAGGGGAAGAGTGGCTGGCTTGGGGAGGGGCAGGAGTGCAGGGCCTCATTGGTTTGTGGGTAGAGTTGGCCCCACCCAGAAGTGCTTTAGAAGGTTTATACCTTTTGCCTTCTGGAGGAAACAACTATTTAGTGCAGGAACGTTACTGCCCCAGGAAAAGACCCGGGGCATGGGCACAGGCCCTGCCCCCTGCTGCAGGCCCCGCCCCCTTAGCCCGAATTCTCCACCTGGGCCCAATCTGGCCTCAGGCTCCTGCCACCACTAGCCTGGCCCTGGATCTGGCCAGAGACATGGCCAGCAGAGGCAGGCACCACCACAGGCAGCCAGGCCTGAATTCCTGGCTGGGGACCAGGCTGGGTGCAGCACGCTACACCACAGGCAGCCTGGCCTGGGATAGGGCCAGGAGAGGCAGGTGCCACTGCCAGCAACCAGGGCCCAGATCTCCGCCCGGGGATGCAGACAGGAGAGGCAGCAGCTACCCGAACATTCAGGGCACTGGCGCTGGGAGTTGGGGCACATGCCGCAGGCGCCAAGCGATGCCCCTGATTTAGTGAGTCAAAAAAGATGGTTATCAGTAGTAATAAATCACACACATTATTATGTGGCCACTGGGTGGGAGCACTAGAAAACACAATGGCAGTTCTCTGCTCGTGAAAATGAAAAAGTGAAAAGTGAAACAGTAGCTATTATAAGCATTTATTTTTTTAAGAGTTAAAACTAAAATGCAATACAGGAAATTGCAGGCAAAGTTATATAAACATCTACAGGTTCATATGGATAATGATACAAATATATCTGTAATAGAACTCATTTATATTTCTGACACATGGACAGCTTGAGAGACTAATATTTGCAAAAGGGTTTCTAGATACATAAACAAACATGCTCACTAGCTGTGGAAAATGTGTGGGAAAGCAGTCAAATGTGCACATAGAATGTTATTTATATCATAAATGAGGCTATTGGCTAGGCACACATGACAGAAAGCTGTGCCTTCTCTTGACTACAGCCCTACTGATTGAATGATTTATTGTCTTTTTGCTTCCACAGTAATCAGTTGTCATGTTTGCCCCTTGTGATTGCCCTGTCCTAACAAATGACGCTCTTTGATAAGAGTATTAACAATTCCAGCCCTCAAGGCATCTCTGACTCTTCTCTTTTCAAATAACCCTTGCTTTCTTTACTTTTTTTTTTTTTGCCAAATTTTTCTACTGTGCTTCGAAGAAGAGATGTTTATGTTCTCAAATTACTTCTTAAAGGGATGGAGGTGAAAGAAATTAGAACTGCTCACAGCCAAGCCTCTCCAAAGGAAATAGAAAAAGATTATAGAAATATGTGGAAACACATTATAGTGTAGTTGCCTCATGGTGTGACCAATGTTGGTTTGCTTGAAATACATTCCAAATAGAGTTAGAACTAAACTAGCTTCAATTCTGAGTTGGCTCACTGGCCTCTCAGAAAGGGATGGAATACAAAAGATGTACAATTTTCTATATTTCTTCCAGTTCTAAGCTATCTTTTTTATAGTCTCTCCTGATGCTTCTGTTCCATCACACTTACAAACCCTTCATTGCAGCATCTGAGCTGAAGTGCCAAAAATATACATGACAACAATTGCTTTAACATTTCTTCCTGGAATTTTTATTTGTTTGGGGCAGTTATTAAATACAGAGAATTAGGGTTGATGATGTGTGGATTATGGCTGTTGAGGTGTAAGACTGTTGATGTATGGAGAAGGATAGGCTGTGGATTTTTGGGGAAGAGGGTAGGTTTGCACAGAATGCCAAATGCTGCAAGCTTTGCAGTCATTCTAATTTCTAGTGGTGTTTCTTTTAAAGGGCTGCCTTAGCAGAAGGAAAGAACTAGTCTGTTTGCTGTAGGAGACTATTGGATTTACAATGGTCACTTATTTACCAGAGTAATCAAACCATTAACATCCAAAATGGCTAGAAAAGAAGATAACAGGTTTATAGTTATTCATCTTCACACAGCTGCTTATGAAAATATCAGCCAACATTTTGCTGAGCAACTCTCAATTATCCACACCTGAGTAAACAGGAGCTGCATTTTGCTTAAAGAAACAGCTGTATCTTCTAAATATTATTTGCACAACACAATAATTATGGGTTAATACCCATGTCTTTAATCTGTCTCACTGGAGAGCCACCGGAGTCTAACACCTGCAGATGCAGCTATAGGACCTCTCTCCAGTATTCCTGCAACCAGCTCTGTGCAATTACAATGGTTAGACTTAAACAGAAATTAATGTGTCCAAGATTGTCAGTAAGAAGAGTTCAACTTCTGGAGATTAGCTTTGCCCTCTCAGTGGTCCAGACGGGGAACACACTCTCAGGCTTCCAGTTCCCCAGATGTTGCCTCTTTTGAGTGGAGACCCCTGTCTCACTCCCTTCAGACCTGGATATTTCCAGACAACACAGACTTTGCTATGTTATTTCCAAGCAAAGACAGTTTCCCTAGACAGACCCACTTCCCTTCTCTTCAGAGACTGAAAAAGAATGATTAGTACATATATAAATTCCAGAGGGGTAGATACAGATTACTACAGACATACTGGTAAGTTACCCACACAGCTATTTCTAATCAAGCCTACTTAATTTATAAGGTAAAAAGCATTACAAAATAACCACTAAAAACAATAAATGAACCTACCTGCATCCTAATGCATTTACCAGGCATCACTCAAGACTAGGAGGTTCTTTATGGTTACAGATTTCTCAGAGCTTCATCTCAGAACAAGCACATTGTCTTATGAAACCTCAGTAGATCCCTCAGAACTGGGGTCCTCCATGGATGAGGGGGTTCCTGTCAATTTTCTGGATTAAGGAGGACATGAGACTTTTTAAAATGCAGGATTTTATCTAAGAGCTGTATTTTGGCCATTTGGGTTGAACTAGTATAAACATATCTCCTTAAGGGATGGTAACAAAGATTAGCATTTTCCCTTCCCAGTACAGAAAGGTATGTCCTAGGCCACAACACATACACAATTGCTTTTTTAATACAATGCACCCTAAACTTATTAACCCTAATTCAATTAAATTAACTTATTATCTTAATTCCAAAAAGTTCATTCAGGATATTACATGATATGGTCAGTCTATCACATGGCGGTTATTTAATAATAATGTTCAGAACAAAACTACATCAGACTTTCAGTAGAAGTGCTTCTCTTTTTCATTCATTTGGAAGATACCTTTATTGATAGTTCTAATCTCAGAACTAAGACATTTCTGTGATTTCAAAACTTACACAGAAGCTACAAGGACTGCTTTTCATTGACATTGAATCTGCAATGTTCTCAAGTTGCAGTATGGAAGGCCTAGATTGGATATTAAGAAAAATGTTTTCAGTAGGAGGGTGAAGCAGCACTGGAATGGGTTACATACAGAAGCAGTGAAATCTCTGTCCTAAGTGGTTTTTAAGGCTCATCTTGACAAATCCTGACTGGGATGATTTAGTTGGGATTCGTCCTCCTTTGAGCAAGGGGTTGGACAAGATGACCTCCTGAAGTCCCTTCCAACCCTAATAATCTATTACTCTGTACTGTAATGCTGCTCCATGGCTGGCAGTTTGGAGTACATAACATGAAGCACAGACACTCATGAATTCTGCTCTTTGTCCTATCACTCTGAGACCGAACATATCACCTCCATGGTGCACATTATCTCTATGGGCAGAGTAAATAAGGATCACAAGGTTATTCTAAAACCTGGATCTCTCCTGCTGATTTTGCTTCTATCTCCATACCAGTAGACCAGGCCCATAATCATTCTTCATGTTAATGGCAGCATCGTGGGTGTACACTACGATGCTACAGTCTGCTTAGGAAACCCAACATTTTACTCTGGGATTTACCTTTAACTGTCACAGTTAAAAAGTGTTACCTAACAAAAGGCTAGATCACCTTCTCTTATGGACAAACAAATGGGAAAGGGCCAAAGGAGACTAAAAGCACCTCATAGTTTTCAAGGAACAGATACCTTACTCAGCTGGAAGAGCTTTGGGGAGCTGCAGAATGAGCAGCTCCACATTCATAGATACAAGGAAAGTAGCTGGGCCCTCTATATTGCTCTGCTCTACCCTGGCCTCTGGATATCATGAGTCAATCCTGCCATTGGCTGGGTTCTCCTACAACTGCTTAGTTTCAGACCCTGAGTGGACCCAAAAAGTGTTAATCTCACTTCAGCAACAACATTTCCATGTCTTGATGGAAAAATCAAAGGTAAACTGAGGATGATGTTCCAGAGAGATCTTGGATCCTCAGATCCATTTCCAGCTCCAACTCAAAACACTGTGGAACTTCAAAGGAGGAATTTCTGCAGGGACCCAGGGAAGGACAGGAAGATGGCACCGAGCTGCTTCCCCCTCAGAAGAAATTCACTAGATCTCACTCACCGTTGCTTTCAAAAGAGGAAGGGATGATTTGTGCCAGTGCACATATGTGCATGAGACAGGTCAAGGGCTTCTTCACTCCTAATGCCTTGGGAATAATTTAATCAGTGAATATTTTCACCTGCAACAGTAACATCTGCAGGTCAGAGACAGCAGTTCTAACTTGTCCTGAGAAGCACTGCTGAAAAATCAAGCCACCTTCCCTTCTAGTTATCTGCTAGTATGTAAATTTATTAGCCTTGTCTCTTTGATCTTGGACCAATGAAAACAGAGCGTCTGAACTGAAACAGCTGATTTTGGAAATCATAGTTGTGTTCATTCATTCACTTTTGGTCACTTCAAGTTTTTCCCTTTGGAGAATGTGGGTCTTATGAACAACTGCACTGAAATCCTGGTCTGATTGACTTCAGTTGAGGCAGCATTTTACCCCTGGCATTTTTATTTAAATGAACTGGATCTTTTAGATTAATTAGCTTGTTCAGTAGAGCTTGATGTTCAGATGTAAAACATAATTAAATACTCTGCTATACAAGTTTTTGAGAAATATTGCTGGCAAAGGCAGCTCTAGAGCACAGATGAAGTTCCTTTACCTTTTCCTTTGGTCCTCAGTTGTTTTCAGTTTTAATCTCTCTTTTCTGATGTACCACCTTATTGAATTGAATTAAGAGATAGCCATGTTACTGTCACACTGTATGGAGTGACTCATGATTATGAAAGCCTATCTCAGCGCTGACCATCAGAGAACAGGGTAGACACCCCAAGCTGGTGACGTATTCAATAATTAGATTTCACCAAGCTAATGACAACTATGAACTCCTGGATCACTACACCATGGAGTCACAGACAGTCCCTTAGACTCTCCAATCTATTTTACCACCCAAACAAAAAGGACTTTGTTATGAAAGGTCACTGAAACCCAAAATCACACCACATCAGATTGCTCCGATCCCAACAGACCCAGTCATTTACCCCAGATCAATTAAGACAACACCAGTAGTCAATTCCACAGCATACTAACTAAAAGTTTATTAGCTAGGAAAATGAAATCAGAGTTACTGAGTAGCTAAAGCTGGTAAAACACACGCAGGTGAGTCACAGTTTATAATTGCAAATGGTGACAGAGATGTAATAAACTGCCAGATTATCAAAAGTCTTTTCAGAGTACCTAAACTGTCTCTAGGGATCTCCACTTTGCAGCTGGTACACTTACCTGCAAGAGTCCAAACAGTACAGAGATTCAGGATTTTTCCTCGACACCATACTTATAGCTTTTCACAGAAAATGAGCTGATGGTATTACTACCCACGTGGATTTTTCCTTTCACGACAGAGAGGGAGGAATGCATTTTGAGTCTTTGACCTCCGATCATCACATATAATGACAACTTTGCTTTTAAATTAGCACTTTTCTCTTAAAGTTCTTCTTTTGCATTCCACATGACTCCTTTCTCCTTTGGTGGGCTATTTAATCACAGAGGCATACCCACTATAAATGTTTGCTTCTGTATTTTAACAGAATACAGATAAGTGAAAGCAGTGCAAGTAACATACCACTTGTTTCCACTTCGTTTAAACAACAAATACATTCCTACACATTTAACGAACACTTTGCTCTATATTAATATGTAAGTGAATTGGCTTGGGACACTAGCATGACCTGGCACCTGGAATGACTGCTCATAGTTACGATACACTTTCCTAATATCATTATTAGGTTCTCTCTCAAATCACAGACAGTTGCATTAGTAAGAATTTGAGAAACTCAAAAGAACAAGTATGGAGTCCTATGATACTTTTAAAGACTAACAAATTCATTTATCACATGAGCTTTCTTGGAAGAAAACCACAAAAGTTCATGTGATAAATAACTTTGTCAGTCTTTAAAAGTGCCACAGGACTCCTTGCTTACCTTGCTGAACTAGACTAACACAGCTACCCCTTTGGAATTCATCAAAAGGACAAAGCTATGGGCGGCAGTTAATACCACAGGATGTTTGAAATATGTGCTTTATAGCCAAACAGTGGGTTACTTACCAGTAACCATCCTTCTTTGAAATGGGCTGCTCGCATACATTCAGTAATAGGTGAATTGGTCAGAAGCTTTTTACCCTACCCTGTCAGAGCAGGGTCAGCAGCCCACGCCCCCTCTGGCCACTCCCATGGCTATACATACGGCCCTGACTCTGACCTTCCCCAGTCCCCTATAAGCTGCCAACTCCGGATAATGGGGACAGGTGGGGGGGGGATGACATGAATGTATGCAAGCAGCCCATCTCAAAGAAGGACTGTTACTGGTAAGTAACCCACCGTTCATCTTCGACAGCTGCTCGGATACATTCAGTAATAGGCGACTACTCACCATACCATGGATGGTGGGCAGAGTTGGAGATTTCTGCCTTCAGCATGGCTACCCCCTTAAGGCAAGCCCCAAACCTGGAAGAGCTCCTGAGAGTCAGCATTTTGCTTACATGGAGGGGGATATCTTATAACTCTTTGGAGCCCTGGAGAACACTGAACAAAGGAACCTGAGAGAAGCTATGTGTCACCATGAGTTGGATTAGGAAGTGTAGTGTTGGCTATGCCAAGCCTGGAAATTCTCCAGCCCTGGGAAATGAAGGAGGAAGAGAACTGAAGAGCTGGAGGCTTTTTGCCCCTACGTGATCACACCACTGTTCTCACTTGTTCTACAAGCACTTCCCAGGAAGAACATAGAAAGGAAGCAAGTGACTTCTTCTGAATGCTGGCATGGATAATGCCCAGGTTATCTTGTGTACACTGAGGAAAAGATAGATTGGCCTGTACTAACTGGGCCCTACCCACTGCTTTTAAAGAGCCTGTGGCTAACATGCAATGAGCGCACTGTCAGGAGACAGGGAGCTTCTTCTGGTGAGACTTTTGAGAGAGAGAGAAATCTGCCAGCTGTGTAGGAAGAGGGATGTACTCTGCTGAACCTACTAAAAACTTCAGGCCCTCAATCTCAAACTATAGCAGCAGAACTGCAGATAGAGGGAAGTTGCAAGGATGCGCCAACTACTGCAAGTTGGGAGACTGACCTACACTTCCACAGAGGGGGTTGGAAAGAGGTTTTCCCTACCCATCTTGAGGGGAAATGGCAGGGTTCTGTGGCCCCCACATGTCACTAAGTCAGGTGAGAAAAACCCCAATGAAGGAATCTTGCAGGGGCACCCTGATGGGAGAGTTCACCTCAGGGCTGTAATGAGGTAGCCTCAGAGACCCAGAGCTTTATGGGCGTCAGTCTGAAAACTCCCAGACATGAATGCTTTCTCAATTCCTCCGTATGTTGGGGGAGTCATGGACTGCACTGTCCCATGATGCTAAGGTGAGGGTGGGAAATTTGCAACATCAAGGATGATTCCCTTAGGATCCCTGTAAGCAAGCATATCATTGATCCCTCCTCTAGGATAGATGTGGTCCCAAAGTATTGAAAAGGAATACTGGAAAAAGAACCCCAAGAAAAGGGGGAAGGGAAGGGTGGTGGTGGGGAGTGGGAAAACCTTCAACTCCACATCTCTGCCCCTCCAATGGGAGGGTAGAAGTGGATCCCAGGACACTGAGATCCTGCCCTAGGGTACCAAGTTGAGAGTCCAAGAGCAGGGAAGAAAAAAACAGCAAGCAGCTCAGAGTCAGTCTTTACTTGCACCAGAATTCTCTTGCCTAACAAGGAGGGGAGATCCAAGTACATTGTGGAGTGACCAGTCCCCTTAGGTTCTTGAATGAGCACAAGGGGCTCAAGGTTCATAAACTCTTCTATAAGTTAAGAAAAGAAGGGGTCCAGGGTTGAAGGGTATAAACTGGAGGACATAAGTCAAACGTGCTATATCCAGGGCCAGGGCCAGTAATGAAGTGCACAGGGGAGCATCCTGGGAAATCTCCTAGGCATGGGTAGACAACTTAGCCATTGGCCCATCACCCCAACCAGAGAAAGAAAGGGGATTCAGCGTCTCCTTATATCAAGAAGCTTTGAGAGAGTGTAAAACCTCTCTCTCTCCTTAACTGAAATTCAAAGGTTGATATTGCCCCTGTAGGCTTAAAGGGGGCTGAACAGAGGATGAAGCCATCAAGGGATCCCTTCCTCATGTAAGGAGGAGGGAAAGGTAGGGGTATGCCCCAGGAGATGGGAAGGTAACTCAGTCAAGGTGCATAGGTCACGAGCATTTAATGGAAAACATCTCCCTACCCAAGATCGAATGCGCTTACACGGAACTCGGTTAGGGAGCAAACTGAACAGGAGGAGGTCTGTTCGTGGTTGAACTAGATAGCAGGGGTACTCCTCTGCTTCTTGCTGAGGGGAGGGCTCCTCCCCATCACGCCTCCATGGGTGTCCCCCAGGAAAAGAGAGATGGGAGATCAGGGAAGACATAAGGATTCTGATGACCTCAAGGTTTAGTCTTTTAACTGAAGCCAAGGGAATAAACCCCTGCTGGAGGGCAGGGGTAGTGGGACGGGCTTACCAGGCATGTATATCGTAAGAGAGTGAAGTGCCATAAAAGTGTCCTTACTTTTTCAAATCACAGAGAGAAGGAAACACACACACACACACCCCCCGGGCTCTCATAGAGAGACCTCGCTGAAAGGAAGGGGGTGACGACACTGGGGTGCCAACTGAATGGTGGTGTAATTCAGCCCTTGTTTCCCACTAACCTGAGGAGATTGTGGGTTGGAAAAAAGGGGAGGGGAGGGTATGTGAACTCGTGTCCCGCCAGGTGAAAACAATGCACAATGCTCACCTAAAAAATGGTGGAAAGTGACCCCGTGGATCTGTGAAGGTGATTTGGGCTATCTGGGTCCTGCTTACAAGAATGCCATCTTGTGATAATGGGAGGAACATCTAGATGAGGAGCTTAGGACTCCCACAGGGCTATAGGGAGCTATGAGGGGCCTACTGCCAAGCTCTGCGGAGTTAACCCATGGGTCACAAGGGCAAGCTGTGACCTTCTGGTTGGGCCCTTGTTCTTAGCCTGGCCTTCTTAATTATTGCTAACCTGCATTCTGGCAAACATTGTGAGGAGATGCCTCTGAGGTTCCCAGCAGTGGGGCATGCAAGGCTGTGAGAAAAGGAGGAAGGGTGGAACAATAGGGCACTTCGAAAAGGCAACCTTCACTCACCCTTGAAGGAGGCTGTAAAGGCAGAATGAACCCAAGGTGGTAGAAGGGGCAATTTATTGTGAGCGGCAGGAGTAGTCTGCGGGTGTTCAGCTGTGAGGCCAGCAAATGCCGTGAAAAAGGGGTGGCCCCTTCTCATAGAGATGGGTCTAGGATCGGTTAGCCCGCTCTAGCATAGGGTGGGGGTAATAAGGGAAAAAAGAAGAAAGTGTTTTCCCACGTCTTCCTAGGTTGTAGAATCCTCTGTTAGATTCTGAGGGATTTCGACAAGAAAGGGGATAGGGCTGCAAGAGAATCACAACATAAATCTGGGTGGTCAACATCAGTGAGCCCAGTAATCTAAGGGGAGGGACCCTGTGGGAGCAAGAGTTCCAGATCCCCAAGGTGCTGACCTTGTTCCTAGCCTGGATGAGAAGGCTGACGTTCCCTATGATGGTGTAGGCTAAGGGAACGACTAGGTGATCGGGAGGGGAGCATGCCCAAAGATCAGAGGTCTGATCTGGGGTTCCTAGCACTGCAAATAAAGACCACCCCTCAAAAGGAAGGTCTTGTATGGCCTTCCTTGTATGGGTGTCGTGAGGCAAGCCTGCCTCCTGAAGCAATACCATGTGCCTCAATACAATAGCCCAGGCTCCCCCCTGGCTTGATGTGTCTGAGGCATCCCAAGCAGCTAGGAATAAGTCCTGGGATGCCAGTGAGCCATCTATCAGGAGAGACTCAAAAGCTTCCCTATGCTCCTGGGGAAGTAGGTCTCTAAATCTTTTTGAAGAGTCCCATATATCCACAGTGTATCTAGCCACTAGTGCTTGGTGGTTAGCTATATGGAGCTAGAAGGCCAAGGATGAGTACACTTTCCTGCCAAGGACTTCCAGCCATCTAGCCCCACTGGACCTTGGCATGGGGTCCAGGGTGTGTTATATTCCACACCTAAGTGTGGCTTTGACCATCCTGGGGCTCAAACTCAGGTGGTGGATGAGGAAGGGACCTGATATTTGTGTGACGCTACGTCCAACACCAGGGGAATAGAGGCAGGACATTGCCAACACGACCTAGCAATGTTGCTCATGCTAGGGTGCAGCGGCACAACTATAGTGTCCAGAGATGATGATAAGGCAGGATCAAATAGGGGATCTTGGTCCCCCTCCTCCCCCAATGGGTTCGGCCTCCAAACCCATGTGGGCAGATACCCAGCGCAGCAAATCAAAGTGTGCCATGGTATGCTCCCTATAAAATCCTGGCCTGGGATTCATCTCCCTATCCAGGTTAACAGGTGCAGGCTCTTCAGTACCACAGAGAACCTTCTGTGATTGGACTTCTCTGGGCACCTACCACTCATGGGTATGGTACTGATAGGCACTCAGTGCTGGCAACCTTCCATCCTGTCTGCCCTTCTGGAGGGGATAATCTCCTCCGGACTCACGAAGTGGGAGCTTTTTGCAGTGCAGATGGTGCGGCGCCAGGCCAAGCCAAAGGCACCAGCGATGTAGTAGCACTGCAGCTCCGCGGCAAAGCGGAGCGCAATCTACGGCCCTTTAGAGTCTGGCCTGGGGCGGTACCATCCGGCATTCTCAGGGGAGCTCACTCTTGCGGTGCCGGAGAACTCAGCACCGAACTAGGAGCTGTAGAACGGTGCTGTTCAGCAGGAGTCCACTTCCCCAAGAGGAAGGCAGGCTTTCCTCTCCGCTCAGGGGGCTTCAGAGTAGTGTGTGTAGGCAAAAGCAACAGGGCCTTTGCCACCTCGAAAGCCTCTGGAGTGGTTGGGATCTGCACCATGTTGCATCCCCAGTGCCCAGCTGGGGGGAGCTGGATCAGCGTAAGTGTTTTGGCACCGATGTCAGTGCCAATCACATCTTCTGCTCCCAAGGGGAGCGGCACTGAGAGGGCTCTGATGCCAACCTGGCATGCGGTGCTGGCACCGAAGGCAACCCCAGTTCTTCAGGGGTAGGCTGCTGCGCTTGCTCTAAGACCAACGCATGGCACCTTTGCTCCCTGTCTTTGAGCATCCTCAGCTTGAAGGGCTGACAGATGAAGCAGTCGGTGGCCTGATGGGGCTCACCCAGGCACCAAAGGCATTCCTCATGGAGGTCATTCCACGGGAAAGCCTTGCCACAAAAAGCACGGAGTTTGGCATCTCTGGCAGCTGTTGGAAGTGATCATCCAGCTCCAAACTCACACGTTCCGTAGAAGCACCAGTTCTCGGTGGAACAGTATCCATGAACAGGTCCTCTAACTTAAAACAGGTTCCAAAGGGGCAGCCGTGTTAGTCTGGCAAAGCAAAAAAATCAAGGAGTCTTGTGGCACTTAAAAACTAACAGATTTATTTATCACATGAGCTTTCATGGGAGAATATCCCACTTTGTCAGATGCTTTGAAGAGGGAGAACTTACAGAACTGGATGAAAATAAATGCAGGGAGTGTAAGACATGGGATCAGGTCATACTGCAAGAGAAAATCAGAGCATTTGTAAGGATTCAAACTCCAAGAGAGAGCTTAGGGAGGGAGGTTGAAGTCAAATTGCCTGTTATAATGTGAAAAGAATCCATAGTCACGATTCAGCCCTGCTTTCACACTATTTAATTTGCATATTAGTTCGACATTTTGAAGATGTGGAACTTACAGAATGAGAGAAGAATAAATGCAGGGAAGTGTAAGTCATAAATATCTGTCCATTTGCATCACACCCTTAACATACATTATGGTCTTAATCCAAAACTAGTGAAAGCAATGGAAAGTCTCTCATTGCCTTCAAAGGACTTTGGAGAAGGCCCTAAAATAATAAATGTAATTTGAATCATTCCTAGTCAAGTCTCCAGGTACCTCACAAAACAGGCAATTAAGACACCAGTTAAAATACTAATTAATTAATACTAAGATGAAAAGAAGGTAAAAGATGTACACATAAGTCAAGGTAGCAGTGTTGGAAACTTTGTCTTAAAAATGAACTTTTTACCAATTTTAACCAGTCACTCTCTATTTTAGACACTCATATAGGAAATCATTCCTTGGGGACTCTCTTATTGTACAGCTACCATCCTTTACACATGTAGTCATAAAAACACTCAGTGTAGAGTTATAGCAAAACAAATCTTTAATAATTCATCATATGAACATGTGTTCTTTAGATTCTGACACTGCTATGTAATTGCTTGATCACATAATAGAAATAATCCTCACCATATTCCTCTTCTTTACAAACTGTCATCCCTTGCCAACTACCAAGCTTTTCAGCTATTGTGTTCTTCAGTGTTTAAAGTTTTAGAAAAAAGAAACTGAACCAAATTCATACCAGGTATAACTCCCCTGAACAAACCTATGCTGGGTTCATAACAAATTTGTGTTAATTAAGTCATTAAAAAGATGTAAGAACTACAGAAGAAACCTCTGGATGCCTGTGTGTGTACAAACACACATACACACAGAGATTTAAGGGCTGCTAAGGCCAAGGTCAACCTATTTAGGTTTTTATAAGGTCACCCATTATGACAGTTTTTTAAGCAACTTCAAGCCAATGAGGAAAATCTGTGGGAAACAATAATAGCAGATTATGACTCCAATTAGGGAACCTCAAGGAGCTTCCTCTAAATTTTTCCATCAGAGCTGAGGCTTTCTACCCTCATCTTACCACTATGGAAGAAACAACGAGGTTGCCCACAAAAATCTGTAGCTATCCTGTAATGCACAAAGTTCTGGGAATAGGCCACACACCATTGCTGCTTTATCCAGGGCAAACTCTTCTCCTTTAATCCCATGCTGTCCTGCCCTGCTTTTCTCTCCAGAGGAATGAATGGGCCAATTTTTAGAAAATGGTGATTTTAAACATGGCTATTCCTGGCATACACCAGTCAGATATATGCTCCACTGAAAAGACAGCCATTTCAGAGAAATTTGTATTATGTGGGCATAACAGAATACATAGCAAGTAATAAATTATAACTATTAATACTATCTTGCACTCAGATTGCATCTTCTACATGAATGTTTTCAAAGGGTGATTTATGCGTAAACTTGACTTCATGAGCCACTCCCTATTTTTGGTTGCATGTGATGCAACACTCGGTATACCAAGAAACATGGAGGACAAATTAAATCAGTGGTTTTCAAACTTAGGGTTGGGACCCAGTATTGGGCTGCAGATCTTCAAGTACTGGGCCGCAGCACCCCCTGCTGTTGTCATCAAAAGACAGGAATGCATTACTCATAAATGTAATTGCTGGGTCACGTCTTTTTTTTTTTCTTTTTGGCTGGGTCATGAAAGAAAATTTTGATAACCACTTAATTAGAGCATCACAAAATCACAGCTTCTGGTCGTAAAAGTCTATTAAGATGTCATGATACAATATCAAGATGTCATTATTTTGACCTTAGGAGTACCAGCTGCAAAGCCACACGTGAACTATTTACAGGGTGAAGTATACAGAATTGAAAGTAGATTTGTGTGGCTGAAGTGACATTGATTGTTGTGAGCTGAGAGGAGCTTTTGCAGACTGGAGGGATACTGAACGGTGTGCTGATGGAAGCTTTTGCCTATGTTATCAGTGCCAATTTATTACTCAATAGCAACACGTACCCATCACTATGGCTAAAAGTACACCTACCATATTTTTTATTAAACAAAAATTTTAAAAAGTTGAAGGACACACCTTCAAAAATTCACAAACCAGCTGAGTGGAAGGGCTCACTTGGTTTGTAGCAGATGTTACTCCTTCCACCAAGCTTAATTCTTTTCCTTATGTTAAGTGCCCTTCAGAAAAACTCCACTTAATTTTCAGAAATATGGAGACAAGGGAAGAGATAATGCTAAAAAGCCCATAACTAAATAGCTAAGGCATCTTGGCCTAGATACATATTGTGTCTTAGAGAAAGAACATGTAGGAAAAATACACCCATCATGGATATTGGGCACCCAGTACATTGACTTTGCTGACTCAGAAGTATGCAAGTTTCAATTGCTTAACACAATCTGGGTTCAAAAAGCTAAATAAGCAGGGAGTTGGGGGACAAAAAAAAACTTTTGAAAGCCAAATAAGGCAGAAATGCAGATATCTTGGTACAAAATGAAAGACAAAGACAACACAGGCAGCTCCTCCTTCCCTAAAACCCAGCTTTGTTGATTAGTGTTTGCAACTCTCAATAGTAAATGTATTATAAATGAAGAATAGCCTGCTCCTCTAGGATGCTTCCTTTGTCCCACTTTGCTCATTCAGAGGCAGGGTTTAAAGTATAATTTGGGGGGGCCCCAGAATGCTCCTGTGCTGGTGGGGCCCCCCCGGACCCTAGCTCCTGCCCCCCATGACACCACCCCACCCCCTGCCCCGCAATAACCCCCCCAGAGCAAATCCGCCACCCCAACTCACTGGCAGTGCGGCTGGGAAGGGGGAGTGGTAGGCCCCAGTCCAAGTGGCACTACTGCAGCCCCAGGATGGGATTGGGGGCCTAAAAGAAGAGGGGTTTGGGAAGGGGCTTGACTCCCCTAGTAACATCCCAGCCCCTGCCCCCCTCCCCTGCCCACCAGAACATGGCAGAACACCACTCTGGGGCCTGCTATTTTTAGGGGCCCAGCATTCAGGCCCCTAAAAATAAAATGTGGACCTGGAACGCCGCATTCCAAGGCCTGCTATTTTTCAATGGTGGGCCCCCGAATGCAGCATTCCAGCTCCACATTCTATTTCTATGGGCCCTGGAATGCTGAGCCCCTAAAAATAGTGGGCCCTGGAACAGCGTTTTGGTGCGTTCCCTGTTACTTTAACCCCTGTTCAGAGGACCAATAAAGCCAGTGGTTCTGGTCACCAAAGTGTTTCCCTAATGCAGGGGAATTTCTGGCTGTGAAGAACCAGCACAGTGTCTCTAAACCACCTGCTATCAAAAGCAGCAGCAGAGAGGCCTGGCAAAGGAAAAGAAGCATGGCTATAATGCCGCAGGACTGTAACTTGTCCAGGGTGTATGGCTCTTTGGGACCTTTGGCAGATGGGCACAGATCAGTGTTTCCCAACCAGTGTGCCGTGGCACACATGTGCCATCAGCTCTGAGGAAATGTGCCACAAAATTTTTTGAAAAACTACTCTAAGAGCTCTGGATTGGCTTATTGGCTCATGAATATTCATGAGTTCATTTAGAAACTGTATGGTGGTGTGCCTCAACTTAATTAAAGGTAGCAAGATGTGCCACAGCAAACAAAATGTTGGGAACCACTGGCATAGATCATGGCACAGTTCTGAGTCTCCTTTATTTTAAGCCCAGACCCAGGGAGCTGTGACCTTTCCCCATTGGGTCCTGTACAAAGCACAGCTCTGCCAAATCCAAGAGTTAGGGCCATTATCAATAATTGTAAATACAGTAAGTTTGAGCCAAATTTTCTCCTGTAGTATGGGCACAGGTCCATTGACCTCAATGGAGCATTACTCATGTATATCAGTATAAAAGCTGGCCCTCTATAGCTAAAACTAGAAGAAGTCAAAGAACCATTATTAAAATATTTTTGACAATTTTCAAAAGTAGATCACATTTTAATGGTTGTGTCTTAACTTATTTGATGAGAGCGCTTAAAAACATTCAGAAAAAATATCAAAGAGAGTTAGTATGGGGAAGGAATATCCCACTGGCTTTAGAAAAAATAAAATATATCCCCAATTTAATTATATTTTCAACACAAACTTCCAAATGGCATCACAACTTGAACCACCATAATATGGGATACATGCGAGTGCATTCCATTAGAATGATTTTACTGGCATTCATTCTTGGACAGCTATATTATTACTTATGACTTGAGTTGCAATGCCACATGCGATAAATATAAATTTATGCTGATAAAATCTTTATGCCACCTGTGACCTCAAAAATGTATCTTCTCTGCCTAAAAAATGTCATTGTTTTATAGCCTGATACCTCATGACCCTGCAGGTCCAGCAGAATGCCTGGGAAGCTGAGAATTTTTCCTTCTCTGTGGTTTTAAAGCTTCTGTTTCTAGTCCTCAAGAAGTGCAATGTACTTTAAATAAATTATGTTTATTTGTGGAAAGTTGGCACCAGTGCAGGACTGAATCTTGCCTATCCTGTGCTTTTGGCAAATGTACATATTCTTGTGTGTGCGTGTGCAGATTGCCGGGAAGCAGCCCACATGCAAAGAGAAGTGGAAGAACACTTCTTCATTTTTTTTTTTTAATTTGTAATAGTGACTATCTGAAGCCACCAAGCACTTTGGAATTTTACCATAAATCCCAGGGGAAGAATTAGCAGGAAAAGGGCAGCTGCAGTGCTTGATAAACCTAATTCAGAGTAATGCAATATATTTATCATGTTTTCGTAATGATGGTTGGGATTTCACTTTCACATATGTGGAAGGGATAGACAGATAAAAATAGGTGTGGATCAGAATACTTATACACCTATTCTTATATATTTGTATGCTGGAAAACTTAGTGAAGCAGATATAACAAATTATAGCAGTTCTCTTAAAAGCCCTTGTGAAATGTTCACAAGTTCCAAAGGGGGTAGCCATATTAGTCTAGTTCAGCAAAACAAACAAGGAGTCCTGTGGAACTTTTAAAAACTAATAAATGTATTTATTACATGAGCTTTCGTGGGAGAACATTCCACTTCGTCAAATGCTTTGAAGATGTGGAACTTACAGAACAGGAGGAAAATAAATGCAGGGAAGTGTCCGACCTGATCCTACAACTTACACTTCCCTCTTATTCTGTAAGTTTCCCATCTTCAAAGCATCTGACAAAGTGAGATTTTCTCCCACAAAAGTTCATGTGATAAATAAATGTATTAGTCTTTAAAAGTGCCATAGGGTTCATTTGTTTTTATGAAATGTTAGTTAGTGTAGAGCATTTTAAAGGGAGAGGAAAACGTATAACTTCATTTTTGTACAAAAGCCACCTTTCTACATGCACATGAAACTCAGCCATTTAAAATAATAAAATGAACTGTTGTACAATATAATTATAATGTTTCACAGAAAGAATATTTTAAGGCCCTCTTCCTGCAGTTTCCATACAGGTGAATCCCAGCATTTGTGGATAGCCCCCTTTCTTTCTGTGAGAGACTTCACAGGAATAAAAGTTCATCCATGTGCATCAGATAGCAGGACTGAGGTTTTACATTGTGAATTCCTTGGGGCATGGTTTGTATGCGTCTTTTGTTCTGTACAAAACTGAGCATATATCAGAGCTCAGCAGGGAATGGTAATGACCCATACAGCTCAGTGGGTTCAGTCTCATACATCCCCTGCATGTGGAACTCTGCTAGGAGTTTCACACATAGAGCATTTAAATACTAAGCAAATTATTTCCAATCAAAAGGGGGTTCAAAAGCAACAGCTTTTGGGGGAGGAGATCCCACTTTGTCAGACACTTAGGCTATACCTACATTGGAGAGCATATTTGACATGCAAATAATAAATCTGTTAGTCTTAAAGTGCCACACAACTCCTTGTTGTTTTTTCACTGGACTAGACTAACACGGCTATCCCTTTTAAAATTGACTAGTATAGTGAGCCATTGAGAGATCCTGGGATGGAAAGTGCTGTAGAAATGCTGGGTGTTAATAAAGTAACATAAGGTTCTATACAGTTCTCTGTGTTTATTCTGCATCTTGGGTGGAATGTGTGTGTTGTGTCTACCTAGCCCACTGTTTCCCAACCACTGTGTCACAGCACACAGGTGTGTCACAAATTTTTTTGAAAAACTACTCAGAGCGCTCTGGATTGGCTCATTGGCTCATGAAAATAAATGGCTTCATTCGGAAACTACATGGCAGTGTGCCTCAAATGAATTAAAGGTAGCAAGGAGTGCCATGGCAGAGAAAACGTTGGGAACCACTGACCTATGGGGCAGCAACGACTTGAAAGGGAAACAAGATGTTTCCTTACACATCAACCCTCCCCTCCCACCCCCCCCTGCGTGCCATGAGCTTATCCTGGGCTTCTAATCTGCTCCCAGCCCGGGAGCCCCCAACCCCCGCTGCTCCCCGCTTCTGCTCCCCACCAGCCCCAGCCCCAGCCCCAGCTCCTCTGCTCCCCCGCCAGCCCCGACCCCAGTGTCTCCGGTTCCAGCTTCTACTCCCCGCCAGCCCCGGCTCCTCTGCTCCCGGCTTCTGCTGACCGCTGCTCCCCGCCAGCCCCAACCCCCGCCGCTCCCCGCTTCTTCTGCTCCCCGCCAGCCCTAACCTCGGCTCCTCTCCTCCCGGCTTCTGTTGCCTGCTGCTCCCCGCCGCTCCCGGCTTCTGCTCCCTGCCAGCCCCAACCCCGGCTCCTCTCCTCCCGGCTTCTGCTGCCCACTGCTCCCTGCCAGCCCCGGCCCTGGCTCCTCTGCTCCCCGCCAGCCACGACCCCCACCGCTCCCCACCAGCCCCGACCCCAGCTCTGTGCTGGGGTCAGTGCTTGCTGCGCCAGTGAGCGGAGGCAGCTGCGCCACTGCTCAGTGGCACAGTTTACAGGGAACATTGTTCCCTAGCCATAATAATTATGGATGACCTCATTCAATCCACAGGAAGCAATGAACACCATCTCTATTACAGGACACATTTCATTTTTACTGTACTTTTTTCCTGAAAAAATCATTAAATACATGCATCTGATGAAGTGTGATTATACCCATGAAAGCTCATGCAATAAATAACTTCGTTAGTCTTTAAAAGTGCTATGGGACTCCTTGTTTGTAAACACAAAGCTTTAAATTAGATAAACCAGACATGGTAAAAAGTGCCTCAAGCCCAGTTGCAAAATTTGAACCTGCGATTTTGCTCATACAATCAGCTGCCGCTACAATTTTTGATGAAGCATAAATAAAAGGCAAGGCAATAGAAAACCCTTTGACTTCAATAGGCTTTGCATCAGGCGCCAGAGGTCCACCTCTCTGAGTTGCAGAAATTCACATGCAAAATTAGGCATGCAAAATGTAGACCTTGACAGAGCAAAGTACTTAACCAAACAGCACAGGAATAACCCCACTGAAGTCAATACATGGAATTGAAGATATTTCTGTATTGCAACCCAAGGTGTGATTGCAGCTTAGACTGCACTATCAACACTAGCTTTCCCCACATTGGCACTGCTAAAAAAAGTAGTGTAGAGGCAGCAGTGCAGGCTTCAGCAACATGAGTAAGTATCCAGGGCTATGTCTACAGTAGCAAATTAGTCTGGATTAAGGAGGCTTAAATCTGGACTAATTTGCTCCCTGTCTACACTCGTTTTTACCAAGTTCAAGCTAAAAAAATTTTTAGTTCAAACTAAGCAAAGCTTACTTTGAACTAGTTAGTTTGAATGGTTAGTTCAAACTAACTGCTTAATTCAAACTTATTTCAAACTTTAGTTGGAACTAGCATAATGTAGTCATGCTACTTCAAATTAAATAAATTCAAACTAGTGGTTAGTTCAAACTAGCTGTACTTTTTTATTCAAAACTAAAATGTTAATTTGAACTAAAAAAGTGCAGGTAGTTCAAACTAAAAAGTTAGTTTGAGCTAAAAAAACGTGGTTAGTCTGAACTAATGTCAAACTGCTTAGTTCAGACTAAGCAAGATGTAAACATAGCCCAGGGTTTCCAAGGAGCTTCTACAGCCTGCATTCAGCCTGCCCCACCACATATGCACTGCTATTTAGCAGTGCTAGCACAGGCATGTCTATCCAAGCTGCAGTTACAGCTTGGGCTTCAGTCTTCACGTACCTTGGCAGATTGGACTACTCAGACACTTAACACTAGGCATATTCTTAATTGCTTTGCTGAACTGCAGCCTTTGAGGCCAGTTTTAAAAATCTGGCCTTCAAAGTTAACCTAAAACCTGGGACTTATAAAAAGAGAAAAAGCACTTTCTGGTGGGACTAAAGCAATTCTCCAAAGTGAAGAGAACAAAGCAACTGTGGAACTGATTGGATGATGCAGTTTTGCTCAAATGAGACTAAGCAAGGTGACTTTAAAAAAAATGAGGTGAAATTTACAAATGGTCCAGAAAGTAAATTCTATGTTACTTCAGAAAAGATATGCATAGCTTAATCTGTAAGACAACCTGAAGAGGATGCTGTAACATCTGCCTATTTTATTCAGAAGTGTGATAGAGTACGGTACAATATTAGCAGTTAACAAAATGTATGCATGCACATGCACTTAATTAAATATTGCTCCAGATATCACAGACCTGATTTTCCACTCCCTCACCCTGTGTACTCATTCACATCTCTGCAAAGTAGGGGTAAAGTTGGTGTAAACTGCCGTTCTTCTGATTTACTAGCATTTTATATCCATTGCCATCACTTTGCACTCATGTCAATAAGTATAGAGAGCACAAGCCAACAGAAAATCAAGCCCTAAATCTATTGTTGATGATGCCTTTAATAATATAATTCTGGCATTTCTGGAAGAGAACATTAAATGAATTAGAAAAATAATATTTTTAAAAGCGATATTATTTTTCCCTCATACATCCTGTCTACCTTGGACCTGATTTACACTTGTGGTGATTTTGGCAGCAGTCAACAGGAGTTATGCAAACTATGCAGAGTAGCTTACATAATTCCCATTGTCTTCCTTACTTTCATTCTATGTGGTGTCACCACTGCACTGCACTGACTGGAAATGCATTCTCATCAATGCAGCGCTACACCACATGAGGAGATGATTTTACTAGATCAACTTCCAGATCAATTGAGCATGTCTTTACTGCTGCTCAGTTGAAACAGATAAATCAATCTGATGGGAGCAAATTTGCTGCCATCAGTTTAGACATAGCCTTAGTCATCACGCACCCACACAACTGGCTTGACTTCGATAACATGGTCTCCTCTATTTGCTTAAAAATCATTATCTTTCCACATGATTTTCAAGTGAAGTTACTTAGTTTTAAATGCATGAAACAGTATGTGAATATTATTAAAATAGGTACATGGTAGTGAAACAAATACCTCTCCTCTCCCTCACATCAGGGTCAGCTGCTTGTTTATTCATGGACTGACATAAATCATAGAATCATAGGGTTGGAAGGGACCCCAAGAGGTCAACTAGTCCAACCCCCTGCCAAAAAAGCAGGACCACTCCCACTAGATTATCCCAGCCAGGGTTTTGTCCAGCTGGGCCTTGAACACCTCCAAAAACGGAGATTCCACCACCTCCCTAGGTAGCTTATTCCAATGCTTCACCACTCGCCTAGTAAGAAAATTTTTCCTAATATCCCGCCTGGACCTCCCCAGCTGTAACTTGAAACCATTGCTCCTCGTTCTGTCTTCTATTACTACTGAGCACAGTGGAGCTCCATCCTCCTTGGAGCATCCCTTCAGGTAGTTGAAGGTTGCTATCAAATCCCCCCTCAGTCTTCTCTTCTGCAGGCTAAATAAGCCTATCTCCTTCAGTCTTTCTTCATAGGGCTTGTGCTCCATCCCTTTGATCATTTTTGTTGCCCTCCGCTGGACTTCCTCTAATTTGTCCATGTCCTTTTTGTAGCGGGGAGCCCAAAACTGGACACAGTAATCAAGAAACCTGTTAGCTAAAAAAAAATCTGTGCATAAACCTATAGGAAAAAGCCCATAGTACTCCATTGTCCCTCCTGAGGACAGGTCTTCCAGTCCATATTTAACCCCAGATTTTCATCCATTCCACATAAACTTGATGTTATTTTCATAGCTTCATTGTCTCAAAATGCTGATTCATACAAGTTATAGAACATATTATCTATTCCAGAAGAGAACAGCAGAGGACATTGATAATGGATATCCATCTTGACTGCACTTGCTATGTTACTCTGTTCCCATAGCTAACACCATTAAAAGATCCTCAGAGCTTATATTCATGTTCTGAAGTTGTGATCTGTTGCTGACAGACCCACATGCATACTGAAAAGTTATGTCTCCAATTGTCATTCAATAGAGCTCCATTCTAATATCAACATCTAGAGAAGAAAAATGGCATTCCGAGTTGCCAATGAAACTTTGCAACCCACCAACAAATAAATTTACAAAACCTCAGGAAAGTAAGTATAGCAAAGACTCTGTGAATCCTCCATGTAAGTGGAGATTTACCTACTCCAGTGCTGGACCCATCCACCACCTCAGTCCCCCTGATACAACATCTCTGTCCTAAATTAATTGTCCTCCATGGTGCTCCTATACAAGAGTCTTCAGTGCATTGCAATTCATTGACTTAGCCCTCTGGATTCATCTCTTCCAGCATACGAAATAAAGTCTTAAACCAACACAAACAATCTTAATCTCCAGCTCCTTGGATGGGCAGAGTCCTTCTAAGAGTTGTCCTTATCAGCCTAGTCTTACCATTGGGCTCAGTTTCCCACTCCTGGGCACCAATCAGTCCTCTTCTTACCTTTGTTAACAGAGTGACTGCCCTACCTCCCAAGGAGGCAGCAGAGAAGCAAGATCCACACCTGCCCTTCTCTATGGGCCTCTGCCCCTGTGAGCTCTCTATAAATGAGCTATCTGCCCTAAGCCACCCAGTCCTTTGCCTTGTCTTTTATTTTCCCCCGAGTCTCTTCCTCCAGAAGCATTCCTCTGCCCTCCCCAATATTTAAACCCCCACCTGAGCTACAGCTTTTCCCATCAGTCCACTGCTTCCTGCAAGTCTTGCTCCATGAACCTTCTGCCTAGAAACGACAAAGACTGTCCCCCTCCAAATTTCTTTCTTAACTGTTCCATTCTTTTCTCGAAACCACCCTCATCACTGTAGTATCTAAGCAACTTCCAGGAGTTCATTTAGCAATGTGACTGAACATTTGTCATGTGGGGTTCATTAGAACTGCACATGCAGTGTAGTGGTTTAACACATTTTTTGTAAATAAATTCACTCACTGCTAGGCAACCCTTCATGAGGAAGTGTGGCGTAGCAGCTCTTTTGCTTCACCAGCACTTCATGCTAATCGTTGTTCCAGCACTATGATGACATCTCTTCTAGTAAGGTAGTCTACTTTTTCCACACAAACAAAATCCTTCCTTCCTCACTTGGGTTTTCTTAAATGGCTTACCCCTTCCCTGGTAATAATAATATTTCCCTGGAGCTGGTAAGGAACCCAGTCCCATCCTCTACTCTGGGTTCTGGCCCAAGGTCCTGTATTGAACAACTAGGTCTGTGTGTTGTGCTGTAGTTTTCCCTGGGTCACTTCCTTCCCAGAATCCTCAGTTCTTGTCTAGGTCTTCCCACCTCTCCCTAGCATTAGTCAGGGCTGTCTCTGGTTTCTGTGCCTGGAGAGCTTTCCTCTCTGCACTGTGCTTCCTTCCTGGCTCTCCAGCTGGTTTTTATCACTTAAGCCTGGCTCTTTCTCCCTTTACTGCAGCCACCTTTACAGGGAGTTGCCTTATTCCTCTCCTCTCCCTCACACCCCAGTAGACATCATTCTGGAATCAGTTTGGTTTAGCCCCAAGCTCTCTCAAGTTACTTGATTACAGTTTTGGTTTTTTAAAATGTACACATTGTTCTGCATTTATGTGGAGAGGGCAATGTCAAAGAAGTGCACCTTGCCTTTATCACAGCTACTGATGAGGTCTGCAGTACTCCTTCGTTCCTGTGCAGGTTCATACCACAGTTTTAGTTCGGATCCTGGGAAAGCTCTATCTCCTGCACATGAGATTTTTGTCCTTGTGGTAGAAAGTTCCATTGTGCTTAAGGAGCAGAGTTGTTGATGAGGGTCTTTGGCCTAGAACTCTTGGTGATCTTTTTGATATGCTGTGACCACACCAATGACCAACAATGAAGACAAAAACCGAGACTTTGAATTAGATCCTATATTCTGTGGGAAACCAGTGTAGGTGGTAGAGGGCAAGTTTGATTGTTCACAGGAGCCCTTGCTGGTGAAGAAATATGCTCTGTATTAGTTGAAGTTTCCTAAGGCTTGATGTCTCTGTTACACTTCCGTCACTGTGGTCCAGATAGGAAGCAATGAAAGTTGCATAACCAATGCCAGGTTATCCACCATGAGGGAATGGAGTCTGCTAGTCAACCAGAAACAGTAGAAAGAGTTATTTGTGGAAGCTTCCATGTGAGACTTTAGTGTCAGCAAGAAGCCCAGGAGTACTCCTAAACTATGGACTGAATTGATTCACTGGGTGTGTACTTTCAGCCAAAGGAGACTGCACCATGGCTACAAACTGAGCTACTGACCTTCCTAGTTTATGGTCACTGACAAACCCACAAATCTCAGTAGAGTAACTTCCTTACACACATGGATGTTCATAAAACTCAGGACTAGTTCAATTAAAAACTTCCTCAAAGAACCAAGGGGAAAAAAGGGTGATCAATAAAGGTTAGTCAGGCCATGTAAAGTGGTTCATGACCATGAGTGTGAACCTCAGGGAAAATCGCTTGCATGTCCCATACATAGATTTTATCAGCCAAGTATCAAGTGTGAACTCCTCAAGCACTAGGAAAAAAAGCAAGGAGTCTTGTGGCACTTAAAGACTAACAGATTTATTAGTCTTTAAGTGCCACAAGGCTCCTTGCTGGTGGTTTTTTTTTTGTTTTTTTTTTACTAAACTAACATGGCCGTTCCTTTGGAATTCAAGCACTAGAGTAGCTTTACAATGGAGTTACAATCCCTTTTGGTACCCCCAATCTATCTTTCCACTTAGGCAAGCTTCTTTATGTGATAGATGGTCCCTTATACCAAAAATCACAACAACATTCAAGTTACTCCCAGTCTCAAAGGACTAGTTTCTTACCCCAGGTTAATTGCACCCCAGATAGCTCATCAAAAACAATAGTAGCCAATCCTGTAAAAAATTACCTAAAGATGTACTAACTAAGAAAAGAAATAGGATAGTTATTTACAAGGTTTAAGCAGATAAACACACAAGTTACAGCCTTGGGCTCCAAAGGGTGATGGTAGTTGGTACACTTGCAAGCACTATAAGTTCTTTGGGGCTAACCCAAAACAAGCAATTTAGGGATCCCTTGGCTTATGCATAGAGATAGTGCCCTCTCAGAATTCCAAGCAGCATAATGATACTATTCCTCCTTGTCAGGCGTCTTTACCCCTGATGCCCCCCCACCCCAAGTTCAAACTTACGGCATGAGTTCGTGCTCATGTACCCCTTCACAGGTGTCTTGTGGGGGAGCAGTCAAAGTTTTTGTCCTCTGCAGTTCCACAATGACTTTGTTTTCAGTGGGTTTCCTTGCGTGCAGGACCAGCACTTTCACTTAATGACGGCTTTTTTCCTGTTTGGGGAGTTACAGAATTGCAAAAGTTTTCAATGCAAACATGCAGTAAAACTTTATACCATGGGCTACAAATGTTGTGAGATCAGTACATGCAGCATCATACAAGCACTTCATCAAGTCTAACCATTAAACCCATTCTTATAAGCTTAACAATGGTAATACACAGGTGAGTCAGACTGGTTCCAGCTACGCATTTCCCAGTGTTCAGTGCTGCCTAGGGGGCTTCACATGCATCATAAAGTGTACAAAAATGTTATCCAACATATGTCAGACAATCTTTTTGCTGTGTTTTTTGTTCTTTACACAACAAACATAAAATGAAAGAACAACATGGGCATAGAGGCGTCCACACAAACAACTTCACCAACTATACTCAGCACATAAAGCTTAGCTAAACATACAATCTGCTGCTCTGCTAAACATAGATCATAAAGAGAGACATTAAAGGGCCCACAACCATAGCAGAGGACCTACCCTATTCCATACATTACACTCTTCAGGCTGGAAGTTGCCTAATAGCAGCATTCTTTCTTACAGGTTTCACTTTTTCTGATCTTAACTTATTCCACACCTTTCTAAAACAGAGAAGAAATGCCTGTTCCTATTATTGACTCAGCTAGAATAAACTATTTAAATTTCTAGTTACAGATTCATGTCAATTGAATAATTAGCTCCCTCCCAGTTAAAATCCATTCATGATTACAGTAATTTATTTCATGAAAACAGTTAGGTTGGCATGGACCAATAGGGAGTTAGTCTATATCAGTTCATTATGACACAATTGGGTTCATTATGCTGAAACGTTCTCAATAGGTGAGTATCAAAATATAGCACTGACAGAGTTCATTTTCCATTTGTAACTGCCTAGGTTTCCATTTCCAGATGCCCTTTTATATTATTTATATGCATTGGACTTGTACTCACCCCAAAACAATAAGACTCCATTTTGTGACTTCAAAAAGGAACTCTTAGCCTGTTAAGCAATCAACCAACATCTTAGCAGTTCTCTGGAGCTCTACAAATGCAACCTGCAGTTCTTTGGTTCCAAAGGGGTAGCTGTGTTAGTCTAGTTCAGCAAAACAAGCAAAAAGAGTCTAATGGCACTTTTAAAGACTAGCAAATTTATTTATCGCATGAGCCTTCCTGGGAGAATATCCCACTTCATCAGACGCTTTGAAGATAGGGAACTTACAGTCTTTAAAAGTGCCACAGGACTTCTTGTTTGTTCTGCAGTTCTTAGTGTCATCAGAAAGACTTTTCGTAAATCCCAGTTTGGACCATTCAGTCACTGAATGGACAACTGGCTAGACTGCAAAACTTAGACAGGCGACTACATCTATGGCAGACAACACTAGTTTGTAACCCCAGCTCTCTCTCTTTAGTATATAACAAGTGAATTGCCCACCTCGAAAGAATATCCAGCTCTTAGGACCCAGTAAGCTTCTACTCTCTACCTCAGGGGTACTCAAATGGCGGCCCGCGGTCCACAATCTGGACCGCAAAGAGGTTTCCAGTGGACCGCGACAGGGGCCTATTTTCATGAAGGCCGTTTGAGTACCCCTGCTCTAAGGGCAGCTGAGCAACTTCTGTTGCTTGCTGCGCTCCCCCTCCCCCCACGGAGCCTGCTGCGCCACCGCTGCCCCGCTCCCGGCAGCACCTCCCCCTCCCAACATCGCCGCCTCCCCACTTCCGGCATCGCCGCCCCCCGCTCCCACTCGCCCCCCACGCGGCTGGCATCGCCGCCCCCCCCCCCCCCACCCCCCCCCCCCCCCCTCGTTGTTTGTGGACCCTGGTCAATGGTGGAAGGCTGAATGTGGACCGGCTCGCAAAAAGTTTGAGTACCCCTGCTCTACCTCATTGTAAGATGGTTTTCCCACTCTCCTTGTCTAATAAGTAAAATGGATACAATTAATGTCCTATGTTTCCTTGTTTCACAAAAGCTGAGCAAATAGTTTGCTAGTAATAATAGGAATCTGTGCAGTTCAGAGTTAACAGCTGTGAGGTTCTCATTACTGTAGCAGACATTTTGGGTCTACACTTCTAGTTTTATGCAATATATGTTAGTGCAAGGCCTGCACAGGTGTGTACGTACTGTCTGGAACTGAGATGCCTTCAGGCCCTGTTGCCTAGCAATTCAGTCAGCTTGACTGGGCCTCACTAAGAAACTGTGCTCCCTGGTTGGTTATACTAGCCAACAGGTCACTATTTATTTTCCTGTAGCAATAGCAGCAGGGTGGCTGCTCAATGTGTTCGAGGCCTGCAACTGTGCCAAACATGCTTCCTGTCCAACCCTTGCTCCATGCCTTGCCTACTCCACTTCAATCATAGTCTCCACTTCCCTCTGAACTGCAAACATATAACTCCTAACTCTCACCACTTGATTGTCTCCCTCTGTGACACTGGCTCTGACCACTGGTTTGTCTCTTCACCGCAACTCCAGCTCGGCCTTTTGGATTTGTTCAAGGACCCAGCTCCTGGCACCAACCTTTAGCTTGTCTCTGACCACTGGGTCACACTTTCTACACCTCAGTATGTACTCTCTGCCTGCCTCCGAGATCCTCTCTGAAAGATTCAGTAGCCAAGTGAGGCAGCTGGGGAGATTTTCAAATGCACTTAAATAAAGGACTCAGGAGCACAAATCCCTAGCTTTTGAAAATCTCTCCCTTAAAACCTGATCCAAAGTCATTAAAGTCAACAGGAGACTCTCCATGACTTCAGTGAACTTCTGATCAGGCCTTCACATTTTAACTGGCTTTGGACACCTCACTCTTGGTTGTGCAACAGTTTGTAGAGAATGGGTCATTGACTAGTTCTTGTCCAACATGTATGTAAAAGGAGTAGAGCAATAGATTTGCGAAGAGAAATAAGTGCATCATGTTTATTATTATTTAAAACCATAAAGAAGAATTTTAAAAAATCAAGTTGGCCACAATTTCTCTCTTTTCAAAAAAGGTTTTATTAAATGAAAGTCACAGTATTTATCAAAACTTTGAGAAATGTTTGTAGTATGACTTGAAACTGAATCCGCATTTAATCATGGGAGCAGCATATGATTGTGCAATTGTGCAAGTTGCGCAGTTATCCCTGTATTTGCATTCAATTGGATCATTTTTTTTCCACCATGTTGCACAGGGCAAAATTAGACCCTTTGATGTATGATTATTTGGTGGTTAAATTACACCGCCAAAACTATTTAAACTTTTCAACATTTAAAGGAACATTTGCAAGACTGAAGAGGTTGGACTCTAAAAGTTAAAGATCACAGCCAAAAATTCACAAAGGTTACCACTTAGTTTCACAGAACTATTGAAAATTTTACTGCAACATTTTGCAAAATTTAGAAAGTTGAGTAAGTTTCTGTATTGCAAATATTTTTCTGAAATTTTGCAGCCACACTGCAAATATTTCCAAGATGTGAAACCTACACATTTCTCTACAGTTTAGATGCTAAATGGTTTTAACTGTTGGTGGGTTTCATCTCAATACACTACATTTCACTATCTTGTGGTAATTGGTTGTTCGATTACACTATATGCTTATAACATCCCAATCTGTCCATCATTTCCCACTTATTTTCTTGTAACAATGTCTTAACTGTCCTGGTGTCTCTCTGAAGTCTGCTAATTGTCTTCTCACTGTTGACAGTTAAATTCCCCTCTCCTCCCCACATATGACAGAGGTAATTTTCAGTTAATGATAATCAACCGACCTTATTAACCATTTGAAAGGATTGAGGGGTCTCCTTACATATTTTAAAAAATGCTGGAGTTATTTTGGGAACACCTGAATCATAGGATCAAAATTACTGTGTTCTTCATGTATATGATTAGTCTTCTGATGCCACAGTCCTTTCACAGGGAAAACTTCCACTAAATCAATGGTAGCAGTATTAAGGTAATGATTAAAATGAGTGGGGTATTCCAATATGCAGACAAAGAAAGAAACCTGCAGAGGTACAGTACAGTCATAGAAAATATCTCTATTTCACCACTCTGAAGCATGCCTAGATAGAATAGAAATAGTCTGGAATTACATTATGAAGCCTGGACATTAATGGAAGTTGGGCCATCCATATTTCCAAATGTTGAAACAATTTATGAAAATTGTAGCAGAGCTAATTGTCAAAAAGATGAGATGGCTGGCTTCAAGGGGATAAATGGAACGCTCACATTCCCAGATGAATGCCAAAGATGTATAGCCATAAACCAGCAACATTTTTCTTGATTCTGCCACTGATCTACTGTGAGACTTTGGAAAGTCATCTGACTGAACCTTGGTTTCTCCCTTTGGTATGAAGATAACATTGCTTACCTTGGTTTGTAAAGCATTTTGAGGGCTACAGATAAATAATAGATAATTATTATTACTATCCACCCAGGACCCAGTAATTCCCTTCCACCTCAGTTTCCAGATCCTGTGAGGTACAAATTGTGACTCTAGACATTGACGTAACATATTATTCTCCCACATTATTACATTTGCATAGACTTCCATTTCCAGTGAAACCAAAATAAAATGCAATTTAAAAATGTCATGAAATATAGAAAGCAAATAGAGTTTGTGCTTAATAAGTGAGAAGTTAGTGCTTTATGCACAGCATGTGTCCATTTAAAACTTAATGCAGTTAAAACAATGTGTAACAGCCAGTAAATATTGAAACCCTCTACAGGTTAGACTTCCTGCATTTTACACATTACCTTTCATTGCTTACATACACACTGGGAGTTAGCAAACATATTTTTCTCCCTTTGCTCTTTAAAAAAAGAGAATGTGATTAAAGCCCCAGCCCTCCAATTTCTTTCTCAGATATACTTATTCAAGAACAGATCATGGACTAGCCACTCAGAAATTCCACCACAGGAAGTTGACCAACATCCTCCCACACCACAGTCCACATCCTAAGTCAGCCTAGAGCTCCACTTGGCACAGCTGAGGTGGGCAGAAGCAAAGTGACTATCTGCCACCTATTGCTGTAGTGTCTGAACACCCCAGGTTTAATAAGACTGGCAAAGCAAGGTCTCTAGTGGCCTGTATGTAGTCGCCTACGTTTATTATTCCTTCTCTCATTACAGAAAGCTATACTTGAAGTAGGGTTTTCTTGGGGCCTTTATGCTTTAGATTGCAATAAAATTTTCAAAGCCTCATGACATCGCCCCCTCTCCCCCCAGGGGCTATGACTCACCAGCTGAGAAATAATGCTGTAGTGACATCTAGACAGAGCTGTTCTAATTGTCTGGATGTAACACTTTCATATTACAAACTGCACAAGCTCCAGCTAGTCCAAACCCTTGGCCTGATTCCGAGTTCACCAGTTTTACAGCTAGGTGGTGTTGCTATGTAAAGCCATAACAATTCAACAGATGAGGAAAGCATTAAGCCAGATTTGCATACCGTTAACTGACAGCAGAATTTGGCCTTGTATATTCCTTTTAAAACTACAGTTTAGTCCCCAACATTTAAAATTCTGCCTAAATAACTTTTCTGTGGCATTAAAGGCAGATCTCATTAGTCAGTATAGACTGTTTTTATTTTTTCCCCATTCTACTTCTGAGATTTGGAACTTGTTCCACTTCATATATCAAGTGACAGGATATCATCATTGTCAAATTCCAAACAGGTGGCCATGTCAGTCTAGTTCAACAAAACAAACAAGGGGTCTTGTGGCACTTTTAAAGACTAAAATTTATTTATCGCATGAGCTTTCACAGGAGAAAATCCCACTTCATCAGACACTTGAAGATGGAGAAAATACAGAATGTGATGAAATTTAATGCAGGGAAGTATAAGTGATAGGATCAGGGCAGAGCATTTCAGCAAATTAAAGCAGTTGTTTAGATTCAGACAGCGTGGAGCAACAATTAGAAGAAGGTGAGGTAGGGAGTGAAGGATGGGCAATCTCACCCAAACCATGTATCAGCAGATTGTTGCAAATTAGCAATGGTCTGCTAATTGTAATGAAAGCTCAACATAAGGGGTTCCTAACGCTCGCCCCCTCTCTGTTTCAGTTGTCCACCCCACAAACAAATCACAGACTTCATCCTGTGCTCCACCAGCACTGTCTGTATATATACACTCCAAAGGGGTAGCCATGTTTGTCTAGTTCAGTAACACAAGCAAGGAGTCCTGAGGCACTTAAAGACTAACAAATTTGTTTGTTGCATGAGCTTTTGTGGGAGAAAATCCACTTGGATTTTCTTCCACAGAAACTCATGCAATAAATAAATTTGCTAGTCTTTAAGTGCCACAGGACTCCTTGCTTGTTTTATTTATAGGCTTTCCCACTGCCAACTGTATGCAGATACAGTCCCAGACTAGGGCCATGAAGCCTCAGCCTAAAATCAGGGCAGCACACCTTCAGTGGTGACTTCACACTTGCCTTGCTGCCACTCCTACCACTACGTTCCTGTGAGCCTTTTGCAGCGATCTCCAACCTTTCACCAGCAGATGGCACAATGCTCTTACGTTTCAATGTCCAACGCCCTTCAAAAGTAGTTCATGATCTTCTGGATGGAGACCACTGCTTTAAAGAACTTAGTTTCGTGAGCCTTCAGCTGCTCCTCAGTACTCCAACCCTGCAGGATCTCCCAGATGACTCCATTCGCCTCTTAATTAGGGCTCTGGTAGCAGTAATCTGGCTTAATCCATGGGGCTCCGCCAGCACCCTGCTACACTCAAAGAAAGAAACCATGTGATTGTTTTGCTTGTTCTTAAGGAAAATGTGATCTAGGGCTGGTTTGTTGAAGTGCTCCATGTCTATAGGGGGAGCTGTTAAAAATCAAGGAACTAGTCAAACACTAATTCAACCAAAAAGGGTTTGGTTTTGTTCCTTCTGGCAAGACTTCTTAATTAAATACTATGTTCAAATGTGATCTGCCACAAAAATTCCACCATCCTTCTGGCCAGTTGTCTCTGTAGACATTTCCAAAGTATCCTTCACACTGGTGCATGAGTAACAAACAGACTCAAGATGTAATTTGCCTGGTTTGGGTTAATTGTATATTCAATTTTAAATCTTGCTGTTGGCATCCATTATGGTAGAAGAGTGTCTTCTCATAACTGGTGTAGAGGAGTTCACTGACCCACAGAATTAAAGCTAAAGATTCCAGCATCCATAACAAATGGAGAATTTGTAACCTATCCATAGATACAGGCCCTATGTGCCAAAGGGAACCACAGAAAAAACAAGAGAACTTCCATCATAGAAATTCTTAGGCAATGTCTTGTTTGGAACTCTACACTCCTTCACCATTGCAGGTGCACCTGTCACTTCTTGCCCTCTAAAACCACTTTCCCATGCCTGCCTGTCTCCTTTCAAGACTCAGATGAAAATGCACCATCTTTCCCATAACCAATTCCTCTTTCATTTCTCCCATCTTTTGAAAATATTTAGAGTAAAACTCAGAAGTATTTTTGGATGCAATTGATAGGCAAAATGCTATGCGAGTTGTATCAAATCTTTATTACCTTAATATATGAAGCATGTGTTAGAGAACTGCCACCACAAGTAGACTAACATGGCTACCCCTTTGGAACTTGTCCACAAGCACTCAGATTTCCTTCCTGCAATTGCCCATCTGAAGTGTTTGCAGGAAGAGCAAACATGCCCAATTTTCATGGCTAACTTTACCTGTAATCTGCTGAAAAATAAGTAGGTCAAATATTTGTTACAGACAAATAATTAGCATAACAAAATCCCTTTTGTTGTACTCTGTCTTTGTTTTCTAATTTCAACTACTTTAATGTTCAAGAAAAGTGTCAGTTTGACATATGTGGAGACTGAATCATTTTATTTATCCTAAGAACAGATACAACACAGACAACAGCAGTGTAAGATTACCCATAATCTCACCAAAGTGCTTCCACCCTCTTTTGGTGGGCTCATTACTAGGCATTGGATAAATTGATATCATTACCAATTCAGTCTTCTAATAAAGCTGACAAGAGTGTCAATTAAAACTCCTGATTTGGGCCACATCCTACCAGCTAGTGTACTAACACCACCTAGTTTCGCACAGCATACTGAACAGCTGTCATTTGGTAATAACTTTTGGTCACTGCTCACTAGCTACCTAATCTGAATTTTAACCAACAATTTAGAAGTGGACTGTTCTGCATCTTATTTACCTGAGGCATTCAGTTCTTGCTTAATTCTGCATTTTTACAGACACTGCTGAAGTTGATGGATATCCAGTATTAATTACTAACTTGTAAATTGTAACTACAGTAATTGCAAATTTTACCTTATAAGTTTAAAAAAAAATTTAATTTGCTTTGGAGTAGTATTAAAACAAAACAAAAAACTGAGATGGCTTTCTCTGCATTCCCTACATGCTTTTCTAGATAGGGAGCTAGAGGTAGGTAACCAAGAGTTTGTCCGTATTCTTAGATGTATTGAGTCTAGTATTTGCTGATTTCCTTTTTGGTTTATCTCTCAAACTATTAAAAAAATACACTAATCTTTTTTTTCTTTAAATAAATAGCTGGAATTTAAAGTAAAAAATACATGATAGGGAACTTCTTCATGGAACATCAATTTTTAACATTTACAAGTTTTCCAACGTCCTTTAAATAAAAAATCGGATTTCTTCAGTCACATTAGAGTATGGCGCAAACAAGTATTTAAATGATCTAACCCTCCTCAGGTTTGAAATGTTTAAGGTCTATGGCCAATCGCTTAGAATCACAGTTTCAAATCCTACAAGAATAACTCAGTCATTCCTCCTTCCAAAGTAGAAATTTTAGTTCTGTGAAATAGGTCTTTCAAATAAGACCCTCCCTGTCTGCTGTACAGAGTCACTGGAGATTTTTTTAAAATTAGGAATTTGCTTCAATTTCCTTTGCCAAAATTTTCCCTTTACTGTTTTGCAAGTTTGTGTGTGCCAGTTGGTTGCCTCTCTACACCCTAGAGATGGCAGCATTTCAGTGACACTGTATGAATTTGGAGCATGATTCTTGAAATGCTGAACCCCTAAACTTTAATGTAAGCTAACAGTTTGTACAGCCTTTTGGAACTCTTCTGAATGGAAAGTACCATGTAAATATAACAATCTCTGACAATAAGAAAAGAAAAAAATACCACTTCTTATACATTATCATTTGCAAAAGCAAACTCACATATGTAGATTTTCTTTTTCCGACCCACTTAAAAAGATGCACTGTTAACATAAAATTGCTTGACTAACCACAGTAAGTGACAGATTTTGCTGCTTGCCAACTATTCAGATGATCTTGGGAAAAGCAGCACATCTTCACGTTACACCAATTTCCAAACATCATGTCTTATTAACATCTGCCTGACCGATCTGAGTGCTTTGGCACACAGAATTCACGAAAGCCAAGCAAGGCTACAACAATGCCATTAACCATGAACACAGAACTTTGAATGTGATTCACAGATCGTGATGTCAAAAGCTACTGATCTGTAGCAGCTGCTTAAATTTTAAGACATGCCAAGATGTGTTCACGCAGGCTCATCTTTAATCCGTATTCCAGCCACATTCTTGATATTAGTAAAATGTGGCATTTTATTAAAGCTCTATATCAGTGAGGTTTAGTGTGCTCCAGATTTAAGGTTGGAGGAGGGAGGTTAAATAAAATTTTAGAACAGAAGCCACTTAAAGATATAAATTCAAGCTTTGCATTTGAGAAGTCCAAAGACGGTGATGTGATATAGCTTCTCATATTTATAATTTAATTAGATGCTTAATTCAAAACTCTGACAATGGTGGAGCTCTTAAATTAGAAAAATAAAAAAAGCCAGTATGGCACTCACATCTTTACCCAGGAAGTATCAGTTTAAGTAAAGAGTTTTTTCACTCCCCATCACCCCAGAAATACACACTAATGCATATTTATAGTAACTCTCCAAACATTTACATTTTATTTACACTCCTCAGTTATAATTGGATGCTACATTTATTTCCCCATTATATAAAAACTGATTTTCTAAGGTTTGGATATGCTGTGCATTATGTAACACTTACATCAATGCTGAGCTCATCTGCATATTCCACTCCTGACATACACAGTAAAATACCTGTTACCATAGTTTGAACTATGACCCACACTGTTCCCAGCCCACGTGAAAATCTCCTGACCATCCAAAATGATTCTGCTATAATATTATGAAAGTGAAACCTTGTCTGCATATTCGCTTTTCAGAATAGAACTCCATTTTACAGGGGCACTGCCCATTTTCTTTTTTTAATTTAAGAAACTCCAGTTTCAAATAGTAGTTAAAGACCGCTTTAGGCCCCAGTTTCTTTACAGTTTACACACACACACTTTTCTAATCATACATTTCAGTCATCAAACCCACCAACAGGTGACATGTCCCATCAATATGCATGACATTCATTGTAAGGCTGTTTTCACACTCTGTCAATAAAATAAATCCACTTCATAATCTCTTACAGGTGGGAGAGAGAGGGCACTGCCAAGTCATCCTGTGCTTGGAGCAAGTGTCCCTTCCTGGCCTTCTGATGGGATGCTAGGAAGAAAGGAGTTTAGGGAGGGAGAGTTTGTCCCCAGTCATACCATTCAAATACAGTTATAATTAAGGATACACCTTTCTTGACCCCCTCCCCGTATTAGAATATTGTCCAGAGATAAAAAATCACGAATCAGGACCCCCCCAAAAAAAATCGGGGGGGGGGGCAAAGACAAGATTGCTGGGGTTTATCTTTTTAATTTTAATTGCCCTAACTCACATCTGGCACGGGTGTGGGTGTGACAGTTAGTGCCCTCCAATTTCCCAAATGTACTAAAGAAGGGGATTTTGGCCAATTCTGCTGGAGCTTTAATTCCCCTCCCTGCTGAGATCTGCCCATCCCCCAACCAGTAAATAACCCAGCCCCTGTCCAGCCCCCCTTCAGTTCAGTGTCCCGCCCTAGCTTCACCTCTGTTCTTTCTGAGGCTCTTCACCTGATCCCACTGGCCTCAGAGCAGTGGGGAAGCATGCAGCAGGGCCCCTCTGCTCCATAGAGTCTGAGAAAACAGTTAAGGTGGCAGAGGGAGATGAAGAGTCCCTGTCCAGTCAGGTGCTGCAGTGGAAAGCAGCAAAGGAACTGTACTGTCCCCTTTGCTCACAGGAGAAGTTGGACAGGCAGCCCTGAGACTCTGGGCTCTTCAGCTCCATATGAAGGAAAACAAATTCAGGATCTCACCTGGTTTTCCCTAGGGTTGAGGGGAGGTCAGAGTGAGCAGGTGGGACCATGAAAGGGTGGGCATACAGCCTGTGCAAAGCCCAGAAGCCCAGGGCCTGCACTATGTTCTCCTCCCCACCTTCCCCTGTTGAGATAATGTAGCAGCCCAATGTGGTCCATCAGCATCCCTCACCTACCCAAAGTAAACACCCCTGTTATGTCCAGTGCCTCTTCCCTGGAAGATACTTTTCCTCTCTTTCTGCAATGAGCAGAAAGGGGCAGGCAGAGTCTTCTGGCAAAGAAGGTTCTCCCATCCCTACCAGCCAGATGCTACTGCTCCCAATCCTGAGGAGACACCACCTAAAAATGTGATGGAGGTGGCCAGGGAGACAAAATCAGCTACAATGCAGGATGCACTGTGGGGGGGAGGAAGGGGTACACTTGAGAGGACTGTTGCTGAGCCCCTCATGTTGATATTTAAGGGTCTTTTTCAGCAATGGAGAAACCAACAAGTAGAGGGACAATAAAATGGGCCATACAAAAAGTGTTCTCCAAGGCTCAGATAAGCAAACTAGAAAACATGGAGAAGAATTTCTGTTTGCTAACTTTTGCAGTGAGAGGATTTTTAGGTACCACCTAAAAAGAAAAGAAGAAACAAGCACAAAATGGGATTTTCTAGTTGACCAGTCCCTTCTGCTTGGAAAAAACCTAGCAAAAAAGCAAACTCGACAGATCCAGAAATGTCAAACACACAACAAGCCTTGATATACTTGCAATTTTCCCCTCTCGCACTCAGCCCAAAGCCGCAACTGAACCCTCTGGGCCAGTGTGGACCATGAACCTTCCCCAGTGGACATGATTGCAGCAGCAGCAAAAATACCTTACAGAGACCTCATTCAAGTGAAATGGGAGCAGGAGGCTCAGCTGACACACTACCCTTTTGCTGCCTGTTCCCTACTGCTATTCAGAAAACTGCAAGCAGATCTACCAGAGACACCTCTTGATCACTGGAGAAAGCCCCATTGGCATGCCAGAATTAGAGTAGGAGTTCCACTGATCAACAAGATGTATTTTCAAAAAGCTTTTAAAAGGTCAAGACAGGGGTTTTATTTAATCAGAGCCTCATATTTAATAAGTGGAGTCACCAAAGATAACCACATCAGCTTTTTTAATCAATCGTTACAGCACTCATAGCTTCTCAGAGCAGCTCTGCAGTGATCATACCACAATAAACACCATCTCCTCTCTGATGCTGGTTTAATTTCCAAAAAACCAATGACTTTGAAAAACTGTTAATATTCCAGACTAGTCAAACACATGAAGGTACAAGAGCCTACTCCTGAATGTTTCCACTGCATAGAATTGAAGTGATTCCTTCAAGGACTCTGAGTACCCACCCTGGAACGCACACTCCTCTCTGGTCAGGACTCTTATGTGATGTAATTGGATTTCACATACTAGCCAGCTGAAAAAAAAATGCTCTCGTCATCCATTTTCTCTTATTTAGTCTTGAAAAGGCAGAACTCACAAAATGATTAGAATTCATACTTCATTATTCTGTTTTCTGGGCATGTACTGGCCTTATGGCCGAGTCCTGGTCTCAAATCTGCAGTTTAAAAATTTCATCACTTTTCATTTCACACAGCACAGTCTGGAAGTAGAATGAATATTATAAAACCAGCCATTCTTACCAGGGTAAGCCCTGTCCTTTTCCAATACCACACCATAAGTCTACGCTCAAGCACCGCTTTCCTCCTGCACTCCAGAAATTTTCATAGCAGCAGCTCAACCAACTCTTGTCAGGCTCCAGCACCACCCCCTCATGGCACTGGAGCCCAGCAAGAGCCGAGGAAGATGCCGCACACTGCACGGCACATGCTTCTCCCACTCCAGATCTGCAGCCCAATCAGATCCATTGTCAGCTCCCCCATCAGTTGGAGGGGGCTCACCCCTAAGCTGGGGTAATGGGCAGGGGTGGAGCTTCTTCTCCTGGTCACAAACCGCTCCCTACACCCTGCCTTCACCTGGGCTCTGTCCAGCCACCCCAGAACCTCCTTGTGCTCCCACCCCCTACACACCATGAAGAGCACAGCCGGCACTCAGAGACCTGGCACTCTCTAGACTCCCTCATCAGTACGCTAATGCCTTTTCACTTTCTTCTTCTAATACACACACACACACACACACACACACACACGCACACACATATATCATGGTTGGTGGGCACTTAAGTGTAGCTGAATTAATTTGGTTCCACTGTCCAAAGTACAGAAGAAGTCTGCACCCCCTGAATGCAAATAATTTCAGACTAAAACCAAGGCATATTAGAAATTTCACTGTGAAGGCTGCCCAGTTTTAATGGTCCCAGAAGGTTTGGACAGTTAGTCAGCTTCAGATACGCATACGACATTCATGTACTTTTCAGAACCCAGTCTTGGAAGTCAGAAATGTACACATCACTAGCAGCAAATAGCAGGGGAAAAGGAAGTTTTGCACTCGAAGCAAAACTGAACAATGTGGGGCTTTTTGCTAGATTTACCAAAAAAATAGAGGGGAAAATCCCTTCACAGTATTGTACTATTACAGATGTTTGTAAAAATGGAAGACTGACAAAACTGCATATGAAAAAGATTCTGCAACCAACACAATGATCAACATCAAATGCAGCTGAAAATATTTTGAAAACATGGGAAGAGTACAGTTTATTCTAAACCTTTGTAGTTTTTAGCTAACGATATATTCATGCATCTCTAACAATGAAAACTTAGAGGAAGACAATAATATGCTGCACTCTCTAGACTCCCTCATCAGTACGCTGATGCCTTTTCACTTTCTTCTTCAAATGCACACACACACACACACACATCATGGTTGGTGGGCCCTTAAGTGTAGCTAAACTAATTTGGTTCCACTGTCCAAAGTAGAGTGGATGCACTTCATGTGTCAACAGCACTGATGAAAGAACATTAATACTATACTCTCCTATGAAATCTTAATCCTGACAACACTACCTTCTGGCACAAATAAATCATGGTAACTCCACTGTATAGTGGGGAAACAGACACAGTGAGATTAAGCATCTTCCCCAAGTCCACATACGGCATCAGTAGCAAAGCTTAAAAATAGGAGTTCCTGGCTTCTTGCCCTGTGCTCATTCTGGTAGTACATATTGTTTCTCTAGAGGATCATGTTGTAATCTCATTTTTATTAGTGTCACAAAATCAGAAAGGGGACAAATCACACCACTTGGGAAAACTACTTTTTACATTGTGAGGTCACCTGAACAGATACTGTCTCACTGTATCATACCAAACATAGGACATGCATCACCAATATAAGAGCAAGCATACTCTAATAACAAGGAGCAACATGGCAGTTGCTGTGGGACTAGTGCTCCATAATGTGGTCAAGCTGATTATGCATATACTGGCTGGTCTACAACATTGCAAATACCATCAAAAATGTTTTCTCACAGAATGGCCTGGCCAGTGTTGTATCCCCAAGATGTCAGCTTAATTTGTACGAGAGTAGTTCTGATCAAAGTCAGCCTTTCAACCTTCTTGACTTTGTGACCAGTGTCAACCAAAAAAATGCAGTAAGAAACAAGCAGCTCCCACGTATGGGATTCGTAATAATGGTCATCTTGACTTCATTTTGAAACATGCACTTAGCAGATCATGCTTTGTCACAGATATGACATTTGAAATGAAAAAAGGTAAAGGCCAGGTCCCAGGGAAAAGCTTAATCAGGCCACAAACGTGTGAAAATACGAAGGTTGAACTGTTTATTGTGTTCCAGGACTCCAAAGAAACTATTTTTTTCTAGCCTTCTATAACATCTTGCACTTTTGTTTGCTGCCTCCATCACATAAAGTACAGTAACATACAGTGGGGGACCGTGATACAACATGTTATTTTGTGTGCGGGAGTGAAATCTTCCATTAGGCCTGCTGTGGGGAAATGCGTCAAGTCACACTAGGTCACCGGACTGAAATCTGTAGCATTGTAAACCTAAATACCAATAAACGGTGCAAACAAAATGAAATCTCAAGCTAACTGTGACTGTGCCACTTTTCAGCTCTGATGACTCTGGAGCTGGTGTCAGCTTTATTATTAATTCTAATCCATCAAGGGGTTGGTTCATAATTTTGTCCACATTGTAAATAATGCCCCTAGGGACATATTATATCCCATTGTGTCATTATCTGTAGACTTTACTGTGTACATTGTAAGCTTGATAAAACCTTGAATGCTGGCTGTGAGAAAAAGTGCTAGCATAATATACTGAAGCACTGTCCTTGTTTAATGTTCTGACAAAGGGAGCAAAGTTGGTCACACTTTCATTTGATCTTTCTGACATTTTTTAAGAATATTTATGGAGCTAAGAGAGGCAGGTGGATAAAATGCTAACCCTGGAACCTGGAAGAGTTGGCTCAAATTCCCTGCTTTGCCACAGACTTCCCATATGACTCTGGACATGGCTCTCTCAGTCTCTCTGTGACTTATCCTCTCTGGATGGGGACAAATATATTAAAGATATTGAGATGCTCTGGTCATACAGTAATGATGGTCATAGAAGTGCAATAACTAAAAAATACTCATTTCAGATACACATTTAGTTTTCCCACTGACTTCAATGAGAGGTCCATATCTGAATTTTTTAAAAAATCACCTTTACATATCATCTTGGCTAACTCAAGCAAAGCTAGGTCCTCTTGCGTAAATATTGGTTGGGCTACCTATAGAAAATAGGCCAAGATTTAACACCCAATTCTCTCCATGCTTGTTTTGACTTGCAAGTTGGAGAGAGGAAGGCAAGAGTGAATGCATCCAAAATGATGCGTTTCTCTCACAGAAAAGTCCCCAATTTTTTCACTTCACTTACACAACATAGACTATAACTGAACTATAAAGACAATTTAAAAATTGCAAAGCAGTAATATAGCAATTAATCTTTATAGATAGTTGGCCCAGCAATCTCCTTCTTATTTAATATTTGGCCATGGTTCTATAATCTCACTGTGTAAACAAAATTAAGACACCAAAATCATCTCATTAATTTTAAGTTAAGTTTGCTACCTAAAACAAACATATACAAAGGAGTATTACAATTAAGTATAGATGCTTACCATGAAATAGAGCAAATCCAACATTAAGAGAAATCTTCAGCAATAAATAAATGTATTATGTTGCGCACTGACTACAATATTCTATCCATGTGGATTTTTAGGTTCTTCCACTGGTGCACACCACCACAGTATCTGAGTGTCTCCCAGACACATACACAATATACAATAATTACAACAGCGGTCTCTCTCTTTCTTCTCTGCCACCAAGAGGCATGGGGGGGAAGATTTCAGCTGTTGTACCTCGGCTAGAGCCTAGGAAAGGGGCATTCAAAAGTTTCCAGTGGAACCAGACCTGTAAAGGCCCTAATTTTTGGTGGTGGGTTTTTTTTTTTACTTACTTGTCAAGCTTATCTTTTGGCATGGAGCCCTAGCCTTCTCTGTAACTGCTCCCTTCATTTGACCTCAGTTGACCTTCTCATTCCCAAGCTCTGGCTCATCAGTTTCACCTGAGCTCTGAGTTTCATTGAGATGTTGTGACTTTTCAACAGATTGCTCTCAGACTTTCAGATAGACATTAATTAGATCTTCCACAGGCTCTGTAGTCATTCCAAACCTAGCATTCATTCATAACAAGCTTGGTGGGTGAATGCTATGGTTTCACCATTTCTGTGAACCATTATTTCTGCCAGAATATCTACAAACACAAGACTGGGGCTCAAAAGCACAGTCTACAAAGGGCCCATGGAGAAAAAGATCAGAAAAGTGTGACTAGCCCACAGAGGTTCTTGAAACTTGCATAGTTTGACTATGTTCCTGCTAGTTACTGGATGTTCCTTAGCTAACGAAGATGTTGACTTTGGTTTGTCAGGCTTGTTGGGTGCTGGAATTTGATTCGAGAGCACAAAGTTGCCCACCGGTTGCTTGTGCAACTATTATGGATGTGCTTGCTGAAAACAGTTTGATTATCGAAAAGAGGGGAAGAATTCTGACATTGACAAGGCAGATCTGGCTACTTGGCCACAAGTGATGGATTCTATTTGCTGGTTTGGTAAAAATGGTCCCATTATTAATTTAAAAGAAGTCTTTGCACCTAGCAAATGTACAGGAAGCCAAGTATTAAAATGATGATAATTCTCTGTTAAAACTCATAGTGGGGAATTATGCCAGCCATCTTGGTTAATGTGCAGTTTAATTCTTTCCTCCTTGTTCTTTTTCACCTGTTTGCTTTTCCAGCTAAATTCCACATCTTCTATTGCAAACAATACAGCTGGGTTCACTGACTTTTTCCATTATAATGATCAAGTATGCCGACTATGAATATTCAAAGGAACACACTGGGGCAATCACTCACTGAATGGAACTTGCAGAACATTTGGAAAAGGGTCGCACAACTGAAAAGTATATAGTACAAGACAGACAAGTGGCACAATATTTTGTGTCATCTCTTGGATATTTTGCTGTGCTTAGGGGAAAGACATAATTCTGAGTGACTCAGACAAAAATTAGACTATCCTCATAACAATAATTTTTTGGGTTTACTTGAAGTATTTGCGAGGCAGGATGCTATATTGTGAGATCCCATGTAAGTTACTGACACTGGTTTCACAAAGGTGACGTATTTATCAAGCCAAATTCAAAATTAATTTATTGGTAGGATCAGAAGAAATAGACTATTTACTTTCTTATTAAGTTTGATTACCCTCCAAACCTCTCCAATTGCAACAAATGTTTCAGGTGTTAAGGTACATTGCAAAACACAAAAGTTTTTGGGAACTTAATCAGTTTCATTGATATCATGCCAAATAGTGGAGAGTATTATGGAGGTTATTTTAGAGAAGCTGTAAAAAAAAAGAGTTTAAATACAGCTGATTGCAGGGGACAAAGCTATGACAAAGCTAAGATGACTGCAACATAGAAAGATGTTCAAAATTAAATCCAGCAGATAAATCAGGATACATCTTTTGACCCAGCTTAAGGCTGCTCACTGAATATTGTCAGAGACATATCCAGTCATTTCCTGAGCTGTTCTATTTTTTGGAATTGTTCAAATACTGGCCTGGTCTATGCTTCTGGGAAAATCTGGTGGCAATTGACGTAGTTTGCATAACTCCAGGCGACTTCCTAACTCCCCTTCAGTTTGTTGTCTTCACCATGCTGTGCCAACTTGTGGGAGGTAACTACATCAACTTCCAGATTGACTTAGTATGTCTTAACTGACTGCTAAGTCAATCCAGAAAGATCGATCTGATGACACAATTTTGTCAACATGTAGACATGGCCATTGTGTCTACTCTTTTCCAAGTCTTTAGGTTGTTGGGATGTATTGAAAAAGCATGTTAGCCTTACATTAAAATGCTACAGCATGACAACATGGTCAGCAAAGATAAACCACCCCCACTACAAAACCACCCCACTACAAAATCAGGTTGAGGTTGTTGAACCCCGGGTTCGCGATGTGACTGGGATGGACCAGTGACACCCACCAATGAGACAGACACCAGTTCAATTAAACAAAAAAAAACTACTTTTATAGTGACACCTTAAACACCTTCAACCCCTTAACAGTGTAAAACAAGGAGATCTATGCAAAACCACTTGTAATCAACTAACAATATGAAGCAAAAATCTATATAGGACACTTATAACCAACTAATAACATAAAGCAAAATCTAAATGAACACTTATAACTAAAATGACAATATAAAGCTAAAAACCTATGCAAAGCACTTATAACCAAGTAACAGTGTGGAACAAGAGTCTATATAAAGCACCTGTAAAACAGCTCCAGCCAAACAACAGGATAAAGCATGTAAGTCTATGCAAAACACTTACAACCTACCAAAGTACTTATAGTTAAATAACAGTATGGATTAATGACCTACAAGAGGGTGGCCATAATAAGTCAAGGACTTTTCTGGCCTTTTACTGCCTCAACATCGGTATAGGCACTGACCAGCCCACCCGACGCGTATTACCAATGGCTGGAAGCCATTCCTCCTTGCTAGCCAAGAAGGGTGGGCGGCAGAATAAAAAAAAGTCAGATGAGAGAAAATAAACCCCCACACTCCCCCCGTGTACACTGGGGAAGTTTGGGGCCAGCAGTTTAGAGCAGAAGCAGAGTAATGAACAAATATACAGTAAGAAGGATGCAAAATACAAATGACTAACAAAACACCTGGCAAATTAACAACATAAAACTATGCTAGACCTTAAACAACTATATCATAAAAAGATTATGCAGGATACAGAGAAAATAATAACAACTACACAAACTATGCAAAACTCAGGTGAAGAAGCTACAATCACAGACTATATATAAATGGTACCAAGTAGAATAATTAAGAGAAGGTAGGAGGCCTATATCGATTTATAATACCTGTCCCAGGACCGGAGTAGAACCCAAAGCGAGGAGGCAGACCAGCTGCAGCATCTCAGTACTTAATCGTTCGGCCGGCAATCCGTGTACACCCCAAAAAAAAAGGAGGGTCTCGGGGCGGGTACTCCCTGTCTCAGTCGGGGGATCAGTCCGACCGGGTCGCGACGTGCCCTTTAGCATTCGAGGGTGGGAGAACAACAAGCTAGCTGAGACAGGGGGTTTTAATAGAATTTTGCCCAGCCAGAGTAAAAATAGCCAATTAGGAGAGGGATCCTGGTCAGGCCCAATGATAAAACTGGGACCCCAGACAATGACCCCTCCTTCGTGGTGATGGGGGTGCCGAGAAACTGTTGGGGGGGGTAGAAACTCACCCCCTTTGTTGTTGACAGAAACTAGGGAGGAAAAAACTCACACAGGAGATTGAGAGCCATCAGGGGAGATTGATACTTAACCTTCTTTCCCCTTGTGCTGGATGGCCCAGAGATGGAGGCCCATCAGGGAGCATAATCCAGGGGGCTACGTGTGGGGCGGGGTGGCCATCATGGTTGCCACCTCCGCTGACAGAGGTGTTCTTGACACTTTAGACAAGTTCAAGGCTTCACACAATCTCACGCCAGAATTTAAGTCTGAAGCTGATAGCTTGCAAATGAAAAATGTCAGAGTTTTCATTTCTAGTTTTGGCTGAGATTTGGCATACTGGCCTATCAAATCTTAACACTGTGAGAAAAAAAAAAAAAGTGGTGTACGGATCTTTGTATTCAAATAGCTCATAGTTCTTGGAGGCCTTGGAGATGGTTTGCCAGAATTACTGACTTCTAAATTTGTTGCATGTCAGGAAGCTGTTGCATCACTGGAACATTAGGAATATCCACGCGGTTCAAAGAAAAAAAAGTAGAAATTTAATGCTAGGCAAACTGGCAAATGACAAAATTTCATCAGAATAGGGTGCATAAATGCAATAGAGTTGAAGAAAGCTTTGGGTTTTCTGGCGAGCAAGAAATTCAAAAGTCTTGGCAACAAAACCTTAACAAGAGAAAGACAAAATTCAGCTTTCAACTACTCTGAAGATATAAACAGAGAATTTTGAGAAGGAGATTGAGCTCTTCACCAGTTTGTGCAAGTAAATCTTCAAGGACGAAAGTGACCACTGACCTCCTTAGCTATATTCACAGAAGACATTAGATGTAAGCTCCCTAAAACACATACACACACAGAGGACTGCATATTTTTTGCTCTCTGCCTGTAACCATGAATGCTAACTAAAGTGCTAGGATTTCAGAAAGCTAAAATTAATCAAAACCTGTCTAAAAATGTCCATAGGACAGGAAAGTTTAAGCAATCTGGAAATTATTTCTACAGCAGAGGTAGTCAACTATTTTTGGTCAAGCTCCAAATTTCTTGATCATGGTATCATCAAGGTCCATACTCCAGAGGGAAAAAAATAAGAAAAAACTATAGTATAATAATAAGTGAACAAAAACATTTCAGGGTCTATTCATAAGTGACTGGCAGTCCAAATTTTGTCTGTGATCCACCTATTGCTTCAAGTTCTCTGTAGAAATATCCAGTTCTACGGAGAACTTGAAGCAAAACAGATAGAGTGAGATGAACTAGTTAACAAGATTGCTTTGGAGAAGAGTAGGAAGGTCCATTTTAAAAGTACTTAGTGGTAATAGTGCTGCTGCTTCTGGGTTTTGTTTGTATTTCCTGGCAGGGGGGAGTAGAGATGAGATCCGAGTCTTGGAATGTGGCCTGGAACATCCTTGGCATTGTTGCAACCAACACTGGCCTAACTCCATTGAAGCCAACAGAGCTACAAGAATGTACACTATTTTAAGGTCTGCCCCAAATTAACTCATATAACAGAGGTAAGGTTATATCACAAATATACAGCTTCTAAAGGCTATGAGACAGGTTCTCATCTGTTTCTGACCAGAGCTCGGACTCACTAAACTGGGGAATATGTCAGGGATTGGTTGCAACTCCTTGGTCAGAAGCCACCTGGCCCCAGCACACGTGAAAACTGCAGCAAAGTTGTTCTAATTTAGACCACTGGGTGCTGAAGAGCTCTCCTGCATTGTACCATACTCTAATAGATTCCCTGTCCTCTTGCTATGCTAGGAGGTAAAAAGTGGTAGAGAGGGGCAGCTAGTGCAGGAAGCTTCACTTTGCACCATTTACAGTACAGTGGACTTAATAGATCAGAATCTCAAGGATCTTATTGACTCTAACATTAATTTTACCCTCTCTCAGCCCCAGGGGCACTCACCTAGAGGAACCCAGTTAAAATGGGACAATGGTCAACATTTCAGATTACAATCATTTTTAATGCCATTGTACAACTACACCATTACTACCATCAAATTACACAACTACTGAACAAACAACAAAATTCCTAGGCCTAGAGTCCTGCTCCTTATCTCTCAAAATATAGGCCTCTGCCTTCTGAACTAAAGTAGAAATTACTGATTGCTGCAAGTGGTAGAAGAAACTTGTTCTTTTAGCCTCAAAGGCTATGTCTACATCAAAAAGCTTAGTTCGGACTTCTTTAGTTCGAACTAAGCAGTTCCAGGTTAGTTCGAACTAACTGTGGGTAAGTTCACACTAACTGTGGCTTTTTAGTTCGAACTAGCTGTACTGACTAGTTTAAACTAACTTCTTAGTTCAAACTAAAAAGCACAGCTAGTTTGAACTAAAAAGTTAGTTCGAACTAACCACTTAGTTTGAACTGTTTAAGTTTGAACTAAGGCATTTACATCATGTGAGTTTGAATTAAAGTTCAAACTAAGCACTAAGTTTGAACTAACCATTCGAACTAACTAGTTTGAACTAAGCTTTGCTAAAAAATTTCTAAGTTTGAAATAGGCAAAACTTAGTCCAGACTAACTGACTAGTGTAGACATAGCCTAAGATGTAACCAACCACTAAAGAGCACTATTAAGTCTCTCTTCGTCACACACACAGAAATAAAAACAGTTGTTAGTATCTTTTCTTTATTTCAACTTATTTGCTTCAGAAATAGGCTACATTTAGTTCTGAAGGTGTTTTAAGTAGACAGAGAAATAAAAGGCTGGTAAGAGTTAATTTTTGAGCTGGGAAAAGGCATTAAGTAGTAGAGCTGGGTGGGTAAAGAATTGTTTCATACAGGACTGTGATATTTCAGTATTTGGTTGCATTCTTGTTCATAAATGAAAGCCAACAATTTCAAAATTCTGCATAGGAACCTAGTGGATGTAGAGGAATTCTCAGTAAGCGGGGGCCACAAACTTAGTGAGGAATGGACCTTTATTCTACACAGCTGTGGGCCCAAGGGCAAGTACCCAAGAGCCCTGAGAATAGTGTACATTATTCTTATATAGTGACATATTACATCATATTACAAAGCATAAACTATTGCTGTATAGCCAATTAAGTTCTGGGCCCATCCTTTTTGCACCAAAATGCCCCCAATTACAACCCCTTCTTTTGACCTGCCTTACCCCCACATAACCTCCAATCATAATTCATCTGTGCCACAGTTCTTTGGCCTTGCCAGAGAGCTGGCCCAAACAGGTTCTCTTTCATCTGGGGTAGACTGACCTTTTAGAATTCTGCAGGCAAATCCAAACACCTTTTCTGTCTCCAAATTTCAGTACACAGCTTGTCCTTGAAACACAGACACGAACTTAGTGACGCTCTTCACAGTGTACCTTATCTACTGGCCCTCTTCCAGGCATACTAGTGAAACAGAAAAACGGCAGATTCTTCCTCCCCTTCCAGACCTCCTAAGCTATTTGTGTCTCAATGCTGTTAGGCTTCAGCGCACTGTTAGGGCTCAGCCATGGAATTGGTAAGTCATCATGGTGTGGCTGCTACAGAACCATGACTGCTGGAAGCCCAGGCTCCCTAGCTCTTATGTAGTCTGGCTGGCAAGCTCCAAGAGAGCTGCAGATCCCAGGAATCCTGGTGTTCCCAGCCCTGGAGTAATGGACCCTGAATACCTTTAGAACTTCATCAAAAAAGCTCCACAAAATATTTTGGTTTCAACAAATCAGCAAATTCTGACCACAAAAAAACCCATGTTTCCATGGAACTTTTCTGACCAGTTCTACTAAATAGACCCTAAGGCATCCCTGCTTGCAAACTTAGCGGTACAGCCATGAGCATAGCTAGCTAGCTAGAAGGAAAGATGTATACAGATATAGCTCCTGTTTGTTGAGCAGTCACAATTCGACTTAAAGTCAATGGGAACTAGAGATACTCAGCCTCTGAAAAATCAGACCCTCAGTTTTTATACATAGTATGATTTTATTTTACATTTTGCATTCTAGATATACCAATACATGTACAGATATATTGGCATGGCAAAAGGTGCTAGTGGCTTGCCCATTAGAGGTCATTGACATATAAACAGCCACACATGATCAAAGGAAACCATGCAGGTTAAAGCACTCTCCTTTGTTGGGCAGTTAAAGTTCTGAAGTTTCCTTATATTGCAAAGAAGCTACTTTTCAAAAGGTGGGTTGATGTCTAGACTATTTTTAAAGGTTAGATGGGCCCAGATGAAAAGCATTTAGCTAGAGGGGCTTCCCATTCTAAACTCAGAGTATGGGATAGAAAGAGCAAATTTTAAGTAATTTAAAGTTCTTTAAGACCCTAGGGAAACACTGCCCAAGGCAGCTCTACTTCTACAGAGGTGGCTGTAAAAGGAGAGCTCTCTCCCATCAAGGCCATAGGACCTATGCACATTCCATAAATAAAAATATTACACTAAGTAAGTACCCTGATTTTGTGTCACCAGTTTCTGCCTCCAGGAAGCCAGCCTGAACAGCCTCAAAATCTATGCTTGCTTGACAGTGGGGTAGGAATTTTAAACACATGCACAATGTTGTAGTATCCCAACAGGACACCATAAAACTTATTTGATATTATAGTTATTGTGCTAAATGGAGGACATGGTTTGTAAGCCATGTTACTCTGGTGAATTTTACAATAATAAAAATTGTAAAGTGCTAATCATATTTCTATTGTGTTTTAGTATATACAGCCTTTTGCTAGGCACAAAATAATGCTTCATTTGCTAATAAGAATTAAATTTATTAAAAAGTTTTATAAAAATATCTTTACTAGGCTAGCTTGGGAGGTAACATTCCCAAACTATTACAATTCAGCAATCTGCTGAGCATCTCAGAAGACAACTGGGAGCACTTGCTAAGCTATAGACTACTCTCAATGTACATCTATATATCCTATGACATTTGCAAACCAAGAGTAGCGAATGGGCCACAAAGATGTAGATTACATCGTCATAGCAGCCTGTCTCTGAAAAATTTTCAAAATAATTTCCTAACAGCTTACACCAGCTCTTCTCTACTGTGATTCCTAGTTTCCTGATGAATGTGATGTTTCTGTGAACATCACACTAATTTTAGCTAGTTCAGCTCTTGGAACCTCAGGTAAGGATCAAACTTGCATTGAAAATGACCATAATGAAAGAGCAAGGGGAAACAGAGACTACTCAAAATGCAATGATAGTATTCTTCAGTGTATTTTAGAGGCAATGTTACATACTTTGTAAGTGCACACAGGTTTTCTATTAGATAACTCAGTGAAGAATGTAGATGAGACAGTACAAAATGAAAAGTAAATTAACCAACCAAAGAGGACATTAATCTGCCGCACGGTATAACACAACAGTCTCAGCAACATCAGTAACTATTGTGTGTTGACCACATGACAACTATTGTGCATTTCCGGTGCAAGCACAAGGCTGAAATTAAAGTTCTGTGGCATGCTCTGGAGGCGATTAACAGGCAACTCCTCAAATCATAAAAATTACAAAAATGTAGGATTGGATGGGACCTAAGTAGGTTATCTAGTAGTCCACCCCCCTGCACTAAAGGCAGGACTGAATAGTACTTAGACCATTCCTGACTGGCTTTTGCCCAAATTTTTCTTAAAAATCTCCAGCGACAGAGATTACACAACCTCCCTAAGCAATTTATTCCATTGTTTAACTACCCTGACAGTTCAGAAGGTTTTCCCAATGTTCAGCCTATTCTTGCTGCAATATAAACCCATTGCTTCTTGTCCTCTCCTCAGAGGTTTACAAGAACTATTATTCACCCTCCTCCTTGTAACAACCTCTTATAAACATGAAAACTGTTAACCCCCTTCCCCCTAGTCTTCTCTTATCTCGGCTACACAAACCCACTTTTTGCAACATTCCCTCATAGGTCATGTTTTCTGACCATTAACCACATTTGTTGTCCTCCTCTGGACATTCTCCTATTTGTCCACATCTTGCCTGAAATGTGGCACCATAAACTGGACACAAAACTCCAGATGAGGCCTTATCAGCATGGAGTAGTGGCATAATTACTTCTTGTGTCTTGTTTACAAAACTCCTATTGATACATTCGAGAATTGTTTCCTGTAGATAAGGAGATTGCTTTCCTCTGAACCCTCATCTATAAGCATCAGATGTGTGTGAGCACATCTGGTCAGCAAAGATGAAAGCATGGGAAAGAGGTTACATTCAAAAGGAAATCTGAGAATGAGAATGAAGCTCATTAAGCAGTGGTCTGAGATAGAAGAGGGCATCTGGAAAATTATCTTGCACTGGATCAGTTAAATAATCTATATGCCAAGGAAAGCAAGAGTAACTGTCCTCATAAGGCCAACCTGCAATCAGTTCCACTTGTATTCCATGTGCCTTCTTAAAAGAAAACACTTTACTCACTCAGCTCTATATTTTCCCTTTACTAGTTTCTGTAGATAACTCCAAATTTTGGTTCTTCAGTTATGCGTTTGTTCAGTTTATTTCATTACCTTAGCAATATTAGTTTGTTAAAAAATTGCTGGTCTCTCCACAGTGTTTGAGCAGAATAATAGACGTATTCATCACAGAGAGCTTGGTTCACATGATTTGCATGGCTGATGAAGCTAAGCGCACACACTTTCTCATCTTGTTTCTTTATCCTACCACAAACAGAGTCGGTTAGTCTCCCTACATTTTACAATTAATAACCTTCATTTATATAGCACCCTTCATGCCAAAGGTCTCCAAAATATCTTACAAACCACATACAAGAATCTCCTACCACTGAAAAGCACAGCCATCTATTGAGCGGAACCTGCTAGCCAGCCACATTCATACCCTAAACTGTATAGTTTAAATGCCCAAATGCCAAAAGATATCAGCTTAGATACATGAAATACTACAGGGTCACATTTTCAGAGTTGTACAGAGTTGAACAGATACAAAAATGCATGTGTTTGCCAGTAAAGACCTATATTTGCATATCTAAAGTTGTATCTGCATGTATATTTACTGTTTTTTCCCCATAAAAATTGGCCACTTTAATATGTATAAACAGTTTCTTTTAGGTGTTTGCAGACATTTTTGTAGATTAATTTTAACCCACTTTTAAAATTTGACCAAGAATCTCCTAGAGCTCATGCTCCTGAAGAACCAGAAAAATATTCCATAAACTTAACTTGGATTGCAGGACAGAAATGAAAAGTATGGATAAACCCTAAATAATATCAGTTTCCCTGCTCAATGACCCATTCTCTTGTTTTTAGGTCTTCACTCTCTATGAAGGTCCCAAGCAACTAGGGTGTAGCAATTTCATTTTCATCCCACTCCATGACCAAAAAACCAAATCTTTCTTTCTTTCCCTCACTGGGCTGAACAGGTGACGTTTTTGTTTCACTTCCTGGGTAACAGACGAATACAAAAATAAAGAGCTCCACACTTTTCCTTCATTTCACAAAGAGGTCTCCTTCGGAGGTTCATAAAGTTTGAGAGGATTAATGATGGATGGTAGTAGGCATCTGTCAGTCTCAAGAGATCACAGGCATGCAATTGAGAGATAAAAATTTACTCAGTTGGCTTTATGGCAGCCTCAGCTGAGTCTGAAGAGATCCACTCGAGAAAGAAAATCTCTGCCATATTTGTTAAATTTAAAGGTGATGTCTCAATTCCTTGGTTTCTGCATTCCGAGAGCTCTTTTCCCATCTGCTAACCTGGAATGCCTCCTCTGGTAGCTTCGGAGACCTTTACTGAGCTCTTTTTTCCAAAAGCTGCAGTCCTGAGTGTGAACTTCCCAGTAATGCATGTGCATTTCTTTGGGGTCTCACTTAAACATGTCCTTGAAACATGATTTTGGCCATCTTTTAGATCTTTTTCCAGATACCAGTTCACCATAAAGGAATGCACCCAGCATTCATTCAAAACACATGCCCATACCAGTGGAGGTGTCTCTGTTGAAAGAGTGTTTGCACACTGGCCAGTTTGAGCACCTCAGTGTTGGTGACTTTGTCCCTCCTGCAGATTCCAAAAATTCAACAAATATAACGCATAAGAAAGCTGTTGAGTCTTTTTCCTGATGGAATATAAAGGTTCATGTTTCACTTCTGTACAAAAGTGTACTGCAAATACATTTATGATGCACACAGATCTTTGTGTGTTCTGTCAGTTTGTTGTTTTGTCATACTCTCTTGCTCAATCTAGATATTATTGTGGCAGGTTTTCTGATGCAGATTTTAAGCTCCATTTCAAATGAGAAGTTGTCTGTGATAGTGGACTGCTGATATATAAACTCATTCACCATTTCCAGTTAATAATTGATGTTGATAGAGGATGATTCTTTGACTACTTGGCACATTATGTTGGTATTTGAGGGTTATGATAAGCTCAGAGTCTTGAGATATTCTGGAAAAATTGTCCATTAGGTTTTGGAGATGGGCTTCTGTGTAGGTTATCATTGCTGAGTCTTCAGCAAAAAGGAGACGTTGGTTAAGGATCTACTGAGTCTTGGTTTTAGATCCATCTTGCAAGATTGAACAGCTTTGCATCTGTTCTTGTGTGCAAGTAGATTCCCTCAGTTTAGTCACAAGAAGAACATCCCCAACACCACTGGGTCAAGTACACAACAGCCTTGCTTAATTGCTCTACAAATCTGGAAAGTCTTGAAGATTGAGTCATCATATTGGACTGTGCAATATATGTTTTCATGGAAGGACAAATAATGTTTAAGAGCTTGGGTGGACATCCAATCTTTTCTAAAAGTGCAAATAGTTCACTTCTGCTAACAAGGTCAAAAGCCTTTGTGAGATTGATAAAAGCCATGAAAGGGGCCCTTTTTGTTCTCCACATTGCTCGTTGGTCTCAGCAAGCACATTAAGTTGCTAGTAGACTGTCTGGCTCTGAACCCGCAATGATGGATGCCCCTCTAAATTATGGGCAACACTCTAAATATGTGGAGGTTCAGTTCAAATGTGCAGTCAAACAGTTTGATGCTTATTACAAATTTATCAAAAAGCTATAGATCCTCTTTAGATGGAGATTGCAGCAGAAATCTCCACAGAACAGGCTCTTGTAAAATTTCTAGTATTCCTCTTCTTGTTGCTGGGTAGCAAACACAGTGAAACCAACCTCTCTTGTGATATTTCAGCACCACCGCTGCTACTCCTAGCTGAAAAAGGGAAAGGGTAACTGAGATACAGCAAGCATCATGAAACAGTCTTTACCAACAGTTATTACTCTACAGCATCAAAGATACTGCAACTACTTACAATTCTAAGTACAAGGAATGCTGCAGAAGAGCTGAAGTATCACAGTGTGGCAAGTGTTGGTAAATGTCTTTTTATATTTTATATTGTCCCCAGTATAAGTGAAAATAAAAAATAATTATAAAGAACAGAGGTCAACTGAATGTTTAGAGAACTCAAAATTACTTCTGCTTGAGCTTGGAGACAAGACATAAAGGCAGCTGGGGCAATATTAGTTTTTTGTCTGAGGCAATTTATACCTCCTCCCCTCCAGAAAGAATCAAAATACCTAGCCACTAGCTTTTGTACTTCCTGAAACTCCAGGAGCGACTTGGATGATAGAGTTGCACTGTGAGCTCCTGAGGACTCCATTTTATTTTCTCCAGACTGAACAGTCTTTTCTTTATTAGCTACGATTAGTTCTTAAATACTTTCATTTCTTGTGCTTCAATTATATGATCTTGTTATTCATTAAGTTTTCTTGCGATATTACCATATATGAGCTACTGGAACATCAATATTCAAGAACTGTGCAAATGATGTGAAATAATTTAAGGGAAACTGCTACCTCATCTCCTCATAATCCTACTTTGCAGGAAATATGTTTTTGTAATCTTCAATTCCCTATTCCTTATTCTTTTCCCTGTCCCTTACCATGAACAGAATGTCCCTTTCCCTTTATCACAGTGCCTTCTTCAGGTCAGTTTTGGTTTGAGGTAGGTTCTATTGGGCAAATCTCCCCCCCTATGGCCAGACATTTCCTCATCTAGAGGACAGGTTGGACTATATTTTGAATTTGGTTTGCCTGCTTTTCCCCAGTTTCTGTAACAAGAAACACAGGATTCCTCAGGGTTGACGCCCCAGTCAGCATTTCAAAGGACAAAAGTCTAGTGGCGCATTTCCCAATCTAATTTGGCCATGGAACTTAGAGTTTGGAATATATTGACAGAACACCTACATGCTGAGCAGGGGGAGGGGGTTCACTCCTAAAAGTTGTGGCAGATGTTGCTTTAAAAGAGTTAGAAGGGAAAATATCACTAGCATCAAAATTTTTTCATGGAATACCTATTCACATCTCATGGAACAAAGTTTGGGAAATGCTGGTTTAGTAGAAGCCATATTGTGAAAAAAAGGTAAGGCAGAAGTTTGTCCCAGTGCCACAAATTTTCACAGCATATGCTTGAGAAGTTTGCTAAAACTTCTGAGCAGGCTGGCAGTTTCAGATCCAAATCTTTAGGCAAGACCAAGTATGTCCTTGATCAGAACCTTTGTGAGTAGTTTAATCAGAGTAAAGGTTTTTTGTTTTAGCACATTGGCTAATCTCAACAGAGTTAGTTACACAAGTCCTACGTCCAGGAACAGAATAAACAAAATGACTTATCTCAACAAACCAATTCTGATTTATCTTCAGACTGAGAATCATTGTGTGATAAAATGCAAGACTCATTTCAATTAAAAAATAAGTGTGAGAATTTTATAGACTATTCCCACAAAAAATAAAAGTAAAGGTTGTCAGATAAATGACAAATGGTGAATTATTTGCTCAGTTTTAATTGTCTACGGGCAGTAAACTCGTGAATTGTCCAGCATAATATTCTTATCATGCAGTGCTAAGTACAACTAAAATGTTACATAACAACAGGAATCATTTTGGGATACTTGATCTATATTACTTGTTTTTCCTCTCTCTTCGCAGGAATGACATGCCAAGCTCGAAGTTCTTATGTAACCAGTGAGATCCTGTGGGGCCATCGTTTTACACCTGTCCTCACACTGGAGGATGGATTTTATGAAGTTGACTACAACAGCTTTCATGACACATATGAGACAAACACACCATCCTACAGTGCCAAAGAACTGGCAGAGATGGCCAGCCAAGCAGAACTGCCCCTTACTTGGTCTGTGTCCAGCAATCTAAACCAGCATGCAGAACTGGAAACTGAAGAGACGGGAAAGAATCACGAAGACCAAACCGAAAGGAATGGTGATGTGGCAAACTTAGAGAATGAATCCAAAGTCTGAACCAGAAGAGGTTCACTAGACAGGCTTTTTTTTTTCCCCATCCTTCCCTTTTATACTATTAGGACAAGGAAAGAAATATTTAAGATGTGAAATGTCTACCTGCCCAAAACAAGAGATTCGTAAAATAAGCAAAGACATGGGTTAAAGCTGCAATATCCCTTATTTACAATAAAATCTCTGATCATTGCCCTTCCAACACCAAGTTGGATTGAAGATTTCCTCTGGAAAATGGAAGATCATGACAAAAGTGTGTTTAAAATGGAATTTTTAAAAGAAGGGGGATTACAACTCTCTATATCTAGGATAATAAAAGGAAAAACTGTGATTAATGTTTGTTAATGCCATAGGCTTTGGCTCTAATTTTTATATATTTCATGACAGGATGTAATGCCTCCAGAAAATGGATGTTGCAGTTTTAGACCATGGGGAGCTGAAAGACCTGCAGTTGGAGATACTGTATATATGCCTTATGTAATTACTTTCTCTTTAAATTTAGTAATAAACCCAGCATGTACAAAAGTACTGTAGTAAAGAACTTCTAAATAATGTACATAGATGTGTAATTAATGTAGGTTTAGATACATAATTCTAGAAATATTGGGATGCAAAAAATTGAACAGGCATTTCTGTTTTAATGTTTTGAGCATATTACAGTTTCTCCCCTATATATCTGGCCCTTTTAGTGCACATTTTCTTCAGTGTACCAGACTGGCAGCTATTTAGAGTACCTCTCTGTCCCCCTAACACATCATTTTACTGACTCTAAAAAGCCATAAGTCTGGGGAGGGCGGGATGGAGAAATTGCAACAATCTTACTGATATACTGTGAAACTGTTTACAAAATGATCCTATCTTTTGTAATATTATCAGGTAAACCACTCCTGACTATTTTTTGACAGTTCAACCTGAACTGGACTGTGGCAGATTCTTGGAAAATACAAGAATCTCCTCTATACTGTTAATATAAAAAGCATGTTCATGTTGGGCTATTACCCATTAAGTGCAATACCCTGGGAAACTATTCTTTTTTTCCTAAACCATTGGATTAAAACTGTGTCAGTTTTTATATAAACAGTATAAGCCATTGAAAATTGTGAATGTTATTCATGGGTAAGTAAAACACACTTTTTGCCCCTCAGTCTGAGAAAACGTAACTGAATTTTATCTAAAGTAGTAGTCAATGAGATTCACTAGGTAATATCACTGGCACTTCATTCAGCCAGAGTTTCCCAAAAAGTTTTATGTCCCTGGGTACTGTTCATCAGGGTTTCTAACAGAAAAGCCTCCTTCCTCACATCTCTACCCAAGTGAGCAGTCCTTCCCACCCTTACTTACACTGGGCCAAATCCTCATCTGACTGCAATCATTTTCATTTAATGCAACAGTGCTATGACGATTTGCCTAGCTTACTCGACAGTAGTTACAGCAATTGAGGAGCTAGCCCAGTGGTTCTCAACCTTTTGTGGGTCACAACACACATGGTGGCATATTGCAGGGCCATTCCTAGGGGGTGCAGGGCCACTGGGGGGACATGACAGGCCAACCCAGAGGCTGGCCCCGCACTCCCCTGAGCCAATCACTCTGCCCCTGGGAATAGAGCAGGCCGATCCGGTGCCTGGGCTGTGCTCTTCTGCCCTGCCTCTGGGCTGGCCCTCCCCACCCCTAGGGAGGAACAGCTGGCCCTGGAGTGAGGTGAAAGAGAGGAGCCTGGCCTCTGGACTGGCTGTTCCCTGTCCTGGGGCAGGGCGGGCCAATCCCAAGCAGACACTGGCTATGTGCTCCCAGTCCCGTCACCTCCCCTTGCCTTTGGCTCCACACTGAAGGCAGCAGGGAGGAGGCAGGGGACAGCGCAGCCATGGTGGGTAGCAGTGTGGGCCCTGTGCTGCCCTGCTCAGGGCAGGACAGCACCGGGCCAGGGGTGATTGTCCTTTTCGACCCCACCAGGCATGGCCCTGGCATGTTGTGACCCCATGGGGACACACCAGCCCACTCCTTCCAGGCCCAGTCCAGCCATCTCCCCAGCTCTCTGTGACACACTTACCGCTGTGTGGCGACATAGTAATTTGCCCCGACACAGTGGTTGAGAAACTCTGCTCTAGCCCGTAGAGTAGTACTCAACTATACAAATACATTTAGTCTGAGATACTTCACAGCACTGGGTATTACTCGGGGTAAGGATGATGGGATCAGGCCCCAGGATGCACAAATAATATTAATTCAAATACAAGCTTCCCACTGACTTCCAAGGGCTTTGGCTCTGGTCAGTAAAAAGACCCATTTCCCTCAGAAAACAAACTGGCAGCCTTAATTTTCTTTTTGTACCTGCCTAATCTGGAAAGGAAGTATACACTGAAAAGATGTTTTTTTCCTTTTTGATATAGACATGTTTAAATTAAAACAGAAGAAAAAAGAAACCTCAGGAGAAACCTAGTGGGCGGGTGGAAATTTTGCACTGTGATATATCCTGCACATTAATTTCACATCTATACACTGTTTTTACTTAAATACAATTGCCCTTCCTTAACTTTCACTGAGTGGAAATTAAGAATTGATTTGGCTCCTATAGTTATGCTTACCTCCAGGCTGAGGTTTTGCACACCTGGATATGCTGATCAAAATAGCTGAACCTCATATTTGCTTTTTTCTGGTAATTTTCCTGAAATGGTTTTCACAAAGCAGCAACTCATATGACTTCCACAATGTAATCAACTGTTCAAAAGATGTATTTTGTTCCCCTCCAACAGGATGGCTGTTTTCATCAGGTAGATACAGAGTGTTGCTTATTTTCCTTCAGTTTGGTGAAATAAAACTGATTTTGCTACTGACCCTTTTAAAATACAGCAGTATCCTTTGTTAGCTGCCACAGCGTCAGAACCTGCTCAGGGCTACAGTTTATACAGCACATCCTGTCTTTAAGGCCATTCTGGAGAACCAAGGAATTCACCTAATCAAGCAGGGTGCATGTGTGTGCTTCTTAAACTGTTTTAAGGGAAGGGTCACTCTGAAATGTCACTGGTAAACAGTCATCTCAGATCAGAGGAACTCTTATAAGAAAGAACCCATAGCACAGGTACACGCCTAAAAGTTATGAAGAACAGCCTGCAGGGGTGTGGACACTCAACATGTGTGTGTCAGCCTGTAGTCCTATAGCAGAGTCTGAGAGTTTAAAGCAAAGAACTCCTTTGGGGATGAATCTGTCTTTTGCTCTTGTAATTTATTGGGCCTTTCTATAATCCATCGCTGCAGTTTAAGTAGACCTTGTTGTGTTCATTAAAACTGCAGGTCTGGACTCTTAAATTTTTTTGTGCCCCTAAGCACAAAAAAAAAAAACCCAACACTTTATGCTATTGGGGCATATGCATGGGTAAGTTATATTTTTGTGACTAGGGCATTTAAAGCTTAAGGACTCTCTCTGTTTCTCATTGTCTTTGCTTATAACGTGGTACGAGATATAAAGTTTACAATAATAAAAATCTCTTTTTTGAAATACATACTCAAAAACTAGAAGCCCTCCAAGGCTTTCAACTGGAAATCTTCACCAAAACTTTGTACTAGAATGTCCCTATGAAACACACACCTCTATTTTTCTACAATGATTGATTAATCAGTTTAACAATGTATTTTTTGTCAACAATTTCAACTGAACTGTTAAAAACAATTAAGAATGAAAGCTGTTAAACAGCTATGGATTTTCAAAGCTGACCATATAGAGTGGTGATTTTCATTACTATAATATATACGTTTACCTGATAATTTTGACTCATGCTCTTATTAAAACAATTTACTTGGAAATGTGAATGCCCATATCATCGTTGGCAAATCAAATATAATGAACATAAGTACTTCGACATCATTATAAAAGTATCTACATAAGCAACCAAAATCCATTCAAAGGTCCTACTTCTTTGTATTTTACTGAGATATTAGTGTATCTTTTTCTTAAAATCTATTGTGAAATTGATGAGGAAGTTACCATATTCAAAGACATATGCAATCTTTTGGCAATTTTTTGTAGTGCTTGATTCTGCCTACTTAGATAGCTGATATGCTAGAGCAGTTTCTTTGTACAGACCTCTGGAGGACTATTTTGCAACTTCAATTTTTTTTTTTTTTTTAACTATATACCAGGGATTTCTGTAAAACAAACAAGGAGCTGTATGGCACTTCAAAGACTAACCAAACGTATTTATCACATGAGCTTTCATGGGTAAAATTCCAGTTTATCAGTTGCATGAAATAGAAACTATAGTATAAAAAAAAGAATTTGTGTTCATTTTTCCCCACCCATATTTTCTGACACAGAGCTTCAGCGGGCATAAACTGGCATAGATATACTGACTTTAATGGAACTTCATGAATTTATACCACCAGAGGACCTAACCTTCCACCTTTAATTTAAAGGAAGTTCTGGTTTATTATTTTAGGAATACAAATGATTTTTCCTCAGTTATAAAACAGTGATTGTCCTTAAATTATGTCAAAGCTGAGCTCTGGAAGGTGAGCTCCTAGGCCCTGATCTTGCAAATACTTAAGTGCATGAATAGCATGCACCCAAAGAATCCCACTGAAGTCAATTTGCCTAAGCAAAGTTATACACTAATGTAAGTGTTTGAGGGTTCAAAGGCATAGTAAGAACGGCAGATCTGAAAGGATTGCAAACTGTCTTTGCAAACAATTTTCAACACTGCAAAAATTTAAGAGTTGGAGTACCTGTCATCAAAACTTGTAGTGAAATTTTTGCTGAGTGCCGTTTTAATTTGAAAATGGAAGCCTTATTCATAACATGAAAAAAAATTTCTATATGTATAAAGTGACCTTCTGATCCAATGGTTCGCAACCCAAGGCCTAATGAGTCCAAAGCTGTGGCCCATGTGACATTCTCAGGGCCATACAAGGTAGTATTAGATGTGGCCCACATAACACATTGTGGGCCTCATATGCAGCCCACAGTGGTAAAATTCAGAGCCAGAACCATTGCTTTCATCAAAAAGGCAATGATTTTAGTCATCCTTTGTATCTCCCACTACCATTTTCATTTAATAATACCAGAAAGAAAGGAACAGGAGGTGACCCTAAATATGGGCAGTCTTCCTTCAGATTTGCTCCAAATACAGGATGCATGCGATATGCAGGTGGCTAAGATGTAACCACCCCTATCTTTATTAAGTGACGGCTTCTAAATAAGATACAACTGAAAAAAAAATACTCAGTACTTTCTGTTCTCGATACATCTTTACTTTCAGGAAGTTTTCGAGAGCATTTACATTCTGAAATTTGTGATAGTAAGTGACATTTTTGTGATAACATGATACAAGCCAAACACTACAAAAGAAACAGCTGGACTCTCTCACTGAAGAAAGGGAATGACACTAATGACAGACAGGGGAATGGTTTGGCACAGATTTGGACTGTGATTTAAATTATTATTAACCCCAGATCCTATGGATATCTTTCCTCTGTCTTAAAGTACACTGTTCAATGTCCCCTACACAAAAATTTAAATTACTGAATTTTTGTAAAATAGACACTGTATCTATATAGCCATCTTCTCTCTCTCCTGCCCCCACTTTAGACTCTGCTGGACTTCCAGCATCACCATTATCAGTGACTATATAGTACCCAAGTCCTGCTTCACTATTCCCTCAGACACTTGCTACATGTTGATACTCCAGGTGGCAAGTAGAGGCTTGCAGATGTAACACTGATATCATATCAAAGACAAACTGTGTTCCAAAACCATGAAAAAGTGTGTTTCATCTCATAGCTGTGAAATTAGTTTTCTATTTTGAGTAAAATGACCAATATATATGTCACCACTCTCCCCAATCTCCCAATTGTGAGAATAACCCACCAACACAGAGTCAAATTTCAGAGTTTCCTTGGGAGTAATTTGTTCTGAATTCTTCTGTCAGAGGAGCAAGATTTTGTGTGCCATCCCTTGCTTCCCCTTGAAGAATCCAGTGATTCCAGCCTCGAATGTGCAGCTCTTGTGGGATCTGCTGGAAGACAAGTGTATCTCCCCACCCATAACCTCTCCTGAAAGCCACAGCAGACTAAATCTCTTTAGATTAAAGCTCACAAAAAGCTTCTTAACTGAAGGAACAGTGTGACAATAGGACAGAGTGCCTGGGGAGGTTATGGAAGTTCCTACACTGGAAGTTTTCAAAAGGAAGCTGGATAGTCATGTGGTTTGGATGGTTTCGACACAACAAATGTGGCATCTTGGCAGGGGGTTAAACTAGATGACCTGTGCAGTCTCTTGTGGCTTATGATTAACTGGGTTCCCAAGTCATGAAAAAGAAGTCTCCCAAGTGACAGACAGCTCAGTTTGCAGTTATTTGCTGTCGCTTCCCTTGCAAATTTGACTGGCAGAAACTGACAGAGAGTCACTGGTCGCATCCCACCTGTGGCCTACCCGTTCCAGTCTATGGCAACTGAGCCCCACTGGATTTCTTCAGGGCCAGAGAAAGTGAGGGGCATGGTATGGAGGCAAGAGTCTTCACTTCCACATCCCTCCCCTCCCTTCCTAAGAGGGATCTGAAGGAATGTGAGAGCCTGGGTCCTCACTGATAGACAAAATTTATATGACTCACAATGCAGCGACTGGGATAGTCATTTTCCAACCACCAACAGTCCAGAAAGGATTATAGCATTCTATGCTAATTGAGCCATTTGACATTTATATTGTGTAATCTGTAGCTCCTTCGGTGGGGGGAAACTTACACTTCGTTAGCATCAGTTTTGAACTAAAAGAGATTTCTCTAAGAAAATGGCTACAATCAGATTACGTCCCAAGGGAAACTAATGTCAAAATAAAAACAGTCAGTTTTTAAATAGTTAAGCATCTCACCCTTTGAAATTTCTGATAAGAAGGGACTGGATAATGAGAGAAAAGAAATATTTCATCTCTACATCATCAGAATGAAGCTTGCTCAGGCTATAATGAACAACCTTGCCCTCTGACAGCAACATACAGGTTCATGTGAAAATTTTCAGAAGTGGAAGCCTAAAGTTAAGCCCCTCAATCCATATTTTGGCACCAGCCTAATTTTCAGACTTGGTGAAGATCCAACAACTCTAGGTGCTGAACTTTCTGGAAAAATCAAGTCACTCAGGTGCCTAAGTAACCATCTTCTTTGTGCCTACTTCTTACAATCCTGAACACGGCTGTCTCAAGGGAGACATATGCATCAATTTCCAAAGGGGTAGCCATTTTAGTCTAGTTCAGCAAAACAAACAAGGAGTCTGGTGGCACTTATAGACTAACAAATTTATTTATTTCATGAGCTTTTGTGGGAGAAAATCCCACTTCATCCGATGCTTGAAAATGAGAAACTTTTTCCGTCCCATTCTGTAAGTTCCTGAGCTACAAGCATTTGATGAAGTGGTATTTTATCCCATAAAAGCTGATTCAATAAATAAATTTGTTAGTCTTAAGTGCCACCAGACTCCTTGTTTGTTATCCATACCATGAGCATCAACACCTACATTCAGCAAACCACTTAAGCAGGTGGTTAACTTCAAACATGTTTATGGGAGTACTCTCAGATGCTTACAGTTAACCATATGCATCAGTTCTTTGTTATGTAAGACCTGTGCACCCTTATCTGCACATGTGTTAAAGAGGTCACGGATTGAATGAGCATGGAAGTTGAGCTACACTGTCCTTCCCAGAGGTGGTGTCTCTGAATCAGGGTTGTGCCATGATAACAGTGCAGGGCAGAGAACTTGCACTCTGATTGCTTTTGCTGTTCTGGGGATAAATTAAAGACTTTGGTCTCCAGAGCTGTCAACCCAGCATGTCACCAACACAAAAGTTAGGATTAAAAAAATAAAAAGATAAAATATAATTTTTTACTCAAGAGGTAAAGTGGTTCTTACTAGATACAAAAGGTCCCTGACAGAAATATAGTAGGAGTTAGGCTGTATATTCAGTTATATAGACCCAGTCTCACCAAAGCACTTCATTGAGTACATAGTCCCATTAAAGTCAAATGCTTAAAGTTACACCTGAGTTTAAATAATTTGCTGGATAAGGAGCATTTAAAAATATGATATAAAAAAGCAAACTAAGGCATTTATAAACAATAGAAAATTGTTATGAATAGGTAGAACAAAAATATACTAGATCAGTGAAGTCCAAGACAATGTTCAAAAATGCTGAATAGTACTATCAGTCTGAATTCTGTACTGCAGAAGAATCAAGAAGAGGATTTATAATCCAAATATGTTTTAGCCTTTTCATTCCTGAGACAGCAACTTAAAAAAAAATTTATAGCAACTCTAAAACTAATGGCATTTGAAAGACAATCATCTCATGTTACAAAATCATTATGTATCTGCTATTACTGGCTTTTACTGCCCTCTATGGCAAGGACGGAAACAGATTTTTGTCCTGCACCTGACAGTATGTGGTTACTAGTAACTATGGTATTGATTATATACAAGCTTGCTGTGCCTTGAAACTCATGGAACATCTTCACAATAAAACTGAAGAAAAATCTCAGAAACCTATCCCTTAATTCTAATAAATGCAAAAAGAGTAAAAGCTTTTTCTTAGCAACATTGCCCAGGTCAGAAACAACTTCATCCACATAAATTAAAGAGGAAAAATCTTGAGAAGAAAAAAAAAGATTTTCTAATAAAGTTTACAGATCTCTGTTTTGCATGACAAAATAAATGAAGACCTTAATCTTTTAACCTGTCCTTTAAAAAATATAGTGTATGGTCTCTTTGATATAGTCAACATCTGATTTGCCATAATTATGTGACCACGAAAGTATTGAACTTTTGTAAAGGAATTAAAATTTTTGTAAAGAAAAAATACTTTATTTTGGTGCTTTATTAACTATGTCAGTTTATTAGCCTATTCAGTTAATGAGAACTTTTATAAACTATCTGGGCTTTTACAGTATATCTGTAGCATGCAAGTAATTTCCCATCCTTGCAATTATGGTATCTATTAGTTAGTCATCAGTGCAACTCTAATTACAGTTAACATTTAATCATGTGTTTAACAGAAGCTGAATAGAACAAGTAGAACTGTACAGAGGATGCCACATCCATTCTTACTGGAAAACAAGACATTTTTCATATTTGCATGAAAACAGAATTTTGTTTGAAGGTAGATGTTTGGACCAAAACCTGAGATTTTGTGTGTATGTGGCTCCCAAATTCCACGGCAGTTACCTTAACCACCGTGCTGGAGACTTAATCTCTCTGTCTCACTTATGTCCATACCCCCTTCAAGACAAGAACTTAATCAAAATCAAAAAAACTTTCCAGCCAGCTCTACTCATAAGATAGACATAAATAATGCAAAACATTATTGTGTATATTTCTACCCTTCTATATTCTGGGGGGGGGGGGCGGGGATGTTAACACGTTCGCCACAATTCTGGCAGGTATGAAAAAGCTGTTGGACACCGCTGAGATAGATAGTGAGATTCAAGGACTTTCGTTAGTCACCAATTTGAATCTGACTCCAGATGGTATCATAAGCCATCATAGCCTACCTGGAACAAGCTGGCAAGTGACATCTCCTACAGCCTTGTCCTAACAGACTAACTTTCACATTGCAAAACCACCATCACAACTGACAGACTCCATCAGCAGTAGCACAAAGGCTAAGGCTTAAATGAGCATGAGTGAGCTTTCCTTCAGGTCATGACTGAGGCACATTGGACAAACAGCTAGGGGAGACTTGTCCTGCCATCTTCTTACATTAGAGAGTCTCAGCCTTTTGCAGGACATGACACACTTTGCAGCATATCATGACCTTACAGGACAGATCAGCCCACCCCACCCCCAACTGGGCCAAATTGCCCTGGCTCTCCACAACACACTTACCACTGTGTGGAGACACAGTAATGTGCCCCCAACACAGGGGTTGAGAACCACTGTTCTATACTGTACTTGTTCTGTGAAGAGATACAGAATTTCAGATTCCACTGTTTCTAACCTGGGCCAAAATGTTCCCCTCTCACAGAAGTTGATTGATTTTTTTTTTTCCAGTATGAACTACTGTCGGCATCAATTCTAAGTAGTCCTCAAATGAGTGCCTTAAAAAAAATGCTCTCTCCCCTCTTCTCAAAATAAACAGCTCCACTGTCAAACAAATATTGTGATGTCATACCTAGTTTTTCATCATCTCAGGTTGGGAAGAGTATGTTTCATTCTCCTTCGTGACAAAACATACAAATAATACAAAATGACTCCATTTGCAGGCATGATCTCCAAAAGTCAGTCCGATTTCTTCAGCACTTGAAGGTCATAGAACCATCTATAAACCTCTGCCACACAGGCTTCCTGTCAACAGTTCATTTCCTTGTTAGGCACATCACCTGTCAATGCAGTAGCTTCACAGAATCAGTACTTTTCTTGGAAGTTCTGGACAGTTCATACAACACACTAAAAAGTACAATCAAGTTCACCTGGCAGCTGTTCAAGTGTATCCTCTCAGCTTGCTTGCTTTTCTGTGAATCCCTCTGTTGGTCACCATCTTGCTAAAAAGTTTCAAAGTTGCTTTTCTATTCTATTCTATAGACAACCAGTATAACGATCATGGAACAAACGTTCATGTTTAATATTAAAATAAAGGCCAACATCCCTTCCAGCCCTATGATTTGATTGATTGATTGATTTTCAAGTATAGATGCCCAGCAGTCTTCAAAATGCAAATCTAATGTAGACTAATGTAGCTATATCTGCATGAGTCAGAAAATAGCCTAGAACAATAACTCTGAAAGGTGTGAACTGTTACCAATGATCTCCGTAAGGTGTTAATTCTGAAGTCAAATTTTAAATATCAACATAGTTAACTATTTAACCACTGACCAAATCACACAATAAAGACAGTATTACAAAGATCTGTGCATTTCTGCTGTGACATCTCATTTTAGTATCACAAGTGCATGGTGCATGACTGGCAGGGAAAGCTTGAGAGAATGTAACTATTATTTTTCTCAAGTGAGATTGGATTTACATTGAATTACATAGCAAACATAGATTTAGATGACTACTTTTAGGTAACCAAGTTTGAAAATATGGTCTCTGATTTAGAATTTCGCATCCTAGCAGAGTCACAAATGCCGTCATATTTTGGAATGATGGCCACTATTTAGAGAAGATTCAGAAATGTCAAAGTAACTGAAACCTTTATTGTCCATAAAGCTGATGAGAGTTTTACACAGTTAAAGACTGTAGAATTTGCCCCATAGTCTTCTAATTCTGAGAAGTGATTTTTACATTTGGAACTTCTTCACAAATGGGAAGCATAAAATAAGTAAGGTAAGGGTGATACAAACATGAGTCTCCTGTCATTGTATTAAAAGATTGAATGTTTTATTGAAGTACAAAATAAATTATGCATAAGTTTTAAATATACCTCAATTTATAAATAATAAGATTTGCTTGGCAAATTAGGAAGCAAGATTAATCTACCCAAAAATACATGTGTGGAAGTTTATTATTAATAAACTAGAATCAGCAAAACTAACAAGGGGTCCTGTGGCAGTTTTAAAGACTAACCCATTTATTTATCACATGAGCTTTCATGGGAGAAAATCCCACTTTGTCAGACACTTTGAAGATGAAGGAAATTACAGAATGGGGCCTCATTTTCAAAGCGTCTGATGAAGTGAGATTTTGTCCCACAAAAGCTCATACGATAAATAAATCTGTTAGTCTTTAAAAGTGCCACAGGACTTGTCTGTTTTGCTGAACTAGATTAACACGGCTACCCCTTTAGATCTTAAAATCTGCAAACAACTCAAACTAAATAAGAAAAAAATATTAGAAAAACTCAAATCAAGCCAAGGTATCTACATTTTCTTCATTTCCCCATTTATATGTAGCCACAATCAAGTTATCTATGCTCATGTTCCTACCTATCCACTATAACTTAAAAGAAAACAACAGTAGAGTATGGCTAAAATACTGGTTTGGCTCCTGAATTATCTTCAAGTCCCTTTGTAACTCTCCTGAATCAGTTTCAATGCATCTCACACAGGCAGTAAAATGAAAGCATGCTCATTATGGAAGCACAAGAAAAGCATGCATTTAGAAAATTTACTCTGCCAAATTTTTTAAATAGAAACATATTTATGAAAGTACTGTTACAAAAACAGTTTGCGCCTTGGGAAAAGTTTTCCTCTTATGACTGGAACAATAAACAACTTTGAACATGGCCTTAATTTAATTTGTCTTTATTTTACCCACTAAACTCTAAAACCCATTGTATGGAATGGATCATAATTACCCTAACTGAGTTAGGGAGGGTGGAACGGGGTTAATGCACATTGGCAGGTAGCTGGAGATTGGTTTTCTTCCTCTTTTCATCACAGATAACACATTGTCATTTCCTCAAGCCACATATGGCTTTAAGAATGGCATCACAATGTTTTTGTCTTTGAACAGTAAGTAGCAGGTGTGAGCAAACACATTTTGCCTAATTTCAGCTTCATGGGTTTGAAATTGCATTTGGGAACTTTACTGGACTCGCAATCTACCTCTCCTGAGCAAAAAAAACAAGTTAACTTCATGGACAGTAATTTGCACAGCACTTCCTGGTTCACTTGGGGATTATTTTGCTGCAAAAGTAATGAATTTCTAAAAAAGTTTGAATTTCATTAGTCAGTGATTAATCCATGATGGCCTGAAAACTGAAAGGCCCAACAGCAAACCATAGAGAACATTAGTCAAGAATAATCACAGTTCAGATTTACAAGCTATGTTCCAAAAGCAAGTTCCCAAAACATTACATTTAATCAAAATCCTGTTCATATTTCTTCAGTGAATTACATTCTTTATTACTTGCTATTGAGGTCCTAGAGTTCCAGCCAAACCCTGCTTATTTGTTGCTTTTTAAAAACCATTAATACTTTTCTCAGAGTTAAAAAGGTGGCAGCCCTCTAGGAGACCCAAAAAACAAAAAACACAAAAAGGCCTGTGGATATTAATCAACAGAATTTCAAATCTGAGTGTTCAAAAACCAAAAGACAGGTCCCCAAAATCATAAGATTGACTTATAAATCATGAGGTTAAAGATTGTGAGGCACTTTGATACTATGGTAATGGAAGCTTATGCTTCTGGGAATTGTGCTCCTAGCTCATTTAGGGTACATTTCCACAAACTCAGACTGCTGAGGCTCACACCAGCACACTAAGATGAGCTGTATCAGAACTGCGGCACAGGCTGGGGTGTACAGCTATATTTATGATGTTAACATGAGTCTGAGCCTGTGAACTCAGGCTGGGAGTCTCACTGCCACAGCCTGTGTAGATGCATCCTTAGGCACTCTTGAAAATCTATCCCTTCACTTCCTAATGTGGTGGGTTTTATTGCTATCACAACTGCCTCTGGGTGCGCTATTCTCTGTTTTGGGTCAGACAGTGTATTACACATCTAACAGTGAGGAACAACAGTGTGCCAAAGAAATTCACTTCACATAAAATCCACTTTATCCTTGTTCTTTGACAACACCCTGCTCTTCTGTGTGTTTCAGCTGATCATCACTAAAGTTGGTTTAAAAGAGCATAGAATAAATTTGAAGTTTACGGACATAGATGAATCCAGAAATAAACAGCATGATACAATGAGGTTTATAGCCATCAACTGCTGAGCTGTCAAGAGCAATACTGAGTTGCCAGGCTCCACAACCAATTTAGATCTGCTTTTGAGTGGAATGAAGTGAGAGATATAGTCCCCAGTTCTGCAACTGCATGTGGTCCCATGCAGAGCCTCATGGAAGCCTCACACAGTTGCAAGACTGGCTGGAAATAGCTCAGGGAGTGAGAAAGTTATGGGAAACATGTATATCAATACTGCAAAGCACAGAGTTATCTTCTCTACAGCCATCAATAAAATTTACACATCTGACATTGCATTGAAATCCATGCAGCTCTGGAAAGATAGCAGCAAAAAGAGACAGAAGCATTTTACTAAATCCCCACATGTCCCACCAAGTTCCCCCACCTGTGCCTTTCAAACTCCCACCCCCCTTGAGTAGGGGGTGGCGACTCCTCCTACAGCCTTTAGGGAGGCAGAAGTTCACACAGAAATCACTCCAATATCATTATCGGCAAACAGACGGTCCCAATGCCTTTCCAGGATCAATATCTTGGTCACAAATCCAATGTGTTCTTCCCTTTGGGCTCTAGCCAATTCTTACACTTACTTATAAGCTGATAGTGGCCACTCAAACAGGCTGCTTCCTAACCTGTTCTGCAGTTCCAGTTTGAACTCCCATAGGTCTGTCCTCCAGCCTATTTACTCGCTTCTTGAATGGTACCCCCATCTCCCAGTGCAGGATACGTGGAAACAAGGAAAGGTTTCCCACCCATAGAGGGTTTTAAACGGGCATTGTCTCATACTGACATTCTGGGACATTCTGAAACTGCCCTTCAACATTGTCTTCTGTCTCACATTTTGGGTGGGGTGTTGTTTGTCAAAGTACATCACCTTACATTATGTCAAATCGTACCTATAGCCATGGACTATATTTATGACTTTCACACTGAGATGCTTTTTTAAATTAAAGTTTTCTGTTTAAGATAAAATAAGATTCAAGTTCTTGCTATAATCGCTTACATTTCTACCGCACCTTTTAATGCAACAGATGCTAAATTATTTTCCCAGTTCACAAAACACTGGAAAAAGTCCAAACTGCTATTGAGTCACATTCAGGCAGGCCGAATACACCAAATAATATTTGAAGTCAATGGGAGTTACAAGTGTTCAGAGTCTGGCCTTGAGAATTTCAGCTTAGCAAAGGGTCAGGATTTGGTGACAAAACAGATGTTGCAGTCCCTGCCCCTTCTGAGACCTTTTTATAAATCTGCAAGTGCACCCTTTTCATCAAGTGGCAGGCCCATACCTCCTCCACTTCTCTTTGAGGTAGGATCCTATGACCCACTCACTTTTTGATTGTCTTCAAGTAACGCCCTAGCTGCCACCTGTGTCACCTAGCTGATCCAGGAGGGCATGGACCCTGCCTGAAACTTCCTTTTTGAACTCATGGTCTGGAATAGTGTGCAGTGATGCAGAAGCCATTTCTGCAAAACACAGTATGATTTCTTTTTCACCCAAAAAGTACACAGAGCAGAGAGAAGCAGAAATTTTAAAAAGCGAAAGTTTGAAAATGACAAAGGTTTTATAAACATTGTCTTGCCTAAGCTTGGAATTACCCCTCAAGCCCCTGGGCAGACATGACTTCGCCTGGGTCCCCAGTTCTCTACAAATACCAAGTTACAGTTTACCAGCTGCCAATCCTGACTCCCAAGTCTGTCTGTCTGAATGACAGCCTCCCTGCACCATGCTGACTCACTGTCCTTGTCAGCTTCCAGCTCAGCTGATCAGCTCCCGACCTCCCTTTCTATTCCTCAGAATCTTTTGATCTCAGCCCTAGGCTTGGAAAGAGAAAAACATCCTAATTTGGAAGGTGCCAACTAGGTAAATTCTTCCCCATCACTGCTGTCTTCACTCCTTTGAAGCCATACATGAGAAGTTGTCGTACCTATGTCATCCTTTTACCCTTCCTAGTTTCCTAAACAACCCCACTTTTTATAGCTTTCTTTGAATTACCTCTATAGATTCAGACTAGCAGTGATATCAGATTTTAGGAGCAGCAGTGAAAAAGTATATATCCAGCTGGAATCATCTGCACAATTAATTTTTAGTAAGCAGAACAGATTACAACATGTGACCAGGATATCAGGGCTACTGCTGAAAAAAAGCAATAGGGTCTTGAATGACCACGTGTTCCAGATCATAATTTTTCACCTTAAGTGAAAGTTTTGCACCTCCAGTGGCACTTTGCTCCATAACATTATAATCAAGCATTGAGCCCAGAGTGACTGAAAAAAAGAGTGCTACATACTAAGGCCACAGTCTGGCACTGCAGTCCGCTTGGACAGATTGCTATGCTCAGAGAGAATCTCTTGACTTTAATGGGGCAATAGTCTGACTGTGGGGATCACAGAGCAGGATCTGTGCCTAAATCTTCAATATTATTTCCTGCAGCAAGTTGACATCTCCAGCTTGGTCCCCTAACTAGATACTAGCCCTGCCCACATTTGTGAGCTCTGCTGAGATCAGAGTCTGGGGTGACATGGCTGCATTTAAACTGCACAGAAAATCTTTGCACAGCAGTGGGTAGAGAGCCTTTTTGAGCTGAACACCAAAAAAGACACAAGCATTTTATTTTGATAATTGCAAGGCACAGACCTTTGCTAGGTTGCCTTGCTGGTCCTTTGCATGCCTCTTCTTTTCTAGTCTTTTCCTTTTATCCTTTCTCCTTGCTGGGCTAGCTTGTAACTTTTAGCCACAAGCTCTGAGTCAGATGCAGTGCAGAGCAGCACCACCACCAGAGGACAACAGGAAAACTTCTTTCAGGAAAGCCCCATCTCGGTCAGCACTGGTCCCTGTAAACATGGTGTGTGCATTTCGTGCCAGCCATTACAGACAGAATGCTTCACCAAGTGGGCTGATCCCATGCGGCAGGCACAGTGGAATCTGTGACCAAGGCTATGGCTCTGCCTCCACTCTGCCACTTTGCTCCTCAGGGGGAACAAAGCCAAGCAGTCTCTGCACTTCCCAGATTGGAGGGAGTGCTGCTGTGTCCTGCCTTCAACCAATCCACTCTTAGCCATCCCTTAAGACTAATTGCTGTAATAGTATCCTCCCTCCCCCACTTCTCTCTTTAGTCTATCAAAGGAGTCAGGCTATCTAGCTGTCACATTACTCTGATCACATCCCTGTCCTTGAATTCCTTTACTGTCTTCCTGTTTGTTAAGGCAGCAGATTAAACTTCCTTATCTTCATCTACAAGCTCCTACATAATGCGTCCCCCTGTCAGTGATACTATATCACTCATTTCCTCTTATTCTTTCACTTATCTACATGCTACACAGTTCTCTCTGCTTACCATACTCTCTGTCTCCACCCAACCTCAGCCTCAAGCCTTCATTCTTGCTGTCCCCTGTGACTGGGTAACCCTCCTCTTCCTGTCCACCAATTGCCCTCTGTTCCTTCAAATTCCTCTTTTTTGTTCTGGAACCTTGCTCTTCTACAGGATGAGACATCCCCAGATTTTATTATTATTGCTCTACCAATGATACCATCCTCTCTGCAGCCTTTATTTCCTTTTCCGACTCCTACTTTTGTGCTTTCTTACCTGCTTCCTCTAGGCCTGCAACTACCTCCCTGTCCCTACCATGTATCTCTCCTTCTCATCATTTATATCCTTCCTGAAAACCCACTTGTCATAGGAGGCCCACAAATACTAACCCATCTCCACATTATGCTGTTAATGTCTTAGAGGTATGATTTCATCTGATCACTATGTTAGAAAACGCTCATTCAAGTTAGTCATTCCATGGGTTTCCCCCTGAATATTACCGTCTAACCCATGTTTGTCTTTTCAACTGTGAGCACTTCAAGGCACAGATCACATCTTGTACAGCACCAAGCACATAGCTGATAGTTAACAAACAATAAAAACATAAAAAATAATGTGCAAACTGAAGCCTGCTCCAGATCCCAATTTTTAAAATACCCAGTTGTTCTTCTCATAAGCCAAACACGCATGCCCACAAATCAGGATCTGAATTTGGAACATGAATATCTCTGATCAGCAGTGGCCCAATAGTGCATAGCTGGTGAAAACTTTCAGCAAAATACTGTTGGGCTTATTCTTGTCTATCTGCTCCTGAATTCAATTCTCAGATAGTTTTGCCTTCTGCTGTGCAAATTAGTACTTCAAAAGGTAACATTTCCTGTCAACAGCTAAACTAAAGGTACATTTACACAGCAGGGACCTTACGCAACAGCAGGGAAACATGTCAGTCCCTAAAACTGGCCTCGCATCACGTACCCACGTACAAGGGCCTAGCTAGAGCAGCCCACAATTTGTCAGCAGCTGCATGATGAATTGGGTACCAGTAAACACTGCATGTAGAAGACTGACATAAGTATGCACAGATCATGCTCAGGCGTATAGTTTAGGTTTGAAAATATAAACAGCATGAGGTGAGAGAGAGCAGAGAAAGAATTAGTGTTTGGGGGCAGAGAAAAGGTATTCTCTTCCCTTCCCCTTCTCTCTTATTGTCCACACACACTGAGCTCAAAAAGCCTGGGAGAACCAGTGCCCAGACTCAGAGGGTCAGAAACTGCTCTTGGAGCTGCCCATCACGCCCCAAACTTCAAGAGATTCACAGATCTCTTACTTTCACCTGGACTCTGTAAAACCATCACAATAAATAATAAAATAATAATAATAATAATAATAATAATAATGATATCATCTGTATGCATATAGCACTTTATGGGCCAGATTCTCCTGTGTTCACCTTCCACTAGATCAGTGGTTCCCAAGAGAGGCGTAGGAGCTGGATATATCTGCTCTGGCTTCCTAAAGCTAGGATGATTCCCACCAGGGGGACTTGCAGCTAATATCCTCTGTCTTTGCTCCATCTAAGGGCTAGTGTACACTTAAAACGCTGCTCTGATGCAGCTGTGTTTATCATGTGCTTCTGTGAAGATGACATTATGCCAGCGAGAAAGCCTCTCCCATTGGCACAGGTCAGTGATTTTCAACCGGTGTGCCATAAGAACTGCCCAAGTGTGCCATGAAATTTTGTACGGAGGTAATGAAAATCAATGTCAAACAATCTTTGTTTGATCTTTACAATATCCTATCCAAACAAAATTATAACTCAAAACTTATGAAAATTAATCATTAAAATAAAGAATGATTTATTGGTCTTTCAGTTCTAAAATGTGAACATTCTAATTGCAGGTGGCCAAAGGGCAAAACTGAGATGATGCATTTTTTTTCTGATGGATCTGAAATATTAATGCATTTTATCCTTCTTTAATTAGTTGTATGTACTACATTGCAAACCTCTCTAGTAAGACTGCAAACATGGTAATGTAAGGCTGTGTTCACACAGCCCTCTTATTTCGAAACAACAGAGGTTGTTTCGAAATAAGATTTAGGCTGTTCAATGGGTCCTGTTGTTTCGAAACAAGTTAAACCCCATGCGGGGATGAAACAACATTGTTTCGAAACGATTGTTTCGAAACAACGCCATGCAAACATGTTGTTTCGAAACAACGGTGACTTGTTTCGAAATAACTGTTGCCTGAACCTGCTATTTCACTTTGAGCTTTTTCCCTTAATTCGAATTAACAAACTGTTAATATGAATTAAGTTATTTCAAAATAAGGCGTTATTTCGATACAAGTTGTTTCGAAACAACCCCGTGTGTGAACACAGCCTCAGTGAACAGATGAAAAAAGTGGATGTGCAGTGGACTCATTTGTCTCATTGGAGTATGCCAGATTACTGAAAAGGTCAGGAACCACTGGCATAGTTAATCCACCTCTGCAATAGGTGGCAGCTACACTGATAGGAGAAGCCCTGCCATTGACATAGTGCTATCTACACCAAAGGTTAGGTCACCATAACTGCATTGCTCAGAGAGGTGGATTTTTCACATCCCTCAGCAACGTACTTATGCTGATGTAATTTTATAGTGTAGACCTGGTGTCTGTGTCCCAAAGGAAATAGAGCTGTAGCATCAAAGCACTACATAAGTATTAACTAGTTAACCCACACAACAATCCTATGACAGATGGATGTTGTTTGTTATTCCAGTTTTATAGGAAGGAAAGATAGAAAGAATCAAATTCAATCTTGCCAACATTCAGTGGGAGTTGTACTTGCTTATTGCATGGCTAAGTTTGGTTTAGAGGGGCAAAGGCTAATTTTGGTTGCCTCTATTGATAGGCATGTGTAAGGCAGGCTTAGAAGGTGTGCTTAACAGCTTCTGAAAGGAGGGGCAACTAATCTGCATGGGTCCTGTATTAGCATGGATACAAAGAGCACAATTAGCTGATTAGCATATTGGGTACAGGGCATAGTGGGTAATGGTATTTGGGGTTAGTCTGCTCACAAATTATCAATATCTGTAATTCTACTAAGGGGGAATATGAAATACCAGTCTTTTTGTGAATTGCCACTCTGTTGCAAATCTGTCAATTAGTTAAAGGTAAAAGAGGCTTGTAGGAAGGGCAACTGCATGTTTCAGTGTGAAAGGATTTGAAAGAGACAGGATGGGAGTTTGAGGCTATTTTAGCCTCTCCTCCTATTGCTTCCCTTGTCTTTTGATAGCTCTGGCTAAGCCTTCTGTGAGGCTTTTGTCATTTAATTGTTTACACCTACTTAAGAGCTGGAATCACCAGGGTGAAGAGCAAACTCTCTCTGAGCTGAGATGGGTGGAACCAGCAGACAATGGGCGGAGCCAGTGGATGGTGAGAGCGGCCAGCAGCGAGCTAGGCAGCAAAAGTGACTGGAGGGCAGAGCTGGCGAACAGTGGGCAGAGCCAGCGGACAGTGAGAGCAGCCACTGGCAAGCTGGCGACACAAGAGGCTGGAGAGCAGAGCCAAGGAACAGTTCTAGAGGATGGAGTGAGTGACCAGTAGATGGTGTCAGCAGACAGCTGATGTGAAAGACACTCCTTAAGTACCCTAGGGTTGATTGGCAGCCTAGTTAGCACTGATTCTCCAGGTCAGTGCCAGTTTTGCCATTAAGTTTGTATGTTCTGTTATGCGGTGTGGGTTGTTGGGAACTTTGCTCTATACTAATTTTTCTAGATTAGTGCTGATCTCTGTTATTTGGCCTTTTGTATTTTGTTTTACTACTATTAAAAGTTCTGTTTACTACACTCACACTCATGCTTGCGAGTGGGGAAGCCTTACCCCATTGGGGTGCCCAGGGAACAGTGCAGGATTCCCCAGAAATCTGGGTGGGGACTTGAGCTGGCTGGTGGCGTTACACTATTGGGAAACCCCTAGATATAGAACTCAGCCCTTGTCCTGCCAGCCCAACCTGGCAGAAGGGTTACATATGCAAGTGCAATTGCTCAGTCTCTGGTTTTCAGCAGCAGAATATATTAACAGCTCTCACTGAGCTTTAGTTGAAATTTTGGACCCTCATCACTTGGGAAAAATCAGACCCCTGAATGCAATTCAAACATAGCAACCAAATCAATGGCTTTTAGAAGTGTTAGTCAGAATACTTGCTACATTGCTGAAATCTATTTCATAGAGTCATAAATTCTAAATCTATAGGGGACAGATGTGAGCCTATAACCAGACTTCCTGCATACCAGGAGAAAGCAACTGAGAAAGCAGATGGCAGGGAGGACTAGGGGAAAAACTATTAAGAATTCTATTTTAGCCATGTTGGCCTTGAATTGATGGCTAGACAACCATGAGGAGATGTCAAAGAGAAACTGAGATTTCAGTTTGGACAGAAGACAACAGGTCTGGAGTAGAGAGATACAAATGACCAGCACAGAGATGGTAGCTGAATTTGTGTTTTAGAATGGGATTACTAAGAAAGTGTAGAGGGAGAAGAGGAGTCCAAGCACAGAGCCCTGTGGAACCCAGTCAGACAGCTGGTGTGTAGAGGATTCTCCATAGGACATCCTGAAGGAGAGAATAGAGATGTAGGAGGAGAACCAAAAGAGGACAGAATCACAAAAAGACAAGAGAGAAGATTTTTGAGAAGTGGAGAGTGGTCTGCTGTGTTCAAGATGGCTAACTGGTCAAAGAGGATGAGGCTGGAGTGATGGTTCTGAGCATTGACTAGGAAGGGGTCTTTAGAGACTTTGGCAAGAGCCATCTCAGTGGAGTGCAAGGGATGGAAGCTAAATTGGAGAGGGTCTAGGATGGAATTGGAGGAGGGGAACTCCAGATAGTGATTGTAGACACTGTGTTTAATATACTTAGAGATGAAAGGGAGAAAAAAAGGTGGGCTGGTAGCTGGAGAGGCAAATGAGGGCAAGGGTGGGAGAGATTAAAGCATACTAGTATTGTGAGAGTAGAGACCAAGCAGCACAAGGAGATCAGGAGGTGGAACGTGGTCACTGGGCAAGTGGAGAATTTAAAGGCAGAAGGCAGATAAGAAATGCCATCCAACACTCTGTCCATAAGCTTTTTTTAACCTGGTTTTCAGAATTTTATTACCTCTTAGCTAATATTCAGTCTATATTTGCTAGTTGATGAAAGAGCCCATCTACATACAAAGATGCCCTATCCTGATGACTCAGAGTGAGCAGCCAAACAGTAACGACTTCAGTTTTGATGAGTCACAAACAATGGCCAAGTCAATTTCTATGTTTTTAAGTTAGTTATGGAAAGAAAGAAGTAGTACAGAGTACATGATTCAGTACCAAGCTGGTAATACAGAACTGAACATATTTTGACATACTCTTACAATACTGTCACAGTACATTTTGAATCCCTCTCTTTGCCAACTTTTATGGCATCTCAGATAATTTCTATCTAAAGCAGTAGGGATAACAGGATACAGATTGTTATACTTTTGGCTCTCCAGAGATTAGGCTTTATATCATTTCACGGAGTCACACAGTCACTGTTACACAAATTACGATGTACACCTATTTTGCCAGTCCAATATACGTGGTTTTCCCATGAAGCTATAGTACATGAAACTGGATTTCATATTAGTTTCTCTTTAAGACTTTGGTTGAATTTGAAGCTGAAGTTTCAAGTGATACCCAGGGAGACACTGCTTACTCACCTTTATAGAGAACATGTGCTATCCTTAGATGAAGGGAACTACATTAAATTACACTAATTCAATTACTATATTAACCATTATAGAATGGGAAACCTTTTTCTTTCTTCCTCTCTTATATCTTGCAGGCCAGGTTGTTTGCATTCCAGTGTAACGAGGCTTTTTGACTTCCATTTCTACAGCTTTTGTAGTTATCACTTGGCCTTTCATTTCATCTGCATGGGGTGAAATCAATACAAGTCTTACCACTGATTTAAGTGAGACTGGGCCCTTCATTTTCTGCTCAGCTTGCTTCTCTGTTCAGCCTGTTCTAATACTTAAAGCTTTTTCTATATTGTTCCTAAGGAGAAGAAAAAAAAAAATCTCTGCTCAATGAAAAAGATGAAAACATCAAAGAAGCAGGTGGATTTCTTGTGGGCTTTTTCCTCTCAACCCAAATTCTTTTCCTTCTTCTAAGCCCTATCCACTCTGCTCTTCTTCCTTTCGCATTCCATTTCTGATTGATGTGTACAAGTGTTTTTTATTTCTGTGTTACATCAAATGTAATCTTCTTGTGGTCATTTGATATGGTAGCTCAGCTATTTCTATGATGCTTTTTTTCTAGCTTGGTTTTTTTGTTGATTCCAGACCTTCTCTAACTCACAGATTTCTGAGATTTCAGTTCAAGAAACTATCACTTCATGTTTCCATTGCTCCATAGACATGACTCTGAAACACCCCTTCAATTGTACCTGACTAGTTTTACAAGCCATTCTAATAGCATCACAGTTTCATGTTTCTTCTATCTACTGGTGTGGGACTTTTTCAAATATACCATTATTATTAATAGCCTCTCTCTCTTCTTATCTTAACTCACTGAGAGTATTTCTGTGTTCATAGTTGCAAGTGCAGCCTCTACATTTTATCTAATCTACACAGAATCTCTCTCCTTTTTTGAATTATGTCAGGATTACAGTTCATAAATATCTACATGGAGGACAAATATTTAATAATGAACTCTTCAGTCAAGCAGAAAATAGTTTGACACCATCCAATGGCTAGAAGTTGAATATAGACAAATTCAGACAGGAAATAAGCCATAAATATTTTACAGTGAGAGTAATTAACCAATAAAACAATTAACCAGAAGTCATGGTTGATTCCCTGTCACTAGCAATTTTTAAATCTAGCCAGGATTTTTAGTATTTTAGCTTAGCTTTTATTCTTCATTACTTTCTAACTAGTAGCTTTTAAGGTTTTTCAGTTAATTCAGTTTTGCATTTAGCAATTACTTCAATAAATTTAGTCTCTTTTTGTGTTCATTGAACACCTGCAAATCATGATTCTCTCAGCTATAGCCTTGATTTAAATACCTTTTCAATTTTTCTTCCACCTCTTTAGATTCCAAGCTTGAGGTGTGTTTTATATATTGGTGAGGCAAGTCTTATGATCGTTTTCCCCCTATTCCCTGAGTGGATGAGCACAGAACCACTTTCACCAGGACAAATACTGAATTTTGCTTTGATATTTACTTTCCACAAGCATTTGTACTTGTGCATGGAATGACTCAGATACTTGCAGAAAACAAGAACACAAAGATATCAAACTGAAGCAATCAAACAAATACTAATGGAGAATTTTGCAAGAGGAGGAACTGAGGCCTAAAATACAGTAAGTAACTTGTCCAGGGCTATACTGGAAATCTGTAGAAGAGCCAGGAATTCCGATCAGATTTCCTGAGTCTCAGCCCAGTGGCCTTAACTCTAAAACCATTCTTCCTTTCTTTAAAGGACAGCTGGGAAAAAAATTTTAAAAACACTTACCTTGCTTCAAAACAATTAAATCCAATAAGCAGTCTATAGGATTCATTAATAAACCTGTTTAATAAACCTATTTTTCAGTGTACCACACCAAAATGTGTTGCATTAAAAATAATACTCCTTAAATCAATGTCATAAACAAATAGAAGATTAAAAAGAATGAAATATTAATGCAAAAAAAATTGGCTAATAAGACAACTTTAACCGTCTAAATGTGAGTTCTGAGACCACTTTAAATGGAGATACTTAGGCACTTTCTACACTAGTGTTTCCCAGCCAGTGTGCCATAGCACACAGGTGTGCCATCAGGTCTGAGCAAGTGTGCCACAAATTTTTTTGAAAAACTACACAAAGAGCTCTGGATTGGCTCATTAGCTCATGAATATTCATGAGTTTATTTGGAAACTGTATGGTGGTGTGCCTCAATTAAAGGTAGCAAAGCGTGCCACAACAGAGAAAATGTTAAAAACCACTGTTCTACGCTGTGGCCAGCAGTCGATGGGAAATATGCAAGCTACATACCGTAACATGCATATACCCCTTTGATGTGCTTATGTTGCCATACCTTGGTGTCTTCACTGTGCTGTGGCAATCGGAGATGCCCTCCTGTTGACACAGCCTTACTCTTTTCAGAGCGTGAGTATATCAATGGCATTGACTGGAAAGCACTTCTAGGATTGACTGAGGGGGGGTCTCCACAGCATCGATCCCTGAAGCCCCAGTCACGTGCACATATCTTTAGTCTTCTGAAGATATTAAACTATTAACATTCAAAGACTGAAGGGAAGGAAGAAAAGTCAACAAATATGTACTGCCACACAGAGTAGTTCCACCATCCTCCCTTCAAATCACAGAAACAAAACATGAGTTACAGTTAGGGATGAACAAACCAGTTCAAGTAAATTAAGAAACAGCTTCAAATGCAATGGTTCTTCAGTTTCAAAAGAAGTGAAACTTCGAAATAAGCCCCAAATCCCCATTTTCTCTTTCTTTTCCTTTAAAACCCAAATTACTTTCCAGTTGGAGAGAGATGAACAGAGGTATAAATTCTGCCCTAGCATTACACAGCTCTGTTCCTTCCCATTCTTATTCTTCGCTTTTACATTTTGTTTTTAAAACCTGCTTCCATGCACCCAGGGCCATGGATGTTTAAATAGTATTCAAAAGGGACAAAAGGCCATTTTCGGAATAAGAGAGTGAGCAGTGTACTTAATGATAGAGAAGAGGACTGCAAGAGACACTCAGGCTGCTTGTCAAAGAAATTTACCTTTACTTAAGGAGGGGCCCAGGCCCAGCCCCTAAATCCCCTACTGATAAGGCTTGGGTGAGCACTGCAGTGCTGAAGGGGGTAGGGCCCTGGGGCAGGCCAGCGCCTGTTCATTCTGCTCATGGGGTTGGGCCAGCTGGCCAGTGGTGCAGCCTTCCAGCGCCCATGGTCTGGGGGCCCTGCACTAGGGACCACACTGCACACCAGCCAGCCCTACCCCCAGAACAGACTGGCTGGAGTAGGGCCAGGGCATGAGTGCCCTTTGGACCCAGGGCTCTCCACAGCAACAGCCCATCAGCAGGCCACCATGCTGGAGGGCAGCAGCCCTGAAAGAAGGGGTGGTCCAGGTGGGGGGGCCCTATGGTGGGAGGCAGCCCAGAGCTCCCAGGCTCGTTAATCCGGCCCTGACCAGCACCAGGACAGCAGCTACCCCAGCTCTAAGCTCCATTGCTATTTTCCCCAAAGCCGCAGCAGGGCACCAAAAAAGCTTTCACCTCATTTCCTTACCTCAGCGTGGATGAAAACATTCTCAAAGGCTCTCAGCACATCCTTCCTTCATATGGTGTTGCCTTTCATTGTCATTAAATTAACTGACAACTGTTAAAACTCACATTACCAATTTGTCAGCTTTCATCTTTCATTGATTTGATCCTTCACACTGTTTTCTAGCACAATGCTGATCTTTAATGTTTAACTGCAGTTACCACTTAGTTCATTCCACCATCTCTTCTGCCATCTAAATTATTCTTGTTATAACAACTTAATTACCCACTTTCCATTTTGCATTTTGAGCTCCCACTCAATTCATGTAATGCTGTTTCTTGTCCGTGTCTTTTGGAGCTTCTCTCTCCCATATTTAATCACACTACCCAGCCACCCACTCCTGCTATCCATGAGCATGACTCTTTCATCAAAAGACTTTCTATTAAAGAAAATTGCACCAGTGTAAATTTAAATTCTTTTTACATCTGCTCAGTTAAACCAATGCAGACCCCTTGTGGGGATTCATATATTGGTTTAAGAGTAGTTTGTTGCTGTTTAGCATAAATTGATTGCTAATCTACTTAAACTTAACTGAAATAAGTTTTTTAAATAAATAAAAATGAGAGAGTATCCAAACAGTTTTTCACACAGACTTAATTAAATCATTTTAATCACTCATAGATAAACTGGATTAACACACTAGTACAGATAAATCTCTAGCACTTCCTTCCTCTCACAAATCATCTTCTCTTGCCAGATGTCTCTCGATCTTCTCTTCTTTATATTCAATAATCTGTGCCTCAACCCTGGCCCCAAATTACTCATGCCATTGCATTTTGCAAATTTATAACTGTTTTGCAATCTATTGTCATACCAACCTCTCAGCACTACATATTTTCCCACCTTTCATTCAATACATATTGTTTTCCCCAAGCTAAATCTCATTATTTCCCAGCCTTTTTTTTTTTAAATACTCTAGTGTATTCTGTACTGTTTCTGTCCTCACTGGCACTCATAATTCCCAATTTGGAGAGGAAGTGTTGTCCCATGATTAGGACATTAACTGGTGACTTGGGAATTCCAGAATCAGTTCCATTTTCTGACACAGACTCTCTGTGTGCAAGTCATTTAGACTGTCTGTCACAGTTCTCATCTAAAAATTGGGGATAACACTTTTCTAATATACAGGGTGTTGTAAGCATAAATACATTGATGACTGTGAGACACCAAGTACTGCTGTAAAGGGAACTATATACATAAAAAATAATATGCGATTTTAACAGACTGTTTACTCCCCCTTCCAGCTCCAATAAAAATATTAAATTAAGATAGGACTTAATAAGCCATGAGAATGCATGCCAACACATATTCCCCTCATTCCCTTACTAGATACCTTCCTGTTTGTAGTTAGCCTTTGTCTGGAGTCATTTAGATGGTCCCAGTGACAGTTCTTGTGCAAGGCATTGGAATTGGCTTTTTTTGTCCTGGTCCGTTAGCCCCTCTCCAGTTGTAGGAAAAAGTAACTGAAGTCAAGAGTAAATACAGGGGTTTGGCTTTGTTGAAAAGCAGACCACCTATTTAAGTGCCTAAATATTGATCAAGGTGTTTAACTTAAGGAGAGAAGGTTTGGTATTCCTTCCCAAATACATGTGAAAGAGAGCACAGCTAAGGGTGAAATGCGTTAGTGCACAGCTCTTCCCTTCTTCAGGTCTGGTTTAAATCACAATTGAGTGGTAAACAAAATGAGTTTGAAAGTGCTCTACTTAATCCTTAATACACATTTGCCTGTGTCACAAAACTAGCCCTCCGTTTGGCATCATAGCTCTGTTTGAGGTCTCGGAACAGAACAGTGGGGTGCAGATTAAATTGGTTTTTAATGGCAGGAAACTGATATGATTTGTCTCAGGTCTGTGTTAAATGGATTATATTCATAAACACCAAAATGCATTCATGCAAAACCCAATAAAGGACTAGGCTGAATCCACCAAATTCTGACAGTGCCTTAAGTACTTTTAGATCCATTCCTGTGTAATTCCTCATTTGGATTATTATGGACTAAGGTGGAAGACCCCCCTCCTGAAGTTACAATACAGATGGTACAGAATTCAATTATCTTCATATTAGGCCATACTGGCCTGATCCTCAGAGAACATGCTGCACCAGTTCTCCAGGCACTATACTGGCTCCCTGTTCACATCGAGGTCCATTTCAGTGTGTTTTGATTTGGGCCTACATATGCTAAGCCCTGACTAACTGAGACATTGTGTTTTTCTTCTTAGAGCATAGAATTTAAATCAGTTGATGTGCTCAGAATTACAGATCATAGGTTTTGTGAAGGGGTGTTCTTAGCAGGAGACATTCACTCTACATTACAATTCACTCCCCATATTAGTGTAACAGAACCCAAGTCTATTGACATTAAAGGCACAGCGCATGCCCATCCTTTTTCTCCAGTGTTCAGAAGGGCTGACTGAGTTGCAGAGTGGGATGACTATTTGTTTTCAGGGAAATATTTTCTTTCTGCTTCTTGAAAAAGAAGCAAAATGTTATGAATTTAGTGAATGTACATGCACCATGAAACGTGCTAGAAAAAGATGCTTTTGTAAGTGCTATAATAGTAAGTAGTTTTCAGGAAACAAGCTGGATACTCACATATCATCAGTATTCCAGAGGATTTCAGGTAGGTCCATTCTGATAACTTATGCCAGTCTTGAAACCCTAAATGCTAACAATCGCAAAAACACCAAGAGCACAAAAAATTTCATTTTAGAAATAAAACTTTCTAAAAGTTAATGAGCTACATAGCCCTGTGCTCAAGATCAGAATGAATTAAAGCATCCATTTACTAATTTTTTTTTGCACATCTTCAGTACCACCATTTTAATACAAAAGGGGAAATTATTACCCAGTTACTCAATAAAATGTTTATATAACTCAGTGCTTTTTTTGCATCAGTTACACATAAAATCCCTGCTCTGATTGTGTAGGAAAGTATACACACATGTCCTGTCACGGTTCTTAAGTGCTGCACATACACAGGACGGGGTGAAAGCCTTCGTCGGTGTTTTCCACAGCTGAAATACGAAAGTCTCTGCAGTTTTAGCTTTAGAGTGAATTTGGAATCATCTGAAAAAGGACTGTTCACTAAATTGTTTCACAGGTCAAAGATATAGTTCTGAAATATGACCAAATGGTGGGGAGCCCAGAAGATTATTTATGAAGGAGTAGATTCTTACAGCCTTTTCTCAATTTGTAAAAGGAATAGGCCACCTTTACCTGTCTTAGTTACTTATATTGATCTTACCACTGAATTATCTGACTGCCTGACAATTGTCAACAGGTAGGCTCACACACCTGTGTGTGTGATAGGAAAGTGTTGTTATCCCCATTTCACAAATGAACACCTAAGGCAGCCAGATTATGCCTATCTAAGAAAGCAGAACAAACCCCAGTTTTGATAATAGCTTGTACCCTAACCACTGGGCTATCCTTCTTCATAGATTAACTTGCTTCTAATTCCTTTTCATTGCCACACACTGATTATGATTGGCCAGAGAAGGACAGCAGGGTTCTTGCTGGTTTCTCAAGGAACAACTGAGAAGGTAGAGAGGCATGGGAAGTGGAATGAGCCCTGACCAGGGCAGCTGACTCTGTGCACCAGAAGGAAGTAACCTGCTCCATGAAAATAGGAAGTTACTTGCTTCCCTCCAGAGCAAGGGAGAAGCAAGGATGGAATCTGAGAGTCTAAATTAATTCTTTGGTCTGTTCCAGAGGTGATGCTACCCCATCAGAGTAAATTATATTCTAGACCATAATGATGCAATTTACATCATGCTTTACAAGGTTCAGAAAATTCTATGCAAACAAGAGCACCTGTGTCCTAAGGAGTCTCTACCGTCTAAAGGTACAGAGTAACGGTAGGAGCAGACTTTTTTCACTCTAAACTACAGAACAGATGGGGTTTTAAGAAATGTGTTGTTGTGGTACTAAGCATTTTTTGTTTTAGCTTGGTTTTAGGCAGAAAATAGGGTCAGAATACAGGAAAAATATATAATTGGATAATCAGAACCAAGTCATATATCTTCCTGAACTCCCCCACTTTGGTTGCAGGGGTTTACAAAATTCTTATTAATAAATAAGGTCATTAACCCCAGGCAACAAAAGAGGAAATTGAGTTTAAGGAGTGTATAGGTTAGGATCAAGATTAGAAACCAGGCCTCCCTACTTTTTGTCCTCTTCCTAATCTATTTTTGGTCACTGTGCTTAGAAAAGTCCTGTGTCTGTATCTGTTAAAAACACTGTACAATCAGCTAAAAATGAATTTCTTTCTAAACTACTGATGCTTCCCCTAGGAATTCTCCAGACTCTGTTCACTGTAGTTCACCCTCCACAGGTAAAATTGAATTTATTTTATTCTTAATTAGATGCTATCTCACTTAGAATGACAAATGTAGAGTGCTGATTCAGTTAATATATTTCAGAAAGATCTTAATTATTAGGAAGTAGAGTCATAATTACAAGTTAAGAGCATTAAATCACTAATAGGAAAACCAATTAAAAACAATTTTACATAGAAAACCTGAATATCTGGGGGAAATAACCTGCAGAATTGTGCAGTGTTTTATATTTGAGGCATTTCTCATTCTGGCCCTGATATATTAAGGTACTTGAGCATGTACTTAAGTCACAAACCTGAGTACTGTTCACATGTTTAAAAGGTAGGTGCCTGCTTATGCACCTTGCTGAATCAGGGCCATATTGAATAGATTTGAACCCACTGATAAGGCCTCTGGTCTACTGAAAACACACTATTGTTGCTCCAAGTTCTATACTTCCAAAAAAGACCTTTCATGAATTCTTTAGGATCTAAAATTTACCATGAACAAAACACGTATTGGATTTGGAAAAGTAAGGGCAAAAACTTTCAGACTATAATGTGTACATCATTTCTTGTGCCAGTAAATGAACCCAAAACAACATTCTCTCTTCTTGACTAAGAATTCCAGGCCCTGCATGAAAGCTTGGCCAAGCACTCTTCCCTTCAATGAAGCCAGGATTTCATCCCTTAAATTTCACATTATGGCTCCCGTTAAACTGACAATATGGATTACAAGAGCAGTTCTTCCTTTATTCCCAGAATCAGGCTAAAAATTTGTTCTCATCTAACTTACACAAATAGGTCTTATCAGTGAAAGAAAATGAGCAGAAGATTCAGCTTTACCTATATATGACTGATTGTTTATTTCTCTTATTTAATTTACCTGATTGGAAACAAACTTTCAAGAGAGTTTCTTATAAAAATTTTTGAATAGCTGCATGACAAAGTATTGCAATATTAGTAATTAATGCATTGTTATTTATTCACCTGGCCAGATGGAAAGTAGTAATGGATGTTACCATTCCTTTCAATGATTTGTTTATGCTGTTGGTATTTTGGGAACTTTTTGCATCAAGTCAGTTTTTGATACACACATTGATCAGTTACAGCATTTGTGTGTTCAAGTTTTTAATATTACATATTTTGTCATATTTGCAAATGGTTACATGAATGGAAAAAAACCCCAAGGTGTCATGGGAACGTTTAAAGACAATATTAATTATGCAGGCCCTCTAGTGGCACCTCTGATCAAGGCAGTTTATATACCAATTGCAAAGAAAGTCTACACCCAGAGGGACTAGATTGTATTTTTCCCATCTGTTATTGGCAAAGAGCGTGATTTTTTCCTTTCAAAGACACACTGTGCGGTAACTGCATATTCTTTATTAGCTGCTAGCATTTCCAGGGGCAGTTTGGTGTATTGGTTTCAGCTTATAAAGCCTTACATGGTTTAAAACTTGGTTTCTTGAGATAGCATGTCTCTTAAAATTCCCACAATTATGATCAGCAAAGATATTTGACTCTTCAGACTCCATCCTCAACCTGAGAATGAACACAGAGGCTAGTCCCACTCCCCTGTCAGCCTTGAAGACCCTCTTCCCAGCACCACATCAATCAAGGTAGGCCACCAAAGTCAAATGAGATCTGTCCCTCCTCAGGAAACAGATTTTCAAAGGGGTAGTTGTTTTGCTGAATTAGACAAACGCATTTCCCATAGGCTGGCATCCCACTGTCAGAAGAGTTCCTCGACCCAACCAATCATTCCACAGCTAGATAACACACTTGCCATCACAGCTGCCACCAGAGGCCACAGGACACCCTACCTGCCTAGAAATGGGACCACCTAAAGGAACAGCCTGTGATACTGAGAAGTGAGAAGAATAATAGGTAGAGGCGTCCTGGGTTGGAGGAACTGACGGATTTGAATGAGGATAGTATGGAGTTCTTATGTTTTTGGGGAGGGAGAGAGTATGGGTTACTGTATCTTTGGTGCAGGAGAGAAAAGCATAGAGTTGACGCCATTTATAGGGGGCATTCACAGAAGAATTGAGGGACTGATTTTCTTTCTTCCTTCCTTCCTTCCTTCAGTGGGCTGGGGAGAGAGGAAAGCTTGGAGAAAGTACTTTGCCCAGGAAAAGTTGTAAGTAGCACCAACTGTGGAGACATACTTTTGAAGCTAGTCTTGTTGTAAGGTTGTGGGCAGTTCCCTGGTGGCAAGAGTAATTGAAACTGCTACATCTTTATTGGTTTGTGTCATAATATTTAAACAATTTTGGGCACCTAGTAAGAGCCTTCACAACTCCATTTTAAGTGCAAACACCCCTCATTAACAGATCCTCAGGAGTTTGTCATGAAAACAGTATTCAAGAGATAAGGCCACTGCAACAAAACAAACTTTGAAGAAAGCTGCTAAAGACAACCTTTTCCCTCCAGAATAAAATTTCAGTCAATTTGGTCCATCATGTCTTCAGGCTGCTGGAGAAACTCTAAAATGAAACAGATGTCCAATGTCACTGCCCTAATGTATTTCTTTCTTGATTGTATTTCACCATTGTGAGTGAGATTTTCAAAAGTACCTGGCCTTGGCTTAACTTTGCTCTCATTAAAGCCAGTGGGAGTTTTACCATTGAATTTAATAGACTCAAAGTTAGGCCAAAGCTGAGTACTTTTGAATATTCCATCCTGTGTGAAGTAAATGTTTTAGGTGACAGGGTGACTTCTTTCAGGTTAATCGATCATAGAAAGAAATGGTGATGATACAGCACAGATCTCAGGTATCAGACGAGTTGGGTCTGCCACAGGCCTGCTGTGTGACTGTGGGCAAACTAGTCACTGTACCCTGATTTTGTTACGCTTTAGAGCACACTTCAAGGTCGATCTATTTACATAAGCTGTTGGTGATGTAGAGGTGAGGACTGATGTTGTAAAGGGGATACCAGTTGGATTTGATTTGTTGACTTGTCTTTTGGCTTGTGAATGAGAAGAAACTCTGGGGCTTTACTCTTGACCTTGTAAAATTTTTGACAAAGCTGTCTCAGGCCCTGAATAGGAACATCTTTATATGTAGTTACTATTCATGAAATGTGTACTTCACTTTCTTTAAACTATAGAATAATATTCCTACCTTACAGCAATAGTTTGAGTTTAAAATCGATGTTTATGAAGCACATTGTGTTCTGCAGGGAGAAGGCACTACAAAACTGTAATAATCTTTTATGGTTAGCCTAATGAGGGGGGCATACATTAGAAATAGCAATTATGGCATCAGATAATGAACCAAAATTTAATACTTCTCACCTAGCCAGCAACAATGGTAAAGAACCACAGAAAGTCATCTTCTTCTAATGCTTAACAAAGCACTTAATTAGAGTAAGGAAAACAGTATTAATCTTCAAGCTATTCTGTCTCTCTCTGCCTCATTGTATACCTGCTGTCCAAATCCTTCCCAGCCCTTGCCTGGCTTCCTCCTACAGAGGCAAAGAAACTAAACATCTATCCTTGTACACACTGGTCCTCTTCAAAAAGAGGCATAAACCAAAGAAAGGGGGAATTCACAACCCCATACTCCAGCAGTACTTTTAGGGCTTGTCTATATGGTGAGTTAGTACTTGACATGCAACAGAGTGAATCTACAGTGCATTGGCCTGCTGCATAGTAACTTGCTGCATGGATCTTGCTACAGCACACTGGAGGTTTCTATCATGTTTTGACATTTTCCCAGCAGTAGGAAAAAGTGCACTATGGAACTTTTAGTGTGCAGTAGCAGGGCCCTCACATGATGGGGATGAAGGGACACTTTACTGGGGCCTGGTAACCCTGAGGGGGCTGGCACAAGCTAACTCACGTGGTAGGTGTTTGGGAAAAGGACCAAGTTACAAGTTTGTACTTGGCCTGAAAAAAATTACACTTGAGTGCTGCGTGGTAGCAGGAGCCGCATGGCAGCTTAGTGCATGACAAGCTAGCGTGCTGCAGATTTTATTTCAACTTTTGCTTGCTGCACATTAATTCTCAGTGTAGGAAAGTCCGTACATGAATCTCTATTCTGTGTGTCATAAAAGAGAAATGCATAGCTAAAGAATATGAATTAAAGTTTACTGAGCAGAAATAAGAGAATTCCATAAAAAATATCACATCAGCAGAAAATGAAAAATAAGGCTAGAATGTCATCTGGAGTTTCACTTCTTAACAAAGTTTTAAATGTAATATACAAGATACACCCATTCTCCTTTCCTTACATTTTCTTCCCCTCCTTCTAAAATAAGTTTCCAAGCACAGAAACAATAGCTTAACTATTCTTTAAGGGTACATTTAAAAGGAAACCATCTGTTTTGCTTGATAATGCAAGTTTCTGAATGATCATCTGGTGGCAAGTACTTTGTATAATTTATAAACTGAGGAATTTATTAAAAATGTTTTCATTACAGTTGTTGGCAGCCACCTTGCTGAAAAGCAATACTGTTTTTGACACTAGCAGTAAGAAAGCTCAGTTTAATAAAGTGTAAACCAATTTCCAGTCTATCGCAGTGATTTAAAAAGCCGCCAAAGAACTTTACTCTTCAGGCTAATGATTTTAAAAAAGCAGAATAGTTCTGATTATGGAATGTGTTTCACACTGGGATAGAAACTATTTGATTAGTCCTTATTTTAGGCTCTTTCCAAGTTGGTCCCCTCAAACCTTAAAGCACAAATCTTTAGTTTGATGCATTTAACTCCTTACAGAACTGCATTGAGAAAAATGGGCAAAATTAGGAAGTGGCATCACACTCATCTAGAAACAGCCATTAACGATGTACCTATATCAGGGGTTTGCATAGTCACTATCAGCATAATATAGATATTATAAATGCAACAATTTTTTTTATAGGCTACCAAGATGCTGGGTGTTGTACAAAGCAAGGATGAAATTTCCGGGGAGAACTTGATCTCCACTCTGGCCCCTTTTGGGGCAGGTCAAAGGCCAAAAATAGGATGAAGGGAGGCAGGGCAGGTACCAACAGTGACAGACACTCTCTCTCCTCTGAGGAGTCTATGGAAACAAGCCTTGGGGCTGGAGATGGGATTGTGGGAAAAGGAGGCCAGAACTACAGCATACAGTGCTACAGAATCTCTCCTCTGGGTCTTTACCTCCAGGAGCTTACAATCTAAACTGGACACAGATAGCACAGCATGAATATAATATCATACAGAGATCACAAATATATAAGTGCATAAAGTGTGAAGAGGTATATGGTGAAGCTTTCATACGGTTGGTGATTATAGGCTTATTTAATTTCTTTTCGTACCTTTCCTTTCTCCTCAGAACTTCGGGTCTGTGGTGATGGACCCTACAGAACATTCGAATATAATGTTTTGAGGAGAAAACTGGAATGTGGAAAGAGAAATTGCTCATGGGGCAAAGAAAGAGAAGGTGTTCTAAGAACATAGATAATAAAGAAAACATGAAGTAAGTACAAACAGGGACATCGCTAGCACTGGGTACCTGGGGCACATGCCCCGAATCCCAGCACCGGTGCCCCGGATCTAGTGGGGCCACCTCTCTCCCCGTCTCCGGCCCAATCAGGCTGGAGATCTGGGGCCCAGCCACTGGCGGCCGCAGCAGCCCCATCCCCAGCTGGGGATCTGGGGCCTGGCCGCCGCAGTGGCAGCAGCCCTGTCCCTGGCCAGGGATGCGGGACCCAGCCGCCCACAGCCGCTTCCAGCCCCGTCCCCAGCTGGGGATACAGGGCCTAGTCGCCCGCAGCTGCGTGGCAGCTTCTGACCCTGTCCCCAGTCCAGGGGGTGGGGCCTGCAGGCCAGGGGTGGGGCCTGGGCCCATGCCCCAGGTCCCTTCCTGGGTCCGCGACGCCCCTGAGTACAAATGTGATCAAAATTAAATCTCCCTATCCTATGATGATAACGATACAGTTCGTCAGGTTTTCTGCTTTGTTTTAGCGTTGATAACTATCTGTTCTGCATTATTCCTCTTTTGTATAAATAATAATCGGATAGCTTTGTCACACAGTTTTTAAAGAGCTGTCCCAAGGAGTTGGTTCTACATCATAATTTAGGTTAACAGATCCTATTTATTTTAAGGTACCCAAGCCTTCATTGTACAACTCAAAGAAAAACAGAACATGATAAAGATCTGGACCTGATCATTCATGAAAATAATTCTTCTACTGTACAGTGTCCTCATGCAATCGCACTGAAGTTACCTCTAGATGGCGTACTGAATTAAGATTATGACTACTTTTAAAATGAGAAAACAAGAGAAAAATGTGCATTGATAAAAATCTCTCTTTAAGGACAATGAAGAAATCATGAACAAATAAAAATCAATACTACAAGCAAAATTTGTCAGTGCAGTGGATGCCACAAAATGAAATATAAATGATCCAGCTGCTCTAAAAGCATTCTTCTTCTATGCAAAACAACAATCAAAACATTTTAACTTTATTAAACTATTTGTAAACTTTGACCAAAAACACTAACAAAATCCTATAGCGATTATAGCACACACAAGTTAGTGTTGTAGTGGAATGGGCAATAGTCAGTCTAATTAGGCTGCATAAATGTTGTAATTCTAGTTTCCTGTTTTCAGTCACTCTTAACTGTATAAAACCTTCCCTCTTTCAGCTAAAATTACAGACTTGGCTTAGTCTAAAGGTGATGTTTTAAAGTCTGAGGAAACATTGAGTCTTTTTTTTTTTTTGACTGTTAGATGAATGAAAAAAATAATCAAAACCACTTTCTATCTTTAGTAAAAAAAAAAAAAATCTTTTACAGTTTTTATTTTTGAATATAGCTCAACTGACAAAACAGCATGAATAAGCTGGCATTTAGCCTGGGCAGACACCTTGTTGAAAATTACTTTGAGTAAATCTTTTGCTCTGACCAAGGTACACATACTGCAGTTTGGAAGATGAGGTGCAAAGACTGTGGTTTGGAAAAGGTGACACAAAAGCACTACAAAGCTTGCCTTTGTGCTGCTACTGGCTCTATAGCTATTGATGTCAAACCACCTATAGCCAGTGCATGGAAGTGGAGCCTGGTGTTGGGGATTGGTATGCCTGTTTTTCTAATACTTAGCAAATTGATGAGGAGTTACAGCAGGTGATGATTTTCCCAGTCAGTCTAGCAGTTATAGGGCTGAAATTAAGATAGGAATAGCCATGTTAGTCTAGTCCAGCAAAAACAAAAACAAGGAGTCATGTGGCACTTTAGGACTAACAGATTTATTTTTTGCATGAGCTTTCGTGGGAGAAAATCCCACTTCATCAGATGCTTCAAAGATGGGTGAACTTACAGAATGGAATGAAAATAAATGCAAGGGGTGTAAAACATAGGATCAGGTCATACAGTAACAGCAAATCAGAGCAGTTGTTAGGTTCAAACCACGGGAAGCCTGAAGTCAAATTACCCTTTGTAAGGGGAAAAGAACCCATAGTCTCGATTAAGACCTGCTTTCACAGAATTTAGCTTGCATATTAATTCAAGTTCAGCTGTTTCTCTTTGAAGTCTTGATATCCCAGCCACATCTCTGATAACAGTCATTAACAAATCATTTAGCGAGTGATTAGAAAGATGGAAGTGCTCAGCAACTGGTTTCTTTCTTCTGGGATTTCTGATATCAGCTCCGTGTTCATTTATCCTTTTGTGCAGCGATTGTCCTGGTTGTCCAATGTATAAGGTGTTGGGGCATTTCTTGCACATGATGGCATAGACCACATTAGTAGATGAGCAGGTAAATGAGCCTTTGATGGAGTAGCAGGCTTGATTAGGACCTATGATGGTATCTGTTTTGCAGATATGTGGGCAGACTTGGCAGCGTGGTTTGTTGCAGGGGTGTGTGCCTGCTTCATTGTTTCTGTTGTTAGATCTGTAGTTGCTGGTGAGTATCTTTTTAAGATTGGGTGGCTGTCTGTAAGCAAGGAGAGGTCTGTCTCCCAAGGCTTGAGAGAGAAGGGGATCATCTTTTAGAATAGGCTGTAGGTCCTTAATGATCTTAAGGAGCTTGCGAACAGGGGACTGCAAACAGGGGAGTTTGAGAGGGAAGGAGTTGGTGCCAGGTGCATCCAAGGTGAGTGAGTGCTGTGTCTTTTTCCCTACAGGTGATTTGCTTGTGTCTTTTTCCCTACAGGTGAGTTGCTGTTAGTTATGGGACTGTGCTTGTGTGATTGGGTGGGGGCTGTTTGCACCATTGTTCCCTGATCACCTTTAATCACCAGCTTCTAGCAGCCTTGTGATTGGCCTGCCCCTGTGTGACTAACAAGGGGCAAGGGCTGACCTAGGCAGAGAAGGCCTTTAAAAGCCACTGCTTGAGCGACCAGAGGACTGCAAACAGGGGAGTTTGCGAGGGAGTTTGGTGAGGCCAAGATGGTGAAGAGGAGCCATATTGCTGGAGCCAGCACCCCTGCTGTTTCCCTTGCCTCTGTTTGTAGCCAGACAGACTGTCTGTTCATGGATATCTCCACCCAGATCCTGGTGTGGAATTGCAGGGAGTGTGGCCTTCATTTCCTGCCACTGATGATCAGGCTAGGGAGATGAGCCTATGTGATAGGTACCTTCTGGTGGCATCTCTTCAGAAACAAGTAGGAGAGTTACAGGAGGAGGTGTCACAACTCAGGGGTATCTATGCCCTGGAAAAGTTCCTTGACAATGTCCACGATGAGACCTGCAAGGAGGAGGTCCCTATCCCAATGCCAAGGGCTACTGCCACAGCTCTGGAAATGGATGGGATGCCTATGGCAGAGGAAGGACACTGGCAGCAGACAGTGTTCCACACCTGCTCACATCCCACCATCCATTGTGGTGAGGAACCGTTATGCAGTGCTGGACACACTAAAGGAGGTAGAGGAGATGCCATCCACCCCAAAGGCTGGGCAGATCACAGCCACCTCACCTAAGAGGAAACGTAGAGTTGTGGTGATTGGGGACTCACTCCTGAGAGGAACGGAGGCACCCATCTGTCACCCTGACAAGGCCTCTAGAGAGGTATGCTGCCTGCCAGGTGCCCGTATCCATGATGTAACAGAGGGATTGTCTAAAATCATCCGCCCCTCAGACTACTACCCCATGCTTCTTATCCATGTGGGTACCAATGATACTGCGAGAGGTGATCTTCAGCAGATCAAAGGTGACTTCAGGGCTCTGGGAGCGAGTGTAAAGGAGTTTGGGGCACAGGTGGTGTTTTCCTCGATCCTTCCAGTCAAGGCTAGAGGCCTGAGGAGAGACAGATGCATCCTAGAGGTGAATGGCTGGCTGCGAAGATGGTGTGGTCAGGAAGGATTTGGCTTCCTTGACCATGGAGTCCTGTTTCAGGACAGAGGATTGATAGGCAGAGATGGCCTTCAGCTGTCCAGGAAGGGGAAGAGCGTGTTTGGGCACAGACTGGCTGACCTAGTGAGGAGGGCTTTAAACTAGGTTCAACGGGGGAAGGAGACCAAAGCCCACAGGTAAGTAACAATGTGGGTGATCTGGGGGAAGGGATGGAACTTGGGGGGTGCTGGGACTGTATCAACAGCAAAAGAGAAGGTAGTTGGAACACGGGGAGAGGAATCAAATAAATGTCATAAGTGCTCTACTGAAACCCCAATATGTGAGGAGAGTGGGGGAGGAGAACTCCAAGAAAAAATGCAAGGAGGTTTATGTAATAGAATTGGAAATCAACATGACAAAGTAGGGCAATCGACTGAGTATCTTAGGTGCCTGTACACTAATGCAAGGAGCCTGGGAAATAAGCAAGAAGAATTGGTAATACTAGCACAGACAAGGAACTATGATATTATAGGAATAAGGGAGACGTGGTGGGATAGTGTGCATGACTGGAGCTCTGCCATGGATGGGTATAAACTGTTCAGGAAAGATAGGCAGGGAAGAAGAGGGGGAGGAGTAGCATTGTATGTAAAAGAGCTCTATGACTGCTCAGAGCTCCATTATGGAAGTGGAAGCGTGCCAATACAAAGTCTGTGGGTTACACTGAGAGGGGAAAGCAACAAGGGGGATGTTGTGGTGGGTGTCTGCTATAGACCACCAGACCAGAAGCAGGAGGTGGATGAGGTGTTCTATGGACAACTAGCGGAAGCTTCTAGATCACAGGCCCTGGTGCTCATGGGGGACTTCAATTACCCTGACATCTGCTGGGAGGCCAATACAGCAGTGCATGGGCAATCAAGGACATTTTTAGAGAGTGTTGGGGACAACTTTCTAGTACAAATGCTAGAGGAACCAACTAGGGACCTTGCACCGCTCGGCCTGCTGCTCACAAACAGGGAAGAATTGATCAGGGAAGTAGAGGTAAATGGCAAGCTAGGCATTAGTGACCATGACATGGTTGAGTTCAGGATCCTGATTAAAGGAAGGAAGGAAAGAAGCAAAACAAAAACCCTTGACTTCAAAAAAGCAGATTTTGGCTCCCTCAGGGAACTGATGGGCAGGATCCCTTGGGACGCTAATCTGAAGGGGAAAGGAGTCCAAGAGAGTTGGTTATATTTTAAAGAAACCCTGCTAAGGGCACAGGAAGTTGCCATTCCAATTAGGAGAAAGAACAAACATGTGAGGCAGCCAGAATGGCTTAGCAGAGAACTCTGCTCTGAGCTTAAACATAAAAAGGAAGCTTACAGGAAGTGGAAGCATGGTCAGATGACCAAGGAGGCATATGAAGATATTGCTAGGGACTGCAGAGATAAAATCAGAAAGGCCAAAGGACAAATGGAGTTGCGGCTAGCGAGGGACATAAAGGATAACAAGAAGGGGTTCTACAAGTATGTTAATAACAAGAAGAGGATCAGGGATGGTGTAGGCCCCTTGCTGAATAGGGCAGGCATCCTTGTGACAGAGGATGAGGAAAAAGCTGAAGTGCTCAATGCATTTTTTGCTTCAGTTTTCACAGGCAGGCTCAGCTCCCAGCCCACTACCTTGCGTATGGCAGATTGGAGAAGAAGAAGAGAGGCCCTTGATGATGGAAGGTCAGGTTAGGGACTGCTTAAAGAAGCTGGATGTGCACAAGTCCATGGGACCGGACGAACTGCATCCAAGAGTGCTAAGGGAATTGGCCAATGAGATAGCAGCACCGCTGGCTGTTATCTTTCAAAACTCATGGAGAACAGGGGAGGTGCCAGAGGATTGGAAAAAAGCAAATGTAGTGCCTATTTTCAAGAAAGGGAAAAAGGAGGATCTGGGGAATTATAGAGCAGTCAGCCTTACCTCAATCCCTGGAAAATTTATGGAGCAGATTCTCAAAGAATCCATCCTCAAACACTTAGAGGAAAATAAAGTGATCAGGAACAGTCAGCATGGATTTACCAAGGGTAAATCATGCCTGACCAATCTCATCTCCTTCTATGATCAGATGATTGGTTTTCTGGATGCAGGAAGAACCACTGATGTCATATACCTTGATTTTAGCAAGGCTTTTGATACAGTTTCCCACAGCATTCTCATTGGCAAATTAAGGAAGTATGGGTTGGATAGGTGGACTATAAGGTGGATAGAAAACTGGCTAGATCAACGGTTTCAGCGTGTAGGAATCAATGGTTCCATGTCTAGCTGGCAGCCAGTCAGAAGTGGTGTGCCCCAGGGGTCGGTCCTGGGGCCGGTTCTGTTCAACATTTTCATCAATGATCTGGATGATGGAATAGACTGCATTCTCAGTAAGTTTGCGGATGACACCAAGCTGGGGGGACCAGTAGACACGTTGGAGGGCAAGAACAGGATTCAGGGAGACATAGATAAATTGGAACAGTGGGCCAATAGAAATCTTATGAGCTTCAATAAGGACAAGTGTAAAATCCTGCATGTGGGACGAAAAAAACCCATGCATCGCTACAGGCTGGGAAACATTCAGCTAAGTAGCAGCAGCGTAGAAATGGACCTGGGGGGTCATGGTGGATGGGAAGCTAGAGATGAGTCAACAGTGTGCTCTTGCTGCCAAAAAGGCCAATGCCATACTGGGCTGCATCAAAAGAAGTATTACCAGCAGATCAAGGGATATGATCATTCCCCTCTATTCTGCACTGGTAAGGCCACATCTAGAATACTGTGTTCAGTTTTGGGCTCCCCACTACAAAAAGGACAGGGACATGCTAGAGAGAGTTCAGAGGAGGGCAACAACAATGATTAAAGGGCTGGAGCACAAGCCCTATGAGGAAAGACTGAAAGCATTAGGCTTATTTAGTCTGCAGAAGAGAAGATTGAGGGGGATTTGATAGCAACCTTCAACTACTTGAAGGGATGCTCTAAGGAAGATGCAGCTCGACTGTTCTCGGTAATAACAGAGGACAGAACGAGGAGCAATGGTCTCAAGTTGCGGTTAGGGAGGTCGAGGCTGGATATTAGAAAAAACTTTTTTACTAGGAGAGTGGTGAAGCTTTGGAATGAGTTGCCTAGGGAGGTGGTGGAGTCTCCATCTTTGGAGATGTTCAAGGCCCGGCTGGACAAAACCATGACTGGGATGGTTTAGTGGGAGTGGTCCTGACTCTGGCAGGGGGTTGGACTAGATGACCTATGAGGTCCCTTCCAACCCTATGATTCTATGATCTGTTGCAGAGGTCTGACTTGAGGATTGTATGTGGTGACTAGTGGTGTTCTGTTGTTTTCTTTCTTGGGCCTCTCCTGTAGTAGATGACTTCAGGGAACCCATCTAGCTCTGTCAATTTGTTTTCTTACTTCCCCGGGTGGGTACTGTAGTTTCAAGAATGCTTGATAGAGATCCTCAAGATGTCTGTCTGAGGGATCAGAGCAGATGCAGTTATATCTTAGGGCTTGGCTGTAGACAATGGATCGTGTGGTGTGTTTAGGATGGAAGCTCGAAGGATGTAGGTAACTATACCAGTCAGTAGGTTTTCGGTACAGGGTGGTGGTGATGTGTCTATCCCTGATTTGCACTGTAGTGTTGAGAAAGTGGATCTCCTGTATGGAGTGTTCCAGGCTCAGTTTGATGGTGGAGTGGAAATTGTTGAAATCTCTGTGAAAATCTTCAAGAGCATCCCTGCCATGTGTCCAGATGATGAAGATGTCATCAATGTAGCGTAGGTAAAGAAGAGGTGTTTTGGGGTGAGACTTGAGGAAACGTTGTTCTAAGTCACCCATAAAGATGTTGGCATATTGTGGGGCCATGCGGGTGCCCATAGCCGTGCCACTGATTTGGAGATATAAATGATCCTCAAATCTGAAGTGGTTGTGGGTGAGCACAAAGTCACAAAGTTCAGTCACAAGCTGCGCTGTGGCATCATCTGGGATGGTTCTTCTAATAGCTTGTAATCCATCTTTTGTGGGATGTTGGCGTAAAGAGCTTCTACATCCATATAGTGGCCAGAATAGTGTTTTCTGGAAGTTCTTCAATGAGACTATAGAATGATGACACAATTATAAGAAAGTCTAAAATCTTGGCGGACCCATGCTCTCTCTCTTAGTTAGTCCCATAAAGAAAACTTCAGAAATTCCACATAACAGAATTTTCCCATTCTTTCACTGGGGGCAGGATAGGAGGCAGCAATTTCCTTGCAGAAGAAACCAGCGGTTTAAGCTCCATAAATCCATTTACTGTAGGAGACCTGATCAAGGCAGTGGTCATCTATGAAGAATCTCTTGCTTTCACACTGCTGTCCTCAAGGCTCCTTTATAGCGAGAACCTTGGAGGAGGCCCTAAACCAATGCATGCCCCCAAATGCCCAGAAAGGGGTCAGAGGGACCCAGAGAGCACAAAGGCAACCATTATAAATTGCTGCAGGACTCTTGGCAGTAATCAGCCCCATTTGTCCCAGGAAATTTAAAATGTGGATGCTAGCTGAACCCTTCGCGGTACCTCTCACACCACTGAGCTGAATCACCACAGGGCTTTCTCATATTCCCCACTTCCATGTTGCTCTCTCCTGCTCTAGCCTCTGCTTGACAGACTGTAAACTCTTTTGGCAGGGAATCAGTTTCCCCTCCATCTCTGGTGTTATCTATCTTTGAAACTTCTATGGGCCCTGTCACCACAATACCTAAGTACCTCATGATCTTTAATGTATATATCCTCTGTGAAGCAGAGAAGTGCAATTATCCCCATTTTACAGAGGGAATTGAGGCACAGAGAAACTAAGTGACTTCGCCAATGTCTCACAGGAAGTTTGTAGTGGAGCAGGGACTTGAACCAAGGTCTGGCAAATCTAGGCGACGCCCTGAACAACTGTACCATTCTTTCTCTCCGCTGTAACACCAACAAATGCAACTGTCACAAAAAGTTGTGTTAGGCAGGTTTACTGACAATGCAAGCTTTCCCATTGTGTTATATCAGACTGTAACTGCATTCTGATGTTCATACAAATCTTAAACCCAAACTCCCATTTCAACCAGGTGTTACAAATGGCCCTGATGGAAGTAAGAGGAAAAAATACGGAAATATCGAGAAGGCCATAACTATGACACTTACATAATATAAATTAAGGATAATACCTTTTCAGTAATATAGACCGCTTGCCAATTCCATTCCTTTCTGCTTGGTGTCTTTCATCCCAGCTAAAAAGGTGAATTACTTGATTACTGAAAATCTATTTGTGAATGAGTAAAAAATGCCCAGTAAATAAGGCTCTTCCTTGGAAGGAAATACACTGTATTGTCAAGACGAATGGTACAAAAAGGGCATTTCTTGACAAGATTACTGTAAATGTACTTTGGAAGCAAGTTAAAATGACAACAGCTGGACAATTATTTATTCAACGGATTCTCTTCCTGTATTTTTATGCCTTTACTGCAAATAAACCAGAACATCAGGATTGGGACAAAGGTAATTGAATCACAGAAAAATACTAGGTTTTTTTGACAAAGGAAGTGGAAATCTATTTATTGTCAATATGCCTCTTATTTTAAGAGCCTTTTAACAACATGATTTATATTGGCTGTTACACTTGCTCTACTTATTGTGAATTATTGTCATAGAACAGCAGAAGCACTTAACTGCCTAGCACATTATTTGGTGTAAGCTATAAATTTCCTTCTTTATTGCTCTGTAATGAATCCTTCCAGAAGATTTTCATATTAGAGTAATTCCAAAGGGGTAGAGTAGTTAAGGAAGCTACTGCACGAGTGACATGCTAGGGTCAGAATGCACCATCCATTTCAAGCAGCGCATAGTAAAGCTGATCAGAGTCTGGCAATTTTAAACACATGGGTTGACATTGCATGGGAAATTTCTCTCTTCTCAAATTAAAAACAACCTCTTTCTAACTACAAAAACTAAACCTGGGAGTTAGTACTAAGGGTTTGATCCAGTACCCACTGACTTCCATGGTAGCCAATTGTTATTTGTATTACTGTAGTGCCTAGAAGGCCTAGGGATGGACCAAACCTCCCTTATGCTAGCATACAAAAAGACAGTCCTTTACAATAACAGCTTACAATCTAAAATGCAGGAATGACTGAAACCAAATTCCAAACTCTGAAATTGGGACAGAATTTAGAGTCAGAGTTTAAGGCCAGAAGAGACCACCAAATTATTCTAGTCTAGGAGTCTCAAACATGTAGCCCTTGGAGATACCTCCTGCGGCCCTTGAGGACCCCTGGAATCCAGGGGTTCCCAACCCCTTCAAACTGTGGGTCAAAAGTGTCCAGTGGGGCTTTTCACATGCCAAGCCCCGCTGCTGGCTGGGAGTGCGGCATCTGCAGTCTTTCTGGGGCAGGGTGGGCTGCACCGCATCACCTGCCCCACCCTCCTGTGTCATCAGACACTGCCAGGGAGGAGCTGAACTCCCATCTGGGAGCTGCACCACTGACCCAAGGCTCAGGCTGAAAGGAGGGTGACCTGAGTGTGTGGAGAGGGTTCATGGGGAGCTCTGTGGTAGGGAAGCTCCAGGAAGCCTCGGGGGGACATGGGAGGGAGCAGGGCCATAACTAGGCCAGGGCAAAGTCCCAGGCACAGAATTTTAAAGGGCCCCAGCCATGAAAGGAGCTGTCTGAGGCAGGGAATTTTCAAAACTCCTGCCCTCAGGGCCATTGGGGGAGTGGGGCACCCTCACCCCAACCCTATGGAGGAATAGGGAAGGGCAGGCCAAGCCAACCCAATCCACTACTGGGACCCTGGGAATGCAAGGCCCACAGGAGCCAGCCCTGCCTGATGCTGCTACCCCCAGCCTTGAGGCCACCAACAGGAGCCAGCCCTGGCAGAGGCCATGCCACTGCTGGGAGTCTGTCCTCAGCCACAGCCAAGCCACCAAGGGCAGGCCAGCCCAGAAAGCCTGGGCCCGGGTCACATGCACCTGCCCCATCCCTAGGCCTGCCTGCTCCCAGCTCTGGCAGCCAAGTAATGGGGCCTGGGGAGGTTGGGGACGGGAAGCCACCCAGGAACAGGCCGCGGGGGGGGGTCAGCTTAGGGGAAGTGGCGGCACCATGGGCGGTTAGGGAAGAGAGTGGGGAGCTGGCAGCAGGGTCGGGGGGGAACTGGATCTGTCTGGCAGTGGGCATCCAGATCTGTCCATAACTGCAGCAGGACAGCGGCTGGGGACGGATCCGGCTCCTCACTGCCAGACTGCATTGGGACCCTGGCTAGGGGAGGGCACTTTTTGGGGGTGCAGCCCTCAGGCCAACATCCTAGTCCTGATGCAGCCCTCATGGTGATTCAAGTTCAAGACCCCTGATCTAGTCTGACCTCCTCAGTATCTCAAGCCACTAACCCCCACTCACCATCATGACACCAAGCCAACAATCAGAATTAGACCAAAATTTCACAACCTACAGGAGGCTAAATTGTTGTGTGGCCTAAGCAGAGAGCAGGAAGGACAAATGTGCACATGCCTGAGGCCCTGAAATGGCCAGAAGTTGATTTGATGAGATACCCTGTGCTGCAGAGGAAGCCAAAAACTCTCAAGATCTCTGTCAATCTGACCTAGGGGAAATTTCTTCTTGACCCTGAGTATGGTTAGACCATGAGCATGTGAACAAGACCCACCAGAGGGAAGCACCTGAGAAAAACAGCTCTTAGTACAACATCAGAATACCAGTCTACTCCATCTAGTGTCCCATCTCCAGCAGAGGCCATCTCTGATGTTTCAGAGGAAGGGAACAGACAAAACCAAACACAAAATTCCTTCCTGCCCCTACAGAGGACCTGCTGAAGCCCTGGAGCATTAGATTTTAGGAAGATAAGACAAGCACTGGGGGAGCAAAGGGAACACCAATTGCTGTCAAGTCTACCTCCCCCGCCTTCTGCCATAAGAAACAACCCTGTCATACAATCCTATTCAGATTTACCAAATTCTGCCTTAAAACTAGTTAGGCTGTTTGCCCTCAATTCTTTTTGGGAGACTAAGCCAGAACCTCACTCCTCTGATAGTTAGACATCATTTTTAATTTTCAGCCTAAATTTATTCCTGGCCATTTTAGACCCACTTGTTTCTATATCAGTAATACCCTTTAGCTTAAACAGCTCTTCACCCTTTGATTCAGGCTGATCACTAAGAGAAGGACCACTCACGAAATTTTGCCCCAAGTTTGGATTCAGTCCTCCTCCTAGAGACCCCAGGGTTATTCAGGCCTATCTCTAGCACATAAAACAATGACGACATAATAAAACCCCTTTTTCATGAAAAAGGGTAATGGAAATTAAAACTGTATATCAATACAAAATGCAGACAAGTCAAGTATAGGCTAAGGGAGGCAAAGTACTAAATATTAAATTTCTGAACTGTTCATGGCATGCACCTAATACAGAGGATCACCAACATGGTGCTGCCAAAGATGGCAAATGTCCTCTGAAATGGCTGAGATTATCATCAGAATTGAGTGGGAAAGAACAGATAAAACAAGATGTATAGAGGAATCAAGAAGAGTAGCCCATAAAAGCTTGTAAAGGCTGTTATGGCAATTAGAGATCTATAAGTTTCTTAGTATTAGAAATATACCTTGAGAGACTTGTCTCTCTTGGGAGGAAGTAAATATGTTAATACAGTGAGATGGTATATCTGCCATATACACCAGCCTCACTAATGGCACTATAGCAGCATAGAAATGAACAATTTTATGTGCAACACAATGTTATTTGTGAAGAACTCAAAGTGTTTCTTTAAAACTGTCCTTAAGAATTAATATATTTGTCAGCCACAAATTAGAATGAAAGACTCAAAATTCATTATTCCCTAAACAAAAATAAATTCACTAAATAATAAATTAGGACAAGAGTCAAAATCGTCACAAGCAAGAGCATAATCAACAGACAGTAGCTGCCAAATATTGCTACTCATGGTAAAAATGAATAACTAAATGTAAATTGTAGCTTCTTCAATCTACAGTTGTTTTTTGTGGCACCCACAGAAAAAAAATTCCCATCTAGTCATCCTGTATATTTCACAAGCCATGTGATAGCTGTCAAGGCTTTTTCCCCACTCTGGCACTCTGAGTGCAGAAGGTGGG
>ML682069.1:14479907-14648189 GCA_007922195.1 Podocnemis expansa | reverse complement strand
ACTCTCTGACCAGAGTGTTAACCCCTTCCTCCCCAAGGGTTATTACAATAGCATTGTGGTCAATACATTTTGCTTAAAATAATGGCCTCCTAATATATAAACCCTGCTGTTTCATAATGATTATCATGAGGCTGAATAAACACAGGAACCCAGGACAACACCCATTTTCCTCTAGGTTCTTACCATGTTATTACTTGTTCCATCCTCCAAGAAATGCTCAAGTTTGGTGTTTTGCTTTTCCTAACTTCCTACGATATATAAGCAACCCAGATCTAGATAGTATTCAAAAACTTCATGAGTAACCTTTCATTGCTTTCATGGCAGAAAGAAAAAGCAAACTCCATACTTTACTTAGGACAGACTGTCCCCATCCCTTGCATGAGTACCAAACATATGGTAGAAGGAGCCTGTCCCCCATCCTTACACATTTTGTACAAGGACTAGTCACACTTGCAGTCTATTCAGCACTAGTCAACTCAGACAGGGCATGATCCTGTCCCTCCCTTCCTCCTCACATTCATCAGCAGCATGTGCCACTCCACACTTCTAGACTGGTAGATGTGTGGCAGTTTCACTATACACAAAAACATGAAGCATCCCAATAAAGAACAGGACACACATTCTATCAAATCCGCACAAAAAAAGCTGAGGTGAACAGCAGCTCAACTAAATCAGAATGGGAAGGAGGGTTCACCAGTTTGGGTAGCTCTAAGTCATCATGGGTGCTTTAGCAAAGTCATATTACTTCACCTCACATGAAGAGGCATGTCTTGGGGGAGAGAATTGGAATGAAGGAACAAATGTACTGTGAGCAGGTCCATGTCTTTGTGCGGATCCACAGCTAAACAGACAAGACCTGGACATGTGAATGCCAAAGGTGAACATCCCTGATCCACAATCTTTGTGCTACAAGCCTCTTCCAGTTCCCCCACACATGATGTGCACACAGCATGGGGAGCTAGGAGGCAAAAGGCACTAACAAGATCACTCTGTTTCCCTTTGCTTCTAGATAAGAGGAAACCAAAGGCAATGTCCCCCTTTCTTCCCTGGAAAGGAAGGGAGAGCTGTAGGCAGCAGACTTTACCTCTTTCCCTCTCTGCTCTCTTGGATAGAAAGGGAAGCAGGAGATGGAAAGATCTTCCAGTTGAAGAAAGGAAGCAGATTGTTGTTTCTCAGCTTGGACAGTTCTTCTCTCATAAGTTGCTGATGATAATGATGATCCACCCACAAGGCAGGAAGACCAGGAGCTCCATAAACTCCCCGGCCAGGGACCAATCCTCCTGCAGATATTCCTACCTGATATGTCTTCATTTCACCAGCTGGAGTTGAATGACGGAAGCTGAGCTCCCCTAATGCCAGGAGAGGACAAAGAAAGGGAATAATTTCTCCTCTCTGATACATGCTTTCCCACATACCTTCAGTTTAGCATCTCTGTTTTCTGAAATCCTCCCACCATTGGTCTAGCACCAATACATAGACCCACCAGTAATAATGTGTGGTAGCTACTGTAGAGTTTTAGGGGAAATTATAATCCAATAATGAGAGGCAGCATATTCAGAGCTGTGTAAGGTGTCTTTACTGAAAGAGAACTGAGAGAGAAAGGATCCAACAGACAGGTTTCCCTAGCACCTAAACGACCCTCCCATTTATCATTATGACAACCTCAATGACCCTAAGTAGTCCAAAACACCACATATTCCTCCCCCTCTAATGAAAAGCCCCCCTCCCCGGAAAGAATAAGAACTAAACTAGGAGATGAGGGCAGACTGCCCCATCTCCGGTGAACCCCCGGGGAATTATTCTGCCCCATGAAGAGGGGGTCACCACTAGCTAGAAGATCCAACTGATTAGGAAGCCTTTTGTCTTGAGGTGGATTACGGCAAACTTCTGGTGTGCCCACACCACAAGGTGGTATTGGTGGTGGTGTGACCACAGGTACCGGAGAAGTGGCTGGAACTGGAGAGGATGTTGTGTCCGGTTGATCCAGGGAGGCTGAAGGCGTTGAAAGGGTGGCTGGAGCAGGAGAGACATGAACAATTATTTCATGCTCTGATGTTCTATCATCAGTAAGGGTGAAGTCAGACATGTCCGCTGTAGATGCATCTTCCAGATGAATATGACGGAGAAGCAACTGATCTACATGCCATCGCCAAACTAGGCCACTCGCTGTCTGGACAGAGTAGGAAACCGGTCCTGTCTGGGAAATGACCATTGCTGGAACCCATTTAGCTCCTGAAGCATAGTTTCAAGCAAGAACCAGCTGTCCAATACGAAGTTGCTGTTCTTTGTTCTTGGTGAATGTCTGCTGACCTGGTCCTGCAGCTGGCATTGAACCACTTGCCATGCGTCTCATGGTTTCAACAAATCAAAGCAAGAACACAACTGCTGTCCCATCATAAGAAAAGCTGGAGATGCCTTAGTCATAGCCTGTGGAGTGTTTCTGTAGGACAACAAGAAGTTGTCCAGACGCTTATGAAGAGGTGAACATCCCTTCGCAGATTTTAGAGCTTGCTTCATAGTCTGTATGAACCTTTCAGCAAGTCCATTTGTGGAAGGATGATACGGTGCTGACCTGATGTGATGTATTCCATTGGCCTTCATAAAAGTTTCAAAATCCTGAGAAATGAATTGTGGTCCATTGTCACTCACCAGCTGTTCTGGAAGACCATAATGACTAAAAAAGCCATGCAGGGTCTGAATAGTGGTTTCTGTAGTAGTGGACTGCATTACAGAGACTTCTGACCATTCTGAATGGGCATCCACAGCAATTAAAAACATGCATCCTTCAAATACTCCAGCAAAATCAACATGGATACATTGCCATGGCCTTTCTGGCCAATCCCATGGGTGAAGAGGTGCCAACTGAGGTGCATTCTGGATGCTCTGCCATGAGGTACAAGCTCTAGCCATTTCTTCGATGGCCCTGTCCAAGCCCAGCCACCAGAAATAGCTGTGTGCAATTTCTTTCAAGCGCACTCTGCCGCAGTGACTTGAATGGAGCTGTTCCAACAAATGTGGTCTTAATGAAGGTGGGATAATGACACGCATGCCCCACAACACATACCCAGATTGGGTCAGTAACTCTGTCCTCCTAGATACATAGGGGCAGAGGTCAGGCGAGACCTGAGAGTCAGGTAAGAATGTTCCATGCATCACAAAATCCATAACTTGTGAGAGTACTGGGTCAACCCGTGTCACCTTCTTCACTTGAATAGCCGTGACAGGTGTGTTTTCCACCTGTTCGAAGTAAAAGATTCCTTCCTGGCCCAGATCTTGTTGGTGTGCTGGTAAGGGTAGCCTTGAAAGACCATAAGCACTGCAATGCAAAGAGGATTCCCTATACTTGAGTTCATGTGTGTATCCAGAAAGTATCAATGCCCATCGTTGCATCCGACTAGCAGCCAAATGTGGGATGCCTGTGTGTGGCCCCAAAATTGATGTCAGGGGTCTATGGTCAGTGACAAGTGTGAACTTCTTTCCCCACAGGTACTGGTGAAATTTCCAAACTCCAAAAACAATGCCCAGTGCTTCGCGTTCAATTTGGGCATAGTTAGTTTCTGCCTCGGTCAGGGAGCATGAAGCAAAAGCAATAGGCCTCTCTTCACCAGAAGGCATAATATGTGACAATATAGCCCCAACTCCATTGCAAGCCAACTGTAGGGTCAAAGATGGGTGAAAATGTGTCAGAACTCTAGAGTTTACCGGTGAGTGTTTAGCTTCGTTAAAAGCAACATCACAAGCTTCAGTCCAGTTCCAGGCCTTTTTTGGCCTGAGAAGCTCACGTAGGGATTTCAGGAGCATCGCTAATTGTGGAATAAACTTGCCATAATAGTTGAATAACCCTAAAAAAAGAGTGAAGTTGTCTTACGTTCTGAGGTTGTGGAGCATCCACGATAGCCTTAACCTTGGCTGGAGACTTATGGAGACCATCAGCATCAATTATATGTGCTAAATATTCAACTGAGGGCTGGAAAAACTTACATTTGTCTCTGTGAACACGTAGACCATACTCTTCCAGTCTTTGCAGAGTAGCTTCCAAGTTCGTAAGGTGTTCCTCCTCATTTTTGCCTGTGACCAGGATGTCATCCAAATAGCACTGTACTCCTGATAAACCACTCAAAATCTGATCCATTGCCCTTTGGAACAAAGCTGGGGCTGAAGTAATGCCGAAAGGTAAAGGACAGTATCTGTACAACCCCTTATGTGTTACAATCGTCAACTCTTGAGATTCTTCTTCAACATGCATCTGTAAGTACGCTTGACTCAAATCAATCTTGCTAAATTTTTGTCCTCCAGGCAAACCTGCAAAGATGTCCTCAATGTGGGGAAGAGGATATTGTTTTGTGCATAACACTAGGTTGACAGTGACCTTGAAATCTCCACAAATCCAAATGGGGCCGTCCTTCTTCACTATTGGGACAATGGGTGTCGCCCACTGGCTGTGAGTAACTGGCACCAAGACTCCCTCCATGACTAACCACTCCAAGTTTTCTTCCACCTTGGGTCTGATGGCAAATGGCACCATCCTGGCCTTCAAACATTTTGACTGGCAATCAGGCTTTATATTTAATTTCACAGTGATTTCCTTCATGCTGCCTAAGTCTTCACCAAAAACAGCAATGTGTTTCGTTAGTACCGCTGCTAGATTCATTTCTTCTTTAGTCAATTGATGCACTTGTGACCAATCGAGTTGGATTTTCCTGATCCGAGATCTTCCCATTAGGGCTGGGTAATTCCCCTTCACCACAAACAGTGGTAGCTTTGTGGTCTGTCCATTGAGTTCTACTTTCACATCAATAGTACCCAACAGGGGGACAGTCTCCCCAGTATGTGTGTTCAAAACAACTACTGTCGGCTTCAGTGGCAAATGTCTAAAGTCCTTCTCATACACAATGTTAGAAACGAATGAAACTGCTGCACCAGTGTCCAGTTCCATGCATACAGGTTTCCCTTCCAACACAGGTGTTACCCAGAATTTACATGGGCCAGCTGTTATAGACAAAACATGGAAGGAATCTTCATCTTCCAATTGGGTGTCACTATGATCACCTGTATTCTGCTCTACTGCATGCAGAATTTCCCTCTTAGTCCACCAAACCAATGGCCCATTTTTCTCAGGTCTGCCTCTTCTGTTTGGCTCATCCTTCCTTTGTTTGCAGGCATGTTCCATGTGCCCTCTCTTACCACATTGTCAACACAGTAGTTCCTTAAACCGGCACTCTGATGCGAGGTGACCCTGCTTCCTACACCGGTAACATTCCTGTCTCCCTGGTGCCCTGTGGGCAGGTTGTAGGGATACTTTACATACGCTGACCCTGATCTGTTGCATGTCTTGGGTGACACGTTCCATGGAGACTGCAATTTCCACAGCCATCTGCAAGGTGAGTTCACCTTCAGTCAGTAGGCATTTCTGTGTTGATTCACTGTGCAGGCCACACACCAGCCTGTCACGCAGCATTTCCTCTAACAGGTTCTTGAAGTCACAGTGTGCTGCCAGCTTCCGCGGAGCTGCTACAAACTGTACAACTGATTCACCTTCACCTTGGTTCCTTTGGTAAAACCTATACCTCTCTGCAATTACTAGTGGCTTCAGGGAAAAATGTGCTCCCAGAACTTCCACTAGGTCCCCGTAAGGTTTCTGCTCTGGCTTCTCCGGATAAAGCAAATCACATAGCAAATTATAAAAGTCTTAACTCCAGTGACCGTTAGAAAAACTGGTACCTTCTTCTCATTAGTTATGTCATTTACAGAATAGAATAGAATCATAGGGTTGGAAGGGACCGTCACCACGCTATTACAAAATTTTGAAATCGGGCTGTATATGTCTGCTATGAATCTGCCAAATGATCAAATGCTTCAAGGGTTGTAGTAAATAAAGCCATGATGCCCTCTTATGGTTGTTGTTTGTCTCTTCACTTAACAGCAGGCAGATTAGCTTTCAGAATAGCCAGCTAGCCCTTAGGCAAACAGATCAGCTTTCACAGCTATAACCCAACCCCCATGCAAGCAGTAAAATAAAGTTTTGCTTCTTACATTGCAATGCAAGCAGTAAAATAAAGTTTTGCTTCTTACATTGCATTCTGGTTTTCCAGAGTTGCCAGGATTGTTGAGGATAGCCAACTCCATCACAAATCCCATCCTCTGTTGCCAGATGTAGAGTTTCTGGGTGCCAATAATCGAGATAAAAGATAAATGAGAAATTTTTGTCTGTAGAGAGCTGTAGCTGCTCCCACCCCCCCACCGCCCGCATCTTTGAGAAGGCTGGGCTGATACAAGGCCAAAAGGCAAAACATTTGAATCAAAAGACTGTGCAGGATTTTTTAATACATTGGAGCAGTGGACACAGAGAGGTATACATCTTGCAAACTGATGGAAGCAGAAAAGTAATAGATTCTGTTTTTCTGACAAGATGAGAGAGAATATATAAATCTGCTCTTTTGGCAGGGAAAATTCCACAAACTAATGAAAAAAATTATTGAAAATACCTTTTCTTCCTCTGAGAGGGGTTACATAGACAGTAGAAAGTAGGGCTGTGGATCCTGATATCAGAAGGAATCTCTGAAGACATCTGAAAGCTCCCTTGGATTCTTCCAGATCATTGGAGTCCTGAGAAGACTATTATCTACTTATGTCTTTAAACAGCTCCTATCACTATAATACCTGGGCATCTCACAAATACTAGTGAATTTTCTTCACAATGCCTACCAGGTAGAGAAGAGATATCCCAGTTTCACAAACAGAGAACTGAAGTACAGGAAGATTAAATGATTTTGACATCATGCTAAAATTCTGTGGCAGAGTTTGGAACTAAGCCCAAATCTCTTCAGTCCCTAGTCCAGCATCCCAATCAGAAAACCATATTTTCTTCCCCTGGAAATGAGATTTAAACCAGGATGCTTTATGTAGTGATAAAGATCTTTGTAGAGAGGCAAAATGACGGATAAGGCCTTTTTGCGATCAGTAGAAAATTCTTTTTGCATTTGAGATCCTGTAGCATTCGGTCCAGGACATCTCTGAACATATGTTCCCTTTTTGCAGTGGCTGGCATGGAAATGCACTCACTTCAAGAATTTCCCTTTCCAGGACCCAATATGAAGTCTCTCCTTTAGTTAACTTGTTGCTAGTAGAAAATAAATGAAGTGACTAAATCCAACAGTGCACCATAAAGAAAATCTGAAACTGACCACAGCCGCCTTTTTCTGGAGAGACTTCTTCTAATCCAACACATCGTGTTTCTGTACAGAGGGGCATGGCAGATTGCAGCAATGGACCCATTCACCTAATTGTGGTTCCTGTGATGGATTTTAAACTCATTGTCATGGGGTTCCTTAGGGATGCAGTGCCTTTTATGGGAAAAAGAATGACTTCCATGAGAATGAAACAACAGGATTTATATGGAGTAGAAGCTCCAGGAGTACCAAGAACCTTTCTGCCAACCTAAAACTTATTCTTAGGTAAGGATGGCCAGGCACTGGGTTTCTTCCAAGAAGCTGTGATTAACTCTTCAACTTCTACATTAATTGGAAGGCATATTTCAGGTTTCTGGCATAACTTAAGAGATGCATCTTGGAGGTAAGGAGTCTTGTTTGTCTCTTAGACAAGTATCAGATAGATTATGTTGTCTTTCCAAATGCCTTAACATTCCCTGAGGGAAATTGTTTGGCATATTCCTCAGCCAGGATTCCAGCTCTTTACCAACAGTTTCTGAATCAAAGCCCCTATCCACAAAAGATTTCCTCCTCTTCTGAACTAGCAAGGGCACAGAGCCTACCAAAGGGGTCTGCTATTTCTCAGTAACTGCAATGGGGGCAGCAAAGAACAGTTGTTGAATGTGGTCCAACTTTCAAGTTCCCCAATCTCACCCTGCTTCAAGGGAGAAGGGGAGGAAGAGGATAAGGTATACAGTTTCTGAAAGAGCACTGGGCTGATGCTGACTGTACTGAATAAACGAGAAGAAAGATCCCTCTTCCTGCCTTGGCTTCTTGAAAGACCAAGTTTAACAGCCATATGAATATCAGAGTCTGTCTGTTATCGCTGCCATCGTTCTTTCCCCCACTCCCACCATATTCTTCATAGCAGTAAGCCTGACACAAAGCCCAACATGTGATCACATTTGGAGGTGCAGAACACTGGGAATTTTGTTCCCCTAAAGCAGAGGAGAGCATATGTTGCCCACAGAAAAGAATCTGGCAAAAAGATAGAAGGTGACACTTCAGAGCCCATTGGAACAGTTTAGAATTAGCAGAAAATGAGGTACAGATTAAATGTCTCCGATTGAAGTAGTAGAGGACCTAAAAATGACAGTAAAAATTATATTGTGGGGCTCTGTGTTTATTTTATCTCAATTTTCACATTAAATTTGCGTATTGTGGCAAACAACAGTACCTTCATGGTGGTAGGTCTTGCACTCTGGAAGGCTAATGGGTCACGGGAGTCCCCTTCCTCCTTGTTTCGGCCCATAGGGGCTACCACTGGTGTCATTTCTGGCATGAGGAAGGGAGTCTGGGACCCAGGCCTGCCCTGTCCTCTGGATCCCACCCCAGGGACCCTAACAGATGCAGCTATGTGCTGCTGACAAAGTCCCTCCTTTCCCCTGAGCTGTTTTCCCCCTTGTTTTCACCTTTTAGGTTTTTCACCCAGCCTCCCCTTTTGCTGGGTTTCTTCTCCAGCTCTCTATCTTTACCTCTGTTTGTCTATCTCCTGTCTTTTCTCCAATGCCTTCTGGAAGTTCTTCTGCATAGGACTGACCTCCTCCTGCTCCTTCTCCAGCTTGTGCAACCTCTGTTTGGGGCGGGGCAGCTTTTATCAGGCAGCTGGCTAGGACTTAATTGATCTCAGGTGCCTCTGATTGCCCTTCTGTAACTGCAGCTAGCCACTAGGGAAACAAGCTCTTAGCATTCTGCAGCTTCCACACCCCCCTTCCCTCCCGCTCAGACTGAAGGAGGAGGAGGAAGGCAGGCAGGACCTGGGCTTGCTGCTGGACCCACTAGAACTGCTTCTACTGCTCTGGGCACCGCTGCTCTGCCTGCTGCTACCTCTTCTGCTGGCTTCTCTCCCTCCAACCCCCCTGCCCTGTGGGGAGTGCGGGGGAGCTTCAGGAAGGAGGACCTCAACACTACCACCACCATCACCACCACCACCTCAGGAGAAGAGGACCATTCCTGAAAGCCTGTCTTTGCTGCTGCTCCTGCTGCTGTCCTTGGAGCCTACTACTTCAACTTGGAACCATCTCTGAGGGCAGACAAACTATATTCTTGCTGCTTGTGGCTGGGGGAGCACCCAAAACCACCACTGGAGCTGTGGAGGGGCCGGTTTCTCTACAAACTGAAGGACTTTACCATCTCAAACAGCCCGTCAACCAGCACCCCCAGCCACCACCTGCCTGCCCTCCAGAAAGCAGCGGGGATCCTTTACAACCTGCACTTTAACAGCAGCAAAGACTTTTCAGCCTCCCAGGGACAGCACCCTTTTCCCCATCACCTAGCTCCCCACTTCCCCAGCCCCCTTGGCTGGAGGGCTCCCCACCCTCTGGCTTAGACCTCCACCTGGTTCTGTGCCTTCCCCACCCCTCACAGACCCCACACCCCACCTTAGGCCCTTCCCATTAGGTCTTCCCTTGCATTTGTTTTTTTGGTTTCTGCCCCACACAAGCCCCTACAGTTTGTTTGTTTGTTTTACCTTCCCAGCCCCCACCCTTCAGCCTTCGCGGTCTTCCCACCCTGCCCCACCCTTGGATTGTGCAAACCCCACCCATTCCCCTCCCCTCCCTCGCTTGGTTGCCCCTTTCCTGCCCTAACACAAGCCCCGCAGTGCCCAGGCTTCACAAGTTCTAGTGGGCCCCTGCAGTTTTTAATTTTTTGTTTCCTCCAATTCACTGCACCCCGATGCCCCAGTGACTGCGCCCCACCCCAGTGCAGCTGGAGGAGCCAGCCCCTTTCTGTCCCACACAAGTTGCCTACCCTTTTTCCCTAGGCACCCTCCTCCCCTGCCTGCAGCCTAGCAGGGACGAATGGTCTGCCTGCCCTTGTTTCCCTACATAGGCCCCCGCCCTACCTCATTGCCCCCTTCCCCTTATCCATCCCTGCTCCTGCCCTCCTCCCCAGCCGGCAGCCAAGTGGGAAGGAGTGGTTCCCTAATCCCCTCCCCTTCACTCCTTGTCCCTGCCCACCCCGCATTATTTCCCCCTCCCCCCAAATAAGTCTCCCTTCTTGATCGTCCCTATTGAAGGGACATGGAGACCTCTGAGGCTGCCCCTGACCCTCCCCCTTTAGCCTGCTCCCCCATCAACATCTGTGGCTCCCCCTCTGACCACTGCCGCTGCCTCCACCATCGCTGATGCCCCCACCGGGGTGGCGCCAGCAGTGCCAGGCATGGGAGGGGCCTCCACCTCTGCTACTGCTGCGGCCTCCTTGGCCGGCCGTAAAAGCCGGCAGAAAAAGTGAGCAAGGGCTAGGCTGTCACCACAGCCACATCATTGGCTGCGGTCCCTCTTCCTCTGCTATCCCCTCCACCAGCTCTGGGGGAACCCCTGGTCCCAGAGCGTATGCCCAGGTAGCTGCCACCCCTCCACCCACTGCCATACCACCTGCCCGTGCCGTTTCCGCTGGAGGCTAGGGCCCCTTTTCCACCTTGACCAGGAGGCACGGGGTCTGTTGCCTCCTGCTGGCCACCTCGCCACCCGTGGAATCCCACGTGTAGGCTTTGGCAAGGGTGGTGGGGCCTTTGGCCATCGTGGCAGCCTCCAAGATACATGGGAGGATTGTCTTCTTCCTGTCATTGGAAGCCACCGCACAGGAGGTGGTCGAAAAGGGCCTGGCAGTGGGGGGGCGTCTATGGTCCCATGGAGCCCATGGAAGACTTGGGCATGCGAGTGGTGGTAACCTCAGTCCCACCCTTCCTTCCTAATGCTGCCCTGCTTCCCCTCCTCTCTACCCTGGGGAAGCCAATATCCATCATCAGCCCTCTCCCTTTGGGCTGTAAGGACCCCACCCTCAGTCATGTGTTGTCCTTTCGCTGGCAGGAGCAAATCTAGCTGACGCCGGTGAGGCCCCGTGATGTAGTGGTGCTTGAGGGTTCCTTTTTGGTGCCCCATCAAGGGGCCCACTATAGAATTCATTATTCCTCGGGGGAGGCTTGGTGCTTCCTCTGTGGGGCCATGGGGCATGTCCGGAGGGACTGGCCCATCATGAAGAGGAGGCAACTAAGCCCCCCAAGGCAGCAAAGGGTGCCGGCCGCAACATCGCCGGAGACCTCAGTACTCCAGCCACTGGAGTAGCCCTTCCTCCTCTTCCTCGTACCACCACACAAAAATCTGGGCCTATGGAGAGAGGAGAAAAGGTGGCTGGTGGCAGCCAGGGAGAGGGCTCACCCCAGGGAGAAGGTTCCCATCCCTCTGTTGTTCCTCCCTTGTCCCTTTCCACCCAAGTGCCTTTACCCTTGCCACCTGATTCTGCCCCCGCTAGCCAGCCCTCCCCTGCCACCTTGGCAGGTTGGGTCATTGTTACGGGGAAGCGCAGCAAGCGGAGGAAGGCTCTGGCCCTCCCTGCCATGTCGGACGGGGAGGAGGCCCCCCGGAAAGCAGTGTAAGGGGCTGAGGATGATGATCATGATGAGAAAAAGACTGAATTAGATGAGCCTGCTGCCGCACCCCCTGACAAAGACCAGCAAGAGGTTCCAGCCAAGGAAGCCAATGCAATGTCACAGGACGGCAGTACTGCACCCCTTCTGGAGGCCCTTTTAGATTCAGCCCCTAAGGAGGCTGCTGATGGGGCTGCCCATGCCCCCCCCCCCGAACCTGCCTCACCACCATCAGCCGAGGCAGAGGGGATTTAGGCCCCATTTTTGCAGAGATCGAGGCCCTGGGTCTGACCCCAATTACAGGGGGGAGGATGACCCTCTGCCACCGGGCCTCGATCGGGGCAGTGAATTGTCCTTGCTGCCCCCTCCCTCCTTACAAGCCCAGCCTCTCCCTAATGGCCCTGTCCCCACCCCAGGGATGACCCCAGAATACTCCACCTGCCTGGCAGCAATTGCAATTCCAGCCACAGCCGCCAAGCCTTCTGAGGCAATGGCCAGTCCCGAGCAGCCAGGCCTTGGGGATTTAACCCTGGGAGAAGAGCTACATGCTCCCTTACCCCAACCCTCCCCTCTGCCTGATGCTGTGGCTATGGACACTCAGATCTCCTCCATCTCCATGCCCAGCATCAGTGGGGACCCGACCCCTGATTCCTTCTTGATAAACCCCGTGCCTGGTCAAGGGGAGCCGCACCCCTGTGGTTTAACCACCAGGGCCCTCACCCCTGGCCCTACTTGCCTTGTTATCCCTGACCTCATCCCTTCACTCGATGTCCCTTTAAGTACTCCCTTAGCCCCTTCCCTTGTTGCTGCCACCCCTGGAATCATGCCTGTGCCCACTCCATCTACCGATCCCCAGAAGACGGTATTTGTGGCCCTTTTTACCCCTGGGGCTGCTGTTCTCCCTCCACCACCATCCTCCATTGTGCTGGGGGTTGAGCTGGGCGACACGGCACCCACAACACCATCGCCACGATGGGACTCTGCGCCCTGTCTGTCCGCCTCAGCCAGCTGCAGGGCCGTTACGGGGACCCAACCAGGGGACAGCCAGGAGCTTTCTGCCCTGGACCCCCAGGTGCTGCGGGATGACCTGTGTGCATTCCTGGATGACACTCGTGGGTCCAGGAATCAGGTGCGGCTCGCCCTGCAGCACTGGGGAGACTTCCACCTTGTCCTCCAGGCCATGAGGGCCATTCTGAAGGAGGGCAAAGGGACCGGGAAGCAGGATGCCGAGGCCTACCAGAGGGCTTGCAAATTCTGTGACTCTCTAATGGCCTTCAGGAGGGGACACGCACTGTTGCACAGCCCGATGGAGGCTGTGGGTACCCCTGCTGCTCCTGAGGATCTTCCCCAGCCCTCATCATGGCCCCAACAATCATTGCAACACTGAATGCCAGGGGCTGCAGGATGGATCTCTGCAGGACCCAGGTGATCTCCTTTCTTTGGGAAGAGGGCTACTCTGTGGTTTTCCTGCAGGAGAGCAATATGGATCCGGCCGCCGAGGCCAGCTGGTGGCTGGACTGGGGGAACGGGGTGTTCTTTAGCCATTTGTCCACCTGTTCCGGTGGATTGGCCACCCTGTTCTCCCTTGACCTACAGCCCGAGATGCTGGGGGTTGCTGAGGTTGTGCCAGGCTGCCTGATGCACCTCTGGTTCCATATGGAGGGGCTAGCATTGAATCTGGTCAACGTCTACACCCCAACATCGGGCCCAGGGCGAGTGCATTTCTATTGGCAGTTGGCTGCCTTCCTCGACACCTTAGATCCTCAAGAGTGTCTGGTCCTGGTTGGGGATTTTACCACCACCCTCAAGGAACGGGACTACATGGGGACTGAGTGGCGCCAGGCTGCTGCAGATGTCCTCTGGGAGCTCGTCAACCATTACTCCCTAGTGGACATCTGGTGCGACCACCACCCAGACGACCAAGTCACCTTTACATTTGTCTGGGTGGGGGAAGGCTGGTTGTGCAACTCCTGCTTGGACTGCATTTACTTGTCCCGTTGTCACCTTGCACAGGCCCACTCCTCCAGCATTCATCCAGCCCCTTTCTCGGATCACCATCTGATGACCATGATGGCCTCTCTCTCAGTGGAGGGGCCGGGGCCGGGGCCAGCCTACTGGCACTTCAATAATAGCCTGCTGGAGGATGTGGGCTTTGTGGCATCCTTCCAGGAGTTCTGGCTGGCCTGGCGGGAGCAGAGAACTGCCTTTCCTTTGGCATGGTGATGGTGGGATGGGGGGAAGGTCTGCGCCCGGCTCTTCTGACGTGACTATGCTCAGGGGGCCAGCTGGCAGAGGGATGTGGAGATAGAGCAGCTGGAGTAGGAGGTCTTAGCGCTGGAGAGGTGCCTGGCCGCCAGCCCTGAGGATCCGTCCCTCTGCAGAGTGTGTTGGGAAAAGAGGGAGGAGCTCCAGGCCCTCGAGGACCTTCAGGCCCAGGGAGCCTTCGTTCGATCCCAAATCCGTCTCCTTCAGGAGATAGATTGTGGCTCCTGCTTCTTCTACTTCCTGGAGAAATGAAGGGGGGCTAAAAAGCAAGCCACCTGCCTCTTGGCAGAGGATGGCACCCCCCTCATGGATCCAGAGGAGATGTGTGGAAGGGCCAGGGCCTTCTATGCCAGCATTTTCTTCCCAGATCCGACTGATGCCAATGCCTGCAAGGTTCTCTGAAACAAACCCCCCACACTCAACACAGGTGAGCTAGAACTTCCTCTCTGCCTGAGTTCATGGAAGCCCTCCGTCGCATGCCCACCAATAAATCTCCAGGCATTGATGGGCTGACCGTGGAGTTCTACCACGTGTTCTGGGACATCCTTGGCCCAGACTTTGCTATTGTCTGAGCCAAGACCGAGGGAAGCAGGGAGCTCCCTGCTCTCTTGGCAGCAGGCAGTGCTGGCCCTGCTCCCCAAGGACAACCTCCATGACCTTCGGAACTGGCATCCCCTCTTGCTCCTCAGCACAGACTATAAAAAAGTAGCCAAAGCCATCTCACTGTGGCTTGGGTCTGTGCTGCAGGACATGATTCATTCCAACCAGACCTACACTGTCCCGGGCTGGTCTATCTTCAGTAATTTGTACCTGGTCTGGGATCTCTTGGAGCTCGGGTGTAGGGATGGTCTGTCGTTCGCCCTGGACCAGCAGAAAGCGTTCAACAGGATGGACCATGGGTATCTCCTGGGCACCATGCGGGCATTCGGGTTCGGACCCCACCTCATGGGGTTTCTCCAGGCGCTGTACGCCTCAGCAGAGTGTGTGGTCAAGCTCAACTGGACCCTGACCGAGCCAGTCAGCTTCAAGCAAGGAGTACATCAAGGCTGTCCGCTGTCCAGTTAACTATACGCCTTGGCCATCGAGCCCTTTCTGTCTCCTCCTTCGGAGGTTGATAGGGTTGGTGCTTCGTGAGCCAGGGCTGAGGCTGGTCCTGTCGGCATACATGCTTCTCGTGGTCCAGGACCCAGGCGACCTGGCATGGTTGGAGGCTTCACTGGCCATCTAATCAGCGGCCTCCTCCGCCTAGGTCAGCTGAGTCAAGAGCTCTGGTCTGACAGTAGGGGCCGGGTGGCCGGTGAACTCCCTCCTACCCGCGCTTCAGGCCATCTGGTGGAGCGCAGGTCCGCTGCTCTATCTGGGCATTTACCTTTCCACTACCCATCCCTCCCTGGATGAGAACTGGCACGATTTGGAGGACAGGGTTGTTGGGCGGCTCTGGAAATGGACGGGACTACTGCAGTGCCTCTCCCTTCAGGGAAGGGCACTGATCATCAACCAGCTTGCCCTGTCCATGCTTTGGCACCAGCTCAAAACCCTGGTCCCTCCTCCAATGATCCATGACAACCTCCAGAAAGCAATTCTGGAGTTCTTTTGGCCAGGACTGCACTGGGTCTCTGCAGGGATTCTCAGCCTTCCCCTGGAGGAGGTAGGGCAGGGCCTGTGCTGTCTACAGCCAGGTCCACGCCTTCCACCTCCAGGCCCTGCAGAGACTCCTTTATGGTGCAGGTAGTCTGGCATGGAGCCATCTGGCGCTCACCTTCCTCTGCCAACACCAAGTGCTCCGATACGACCGGCAGCTTTTTTATTTCCATTTGAGGGGGCTTCCACGAGTCCTCTCTGAGCTGCCGGCCTTCTACCAGGACCTCCTCCAGACCTGGAGGCTTGTTTCGGCCTCCAGGACTGTTGTGCCCACTGAGGGGGTAAGATCTCCTTGCAGAGCCCCTGCTACACAACCCCCATCTCCATGTGCAGGTGGTGGAGGCCCCCTCCAAGCAGCAGAGGTTGGCCCTGGCAGGCGTCACTAGGATCGGAGACCGCCTGGACTATGCTGGGGGGGACTGGATGGATCCCCTTGCACTGGCTTAGCGCATGGGGCTCTCCACCCCTCATACCCCTCGTTGCCTACTTCAGGAGGTGAAGGCAGCCTTGCCCCTCACTGCTCGGATGTACCTCAAGCGAGTTCTATGAGAGGGTACTCCCCACCCTCCCTCAGTCCTGGCCCTCTGGAGCTTCTGATCTGGCCCTGGCCCTGGCCCTGCAAGCCCTCCCGGCCACCCCCGCCCCATGCACCCAGCTGGCTGCTAGACTTGCAGCCGGTTCCCTTCCGAACCGTGCCTTGGGACTATCTGTACACGCTCGTGCTCCACACCATCCATTTCCTTGCCTTCACATCCCGCCCAGACACCAAATGGTGGGACCTGATGCCACCCATGGAGGGCGAGGACCGCCGGTGGGCCAGTCTCCATTCCACTTTAACCTCATGGCCCGCCGGGGACATCAGTTGGTGGCTCCTTCATGGAGCTGTCAGCATGGGCGTGTACTTGGCGCAGTTCACCCAATACCCCAAACACCTGTCCCTTTTGTGGTGCGCCAGGGTCTCCCTCACATGCATACCTGGAGTGCACCAGGTTGCAGCCTCTTTTCTGGCTCCTCCAGAACCTCTTGTTGAGGTTCTGGCTGTACTTTTCCCCCCGCTTGTTTGTCTATACACTCCTGATTTGCAGCCCCACAAAGTCACAGGACCTCCTCGTAAACCTCTTCCTAGCCCTCACTAAAACTGCCATCTATAAAAAGAGGGAGAGGAGGGTGGCTGAAGGGGGTCTCTGACTGTGGGGCTGTGTATTTCTGGTCCCTTGTCTGTTCATGCGTCCCAGCAGAGTTCCTCTGGGAGGCGTCCGCTGGCTCCCTCGACACCTTCCAGGAGCAGTGGGCGCTTTCTGGGGTTTTCCGCTCAGTGACCCCCTCTGAATCCCTTATTTTGAACCTCTAACCTCACATCCATCCCTGTTTTCTTATTAGTTGTCCCACGTATTTAGTTGGATCCGCATCCAGTGCCACCTCCCCTTAGGCTGGGGGAGGGGTTTTAGCAGTGGGCAGGCTTGCGTCCACCCACATCCCGGAAAGCCAAACAGGCTCAATCTCAAGAGTGCCTGCTTCCCTTCATATCTCATATTATTTAACAAGTGAGGTGATGGGGTTTCTAAGTGCCAGTCCTGCAAACTTATCTGGGGACTTTAAACTCAAGTGTGCTCTGACAGAACATGTCACATTGCACCTGTACAGTCCCATTATAGTCAGTGGACATGCACTAGTGTAACTAATGGCAGAAATTGCTTTTGCAATTAGAATTTAATCTCTGTGATGGTGCTTGAGGCAAAGTGGGAAAATTGTCTAAGTAACTGATCAAGAACTGTCAACCAGCTTCTCCGAGCACTAATCTCAGCCCTGGAATTGATTTGTGGCATGGCATTGGACAAGTAATCTAGATGCTCTATCTCAGTCCCCAATCTATAAAATGCAGCTTTCCTGGGGAGCTGTAAGAGTTACATTTTTCAGAAAGGTGTACTACCAGCTAAATAGCCAAGTAGCAGTATTCTGATATAATATTTAAACCAATAAAAAAATTGACACAAGTGATGCTAGACAGTATTTGTTAAAAAAATGTTGAAAACCTACAATAACTTAATACAATACCTTAACTGGAAATTTATTTTTTTAATTGACAGGTTCTACTATTCTTTCCCATCACTTATCAGTAGTGCCTACATGTTACAATGTACCTTTAAAATGCAGTGTTCAGTGAAAATACTAGGCCTTTCATATCGCTGCAGGACAGAACACAAAAAACATGGAAACTGGGTTGTCTGCTGGGAGACTTCTTGATGTTTTAGAGCCTTTTAAAGTGATAAATAAAAGATTCTTGCCTCAAGTGAATATGTAGCAATTTGTTTTTGCCAAGAATACTAAATTATGCAAGATTAAGTTCAAGTCACAGAAGTACCAAGCTCTACATCAAACTAAGCAGAATTCCCAAACACCATCAAATAATGGAGATCAACTTTAAAAAAAAAATCCCCTTTTAAAAGCACTAAGAATTTAGATAGTGAGAGAGGCATTACAAACTCCAGCTTTGTTACAATTGCTCAGAAAATAGAAAAATTAAGAATATGAAACCAAAAATGATCAGTAAGTAGAAGGAAATTAATATGCAAAGCTCTCCAGTTTCTGTCAAAAGAATCTCCTCCTATTCAGTTAAGTTCACCTGTAAACAGCCTACAACTAAAGACACATAAATAAAGAAAATTCTGTCTTACCTATAAATTTTCATTCTAGGACCTCTAAGTCCAATAGTCTTCACAATGGAGTATTACCATGTCCATGGCACTTAAAGTGACCAGGTCTTTGCTCTGTGCCTGCACTGAAGATTGGGCTAAGGAAGAACTCCTCAGAAAAAGGACAGTTACTTACCTGTAACTTCTGTTCTTCGAGATGCGCTGCTCCCATCCATTCCCTTTGGGTGCTCATGCGCTGATGTGCCCAGTTGCAGGAAAGCTTTTGCCCTTAGCCTGACCTCCCAGGGGCAGTGGTGGCGCCCCTGGCATGGCGTGCGACTGCCCCTTAATAGCCACCACTGCTCTGCCTCTCCCCTCAGTCCCTTCTTTCTGGTAACTCCGAAGAGGGGACAGAGGGTGGGCGTGGAATGGATGTGAGCAGCGCATCTCAAAGAACAGAAGTTACAGGTAAGTAACTGTCCTTTTTCTTCTTCAAGCAGCTGCTCACATGCATTTCCCTTGGGTGAATAGCGAGTCTTACCTCAGACGGTGGGCGGAGTTACAGTCTATGGGCGCAGAGAACAGCTTTGCCAAACACCGCATTGCCTCATGCCTGCTGAACCAGGGCGTAGTGGGAGGTGAAAGTGTGGACCAAAGCCCATGTCGCTGCCTGGCAAATGTCCTGGATGGGAATGCAGGCTAAGAAGGCTGCTGACGCTGCCTGCACTCTGGTTGAATGTGCTTTCATGGGCCCAGGAGGCGGGATCCCGGCGATCCAGTAGCACTCTCTTATGCAAGACACTATCCAAGATGAGATCGTCTGCAACGTCACCGGGTTGCCTCTAACCCGTTCTGCTATAGCCACAAACAATTGCATTGATTTGCAGAAAGGTCTCGTCCTTTCGATGTAAAAGGCCAATGCCCTGTGGATGTCTAGGGAGTGCCATTGCCTTTGCTCTTCCAAAGCATGTGGCTTGGGAAAGAACACCGGGAGAAAAATGTCCTGGTTCAAGTGAAAATCGGGTACCACCTTCAGAAGGAAGGCCGGGTGCGGTCGGAGATGCACCTTATCCTTGAAGAATACCGTGTACGGTGGTCTGGAGGAAAGAGCCCTGAGCTCTGACACCCGTCTGCCTGACGTGATGGCAACCAGGAAGGCCACTTTCTGCAAGAGCACGGAGAGGGGGCACATAGCCAGGGGCTCAAAGGGTGTGCTGGAGAGCACCCGGAGAACTGAGAGGTGGGTGCTCTCAGTCTGGGGAAACCTCTGTCCAGTCCTCTCAAGAAATGGACCACCATCGGGTATGAGAAGACCCGGCCTTCTTCCAGAGGCAGGTGGAAAGCAGAGATGGCTGCCAGATGAACTCTCAATGAGGCCGAGGCCAGGCCTTGTTGGCTCAAGAAACAGAGGTAGTCCAGAATGTCCTGGATGGGCGCTGCTAACAGATCTACCCCCCGTGCCCGGGCCCAACTAGCAAACCACTTCCACTTCACCTCATAAGTGTATCGAGTGGAGCACTTCCTGCTACCCAGCAGGATACATCTCACACCTTCCAAGCAGGCCAACTTCTCCACGTTCAGCCATGGAGCTTCCAGGCAGTCAAGTGGAGCGAGCTCAAATTCGGATGGAGGAGGCTCCTCCTGTCCTGTGACAGCAAATCGGCCTGCGGGGAAGCTCTTGTGGTGGGGCTACTGACAGCTCGACTAGGAGTTGGGACCAGTGCTGGCGAGGCCATGCTTGGGCGATTAGGATGATGTTGGCTCTGTCCCTCTTCATCTTTAGCAGCACCCTGTGGAGAAGCGGAAACAGGGGGAAGGTGTAGAGAAGATTGCCCGACCAGTCCAAGAGGAGCGCATCCGGGAGGGAGCCCTGCTCCAGACCTCTGTGGGAGCAGAACAGCTGGCATTTCCTGCTCTTCCAAGTCACGAAGAGGTCGACTCAGGGAAAGCCCCAGTCGCGGAAGATGGATTGTGACACCTTGGGGTGAAGGGCCCACTCGTGTTGTGAATAGAAGCACCTGCTCAGGTGATCTGCCTGACTGTTCCTCACTCCTGGAAAGTGAGAGGCCACTAAGTGGAAACCATGCTCTATCGCCAAGCCCCAGAGGCGAGTCACTTCGCGGCACAGGGCTGAGAAACGAGCATCCCCTTGGTGGTTCACGTTGTGCATGGCAATCGTATTGTCTGTCAGGACGTGCACGAAGCAGCCACACAGTTCCTCCTGGAAGACTGCACAGGCTAGTCTTTTTGCCCGCAGCTCCTTCACGTTGATATGAAGGGGAATCTCTCCCGGTGCCCAGATTCCCTGGGTGCTGAGGCCAGAACTCAAATGAGCCCCCCATCCTGTGTCGGAGGCATCTGAGATCAGCAACACTGATGGGATTCCTGAGCCGAAGGGGGTCCCTCCACCACGCCAGTTCTTGTAGAACACGGTGTGGGACATGCACCACCTTGTCCCAATGGTGCCTGCTAAGGCGGAAGACCAACCTCAGCCACAGCTGGAGAGGCCAAAGGTCCAGACGGGTGAGGCAAACCACCAGTGTGGCCGCTGCCGTGTGGCCCAGTAACCTCATACACTGCCTGGCCGTGGTGGTGGGGGTCTCTTTCAAGGGCGGTGATGGTGTCGGCTATGGTGGCAAACCTGGTGGGCAGGAGGGAGGCCTTGGCCTGGGCAGAGTCTAGGGTCGCCCCGATGAATTCTATCCTTCGAACAGGGGACAGAACGAACTTTTGTTTGTTTACTACTAGACGGAGGCAGTAGCACAGGTCCCGAGTTGTGCGGATGGCAGCCTGCAGCTGGCTCCTCAACTGCCCTCTGAGGAGCCAGTCGTCCAGGTACGGGAAGACCTGGACCCCTCTCCTTTGTAGGGCGGCTGTGACTACCGCCATACATTTTGTGAATACCCTCGGTACCAGCGCCAGACCAAAAGGGAGGACCGTAAACTGGAAATGGCAGGAGCCCTTGGTGAATCTCAGGAACTTCCTGTGACCGGCCATAACGGACACACGAAAATAGGCATCTTGCAAGTCAAGGGCGGCGAACCAATCCCCGGGGTCTAGGGAAGGGATGATGTGATTGAGAGTGACCGTTTGAAATTTTAGCCTCCTGAGAAATCTGTTTAGGCCATGGAGGTCCAGAATGGCTCTGAGGCCTCCCTTCACCTTGGGGATCAGAAAATAGTGGGAGTAGAAACCTCTCCCCTCCTCCCTTTTCGGGACCAGCTCTATGGTGCCGAGCGTCAGAAGTCTTTCCATCTCCTCGTTCAGGAGCTGTTCGTGAGCGGCATCCCTTAAGAGGGACTGGGAGGTGAGTGGGTGTCCACAAGGTCCTGCGCAGAACCGAAGGGCGTAACCGTGAAGGATGGTCCTTGGCACCCACTGATCTGTTATAATCGAGGCCCACTCATGTAAGAAGGAGAACCGGTTGCAAAAAGGCTGGATGGGAGGGATTTGAGTCCGGGGGAGTAGATCGCCATCCTTGGGCATCATGTCAAAAGCACCTCCTCTGGCTGCCGGGATGGTGCCTAGTTGGTCGGGTAAATCTAGATAGGGAGCTGACCCGGCCGGCCTGCGCAGGTCTCGCCCCTTCCTTATCCCTGGGCCTCGAGCAAAGGCTGAAAGGCTGGCACGGTTGGAAGGGTTGGGCCCAAGATTGTTGCCTGAACTGGTGACAGGGCTCCTGCGATGAGCAGAGGCCTAAGGACCGGAGAGTTAAGTGGGAGTCTTTTAACCCATGTAATTTGGTGTCTGTCTTTTCAGAGAACAATGAGGTTCCCTCAAACAGCAGGTCCTGGATTGATTGCTGAACCAGTGGGGGGAGACCTGAAACCTGGAGCCAGGCTGCTCGGCGCTGGCACACTGCTGAAGGAACCGCCTTTTCTGCCAAGTCGGTGGCATCCCAAGCAGCCTGCAGAGTTGCCTTTGCCACCAGAGACCCCTCCTCCAAAATGGTGTTAAAGTCCAAACATCTGTCAGTGGGCAGAGAGTCCAAAAAACATGCCAACAAGCACCACAAGTTAAAATTGTACCATTCCAGCAGGGCTCGGTGGTTCGCAATTCTAAGCTGCATAGTTGCTGTTGAATAAATCTTTTTGCCAAATGTATCGAGCATTTTAGTGTCCTTATTTCGCGGTGTCGCCACTGGCTGGCCCTGGTGCTCTCTCTGATTGGCTGCCTCTACCACCAGAGAAGACGGGGCGGGATGTGTATATAGATATTGAAAGGGGACTGCTGGAACATAATATTTCTTCTCTGCCTCCTTGCAGGTAGCTGCCATTGAGGCAGGCGTTTGCCAAACCGCATTCAAGATCTTTAAAACTCCTTCATGTAGGTGCAATGCCAACCAAGAGGTCCCTGGGAGGACAGAACATTGAACAGTGAGTCTGAGCTGTCTTTCACCTCCTCCACCTGCAGGCTAAGATTTGATGCTAATGTGCACAGAAGGTCCTGATGTGCTCTAAAATCATCAGCAGGTGTGGCTGATTCCCATGACACCAGTTCCTCCACGCACACTGACAGCTGGCTAGGCTGCTGAGACAGCGCGGGGGGAGGATCGCACCAACCCTGCTTCCCTTGGGCTGCGGCTTCAGGCCCTGGACAGTCGGTTGAGAGAGATGACAAAGAGGGTGAAACCCCACGACCATACAACCACAGGTCCTTTTCAAACCAGGCAGAATGTCCCTTGTGCCTAGCCTGGGTTAGAGGGGAAGACCCCTGCCCTGGGTGGGCTTCCTCTGGGGAGTCACACAGAGTCCGCTTGCCATGACAGAGAGGAGCCATGGCGACGGTACCGGGCCCTTTCTTGCCGTGGGCGCTTCTTTGTATGGTGCCGGGGGGCTGAGGAGGAAGAAGATGCTGAGGAGACCCATCGCCGCTATCCCCCAACTAATGAGCTCCGATGCCACTTGGTTGATCTGCCCCAGCGTGAGGCGTGTTGCGGTGAGGGGGATGGGCTAGGCTCCAATTCTGGGGGGCCAGCACACACCGAGTATCTGGGGCGCCGACACCGACACACTGGCGGTTCCGTGGTTGGGCTGACAGCCCGCTCAGTAGGCAGAATGGGCCGCTTGGTGCCACTCAGGGGAGAGCAGAGGTGGCTTTCCTCTGGATGGCGGCCGGGAACGGACATCTGGCGGGGGCGGGAGCAAAGGAAAGGCCGCTAGGGCCCTTGCCACATCATATGCCTCCAGCGTAGACGGAGCAGGCACCGGCTCCGCTCTCGAACAGCCAGGGGTCAAGGGAGAGTCAGCCCACTCTGGGCTGCTGCGATCCCGGTGCCGCTGGCGCCGATTAGTCAAGGCGTGCAGGTGCATTAGGGGTCCCTGTCTGGGGCACAATCTCAGGCTCCAGAGCCGGGGCTAATGCTGCTTCCATGAGGAGAGCTTTCAGTCTGGCATCCCAGTCTTTTTTTGTGCTGGGTCTGAAGGCTCTGCAGAGCTTACACTTCTCGGCACAATGTGCCTCCCCCAGGCACTTTAGGCATTGATCATGGGGGTTGCTCATGGAGAATGCCCTGCCGCAGGCGACACACGGCTTAAAGCTGGGCAAACGAGGCATCCCCGATACACTTTATAATATTAACTAAGCTGAACTATAACTGAGCTACTAACTAAACTACTAACTAACTGCAATACCAACGGAACTGAAGAACAGGTAAGTAAACTCTAGGGCACGTGTGAGCACAGCGAACCGGCAACCAACACCAACGACAGAAAGAAGGAACTGAGGGGAGAGATGGAGCAGCGGTGGCTATTAAAGGGTGGTCGCACGCCACGCTGGGGGGCGCCACGGCTGCCCCTGGGAGGTCAGGCTAAGGGCAAAAGCTTTCCGGCAACTGGGCACATCGGTGCATGCGCACCCAAGGAATGCATGTGAGCAGCTGCTCGAAGAAGAACAATAGCCTACAAAGCCAAAAAGTACTAACTTTACAGAAGTTTAAAAGTGCTGTTTAACTCAAACGTATTGAACAGAGCACTGTTGTGAAATTTCAAGATGTCTTGGAGAAGTACACTTCCTTCTCAAAAACAAAAATGAAATAGCCAGGAAAAAAACAACAGTGTTGGTCAGACAGTCTGACATGCAGAAGTCTACAATGAAAGTTAAAAGTTAAGAGAATTTCCTCTCAGTTGCCTACATGTCAGATGCGCTCTTTAGAGCAAGATGTAGAAAATAGTAAATCATCCTAGGGAAGGAGGGACTCAATTTACCCATCCAGAACTTAAAAGAAAGTGAAAGTTTACTGAAGAGCTGTGTTCTAAAACACCCTTTTACCAAATGCATGATCAGTGGAGGTAAGAAAAGCAACTCTACAGTACATGAGACAGTATGGAAGACCTGTAAGTAGCCTTACAGATTTCTACATAAGATCTGTGCAGTCTTTTCATCAGCAAAAATCAGATACATTCAGAATACACAGTAATGAGAGGAGTTATACCTGAAATTTCGAGTGCCTCTGCTATATACTCCTTTATTCCTCTGTAGGCTCTGTTCACATCCAATTTATGAATGTCTACTTCATCAGGATGCTTCATTTAATTTTGCACTACAAAGAATCTTGTATCCTTCCCAAAATATCTGTCTCTGCAAAACTATTTGGAGATGGACTACTGCACCTTCATCTTCTGGTTGTATGCAGGATCTTGTTGATAGTGTTGGTTATTTTAATTAATTTTAGGCAAAGAATACACTTGCCTCAGAAACAGTAAATTAGTTATGCTGACTATCATTCCCTGATTATTTCAATCATTCATTTTCTGCAGTGGTTTAATCACAGACAAAGGCAACCCCTTAAAAAGCATCTTTTAAAGAATGGAAGGGATGGGGAAGGAAGAGTTTAGAATGTGCCCAGATTCAAGAAACATTAAATCAAGAGATGCTACTGCAGTTGAATTGTTTTCCAGAGAATCCCAGCCTTGGTCTTCCAAGGAAAGATGGCAATGGCCTCCTAATAATGCGTAATCTCTGTGCTGGAATCTAGAGTAGCAGCATCTTCAAGAGAACACCCACTGAGATAAGATAAATATTCTTTTATTAGATTGGTAGAGGTTTTTTTTTTTTTTTTTTGGTGGCTGCTTTGTCTCTATGCTCCCAAAAGAATCTTCCAAATAGACTATTGGAAGACTATCCGAGTTTAGCCTCCAATATCTTCAAATGCAGCCACAGTTGTTCCTCCATCTCTGGAAGTTTTCAATGTACAGCTAAAGTGAAACATGAATTCTGAAAAAACTTCTAGAGAAATCTTTAAAGTAGCTTGTCTCCTTGCATGAGGGTTTTGTTTCTTGGGGGGGGGGGGGGGCCCCCACAATGGCCTCCCAGTTGAGACTAGTTCTCCCCGTTCTTAGAGTTGAGGCTGCTGTATCTAAATTTGGTCTGAGTGATGCTAGTATTTACCAGTCTGTGGGTTTGGCAGGAATATCATCTCCTGATATAATTTTATTAAGGAGTCTGCAGTAAGCTTAACCTTAGGCAGAGCAATGAAGACATTTTAGTCCATAGAATATGTATGCATTTATAAGGAATTCCCACTCCTCCTTAAATCAGATCCTGACAACCAAAAAAGAAAGAATTACACAGCTCTTCAATCTTGCAAGGTTATTTCATTTTTATTTGAAGAAAGAAACTGATGTTTCATTTTTTAACACCAAAAAGCACCTTGGAAGTTAAGTGCTTTGTTATGCTTAATTCTGTGAAATTTTTATTTTAGTCTGGGATTTCACTGGAAATGATTTAGAGATCTCTCCTCTTCAGACAGTTTCCAGAGGGGTAACCACGTTCATCTGTGTGCAGCAAAAACAATGAGAGTCCTGTGGCTCCATAAAGACTTAACAAATTATTTCGGGCATAAGCTTTTTGTGGGCTCCAACCCACTTCATTAGATGCAACATTGATGTTTTACACAATATCTTACACCAGTCCATGAGCCAACCCCTGAGAAAAGTAGGGAAAAGGCCTTGGGAGAGGAATGTGAATTACCAGCAAGACTGAAAGGGCAAACTGCAGGGATATGTCCTGCATGTTTTCCAAAGGAAAATGGTACCCACTTTATGACCTCTTGTGGAACTCCTAGAGTACGTCCACACAGCAGAAGAGTCTCCCAGTCCAGGTATACAGACTCATGCTTACAAGCTGAAGATAACATGGGTGCCCTCGTGCAGGCTCTCAAGTCCATCTAACCCACTCAGCTTGAAAGCCTAAGCTCCAGCCTTTTAACTGGAACATCCACACAGTTATTGCTAACATACTAGCTTGAGATCTGCTAGTGTAAGTGGCTACCTGAGCTGGGAGGCTTGCTCTGAGCTAGTGTGGGACATGCCTCCAGAGCCTGGGGGGGGGGGGGGGGGGAGATCTCAGTCACTTCACTCCCATGTTCCCTGCTGCTGAGACTGGGCTGAGTGGGGACTGACTCCATGAGGTCTGAGCCAGAACCATTGGTGACAAAGGACTCGCTGGTATCAGAAAAATTGCAGAAACTGGCACCTTTCACGCCAGCTGATGCTTTTCAGTTGAAACAACTTGTGGGAAAGGGATGATGCTTTGTGGACTTCTCAACCCTCTGGACAAAGATGTTGCCTACATTCTGGCTGGGAACATGAATTGCCTTCCCTTGGGATTCAAGTTGTGGCAATAAGGGCCCCGTGCCTGAAGGATAGGCTGTTGGACATGGGGCTTAGAAAAATTTACCTCACCTCTATGCCATTGCTTCTTGCCTGGTTTCAATGAATGGTGCTTTGATGCATCCTGCTCACCTATCCTGGAGTGGAAGCTGCTCACAAGCCAGTTGGGAGTCCAGTTCCTGCAGTGTACTTTGTCTATGGTCATTTTAAGGGGGAACGGGAGAGGTGCTGTGCTTCACGCTCTCCTCAAAAAGCCAAAGACGTTTTTAATTTATGTACTGATTTATTTGAAGTTAAGTTTTGAGAGGGAAAATTTCGAAACTACTGAAGAAACAAAGACACATGGTTTAACATCTGTTTTAAATCCTCTGAAAGTTCTATTACCAAGGTAGACCTGGAGTCTGCTGTGTGTGCTGCTTGAAGCCAGACAATTCAGGGCAGCTCTTCTTGAGGCATCATCTACCCACAGCTGCTATGGAGATAGAGAATGGCCCAGTGAGGAAGGCGTCTGATATAGACATGACCAAAAATAAAGGAACGCTCCAAGGTACCACACTGACATTTTTCACAGTGTTGTCTTAGAAAAAGTGGAGGAATAGCATTTTCTATTAGCCATGAATCTGAGGCATACAAGAATTTCTAGAGCAGTGGTTGCCAACCTTTTTTCTGCCATTGCACCCCTTGATACCTTTTGAGGCACCCCAACATATAGTCTCCAAATGAACTCATGAATATTCATGAGCCAATCCAGAACTTGAAGAAGTTCTTCAAAAAATTCCGTGGCACACCTGCTCAGGCCTGACAGCACACCTGTGTGCCCTGGCACACCGGTTAGGAAACACTGTTCTTGAGGTTATTATGAGATTCACAAATGACTGACTACCTCAGCTGCAATCTTCTGTTTTGGATTCCTATATTTTTGTTTAGGGACTTGATATTAGAATAATAGTTTAAGGTTGGAAGGGACTTCAGGAGATTATCTACTTCAACCCTCTGCCCAAAACAGGACCAACCCCAAGTTAATCATCCCAGTCAGGGCTTTATCAACCCGGGCCTTAAAAACCTCTAAAGATGGAGATTCCATGAAGTCCCTGGATAATCCATTCCAGGGCTTCACCAAACTCCTAGAGAATTCCCCCTGCCCACCCTCATATCCAACCTAGAGCTCACCCACTGCAACTTAAAACCATTGCTCCTTGTTCTATCAGGTGCCACCACTGAGAACAGTCTAGCTCCATCCTCTCCAGAACCCCCATGGAGGTAGTTGAAGGCTGATATCCCCTTTCACTCTTCTCTTCTACACACTAAATAAGCCTAGTTCTCCTCAGCCTCTCCCTACAAATCACATGCCCCAGTCCCCTAACAACTTTTGTTGCCCTCTACTGGACTCTTCAATTTGTCCACATCCCTTCTGTAGTGGGAGGCCCAAACTGGACACTATTCTCCGGATGTGGCCATGCCAGTGCCAAACAGAGGGGAATAATTACTTCTGTCGATCTGGTAGCAGTACCCAACATGTCATCAGCCTCCTTGGCAATAAGGGCACGCTGTTGTCTCACATCCAGCTTCTTGCCACTGAACCCCCAACTCCTTTTCTGCAGAACTGCTGTTTAGCTAGTTGGTCCCCAGTGTGTAGCAACATACTGGATTCTTCTAAGTGCAGGACTCTGCTCTTGTCTTTGTGGAACCTCATCAGATTTCTTTTGGCCTCATTCACCAACTTGTTTAGGTCACTCTGTATCTTATTCCTACACTTCATCCTATCAACACTAAGCTGGGGGAAGTGGTAATCTGCAAACATGCTGACTGTGCAATCCACCTCATCATTCAGATTATTAATGTTGAACAAAACTGGCCCCCGAGACACCCCTCTGGGGCACTCCACTTGACACTACAGCTAGTCCTCACTTAGTGACCTACTCGTTTAGTGACCACTCAGAGTTATGACCGGCTCTCTGATGAGTTGGTATTATGGCGATGTACGAGAACTCGCATCAACTCTCTCAGATTACCTATATTTACAGTACACTATGCAAACTAAGTTCAGTACATTAGAGCTTAAAACATTTAAAATATATATGAAAAATGTTATAAATGATGCAAAGGTGACATTAAAACTATCTACCGATGGTTGAAAAACCCACTACCAGTAAAGTACATTATGCCTGAAATACCAGTAAGGGCTGCTCCTCGTTTAGTGACCAATTCGTTTATCAACCGGGTTTCAGGAACGGAACCCGGTCACTAAGTGAGGACTACCTGTACTGCCAAACAGACATTGACCCATTGATCACCTGCCCATTGAGCCCAAGGATCCAGCCAGCTTTCTCTTTGTGCGCTACCAGTCCTTTGCTAAAGGAAGTTGTATTTACTGTACTATGTAAGTAACATAGTTGTTTGATAAGCAAGAAATTATCAGCTCATATTTTCCAACTCTCACTTTTAACTGGTTCTTGTTGCTCAGACTGGAACACATAATCTTCAAGATGGTCTGAGATTTTCCTTCAGGTAGATTTGTTTCCTATTTAAGCTCAGGAGCCTTACATTCTGATATCCATTGCAACTACTAAGCCAGGATGACTTACATAGTGAATTAAAAGTCTGCATTTTCATCAGGAAGGGAACTACTTGACATTGCCTAGAAGTCCAATATCATAAAAAATGACTAATACTGGATCCACAATCCCCAGAATCTGTCACAGAGCCTATTATGGATACACACACAAATTTATGCATGAAAATTAGTAGATTTTCTGTCCTACATGCCTGTAACTGCTCTAAAGTGAGGAAGAGTGGTCTCAACCCAAGCCACCCTCTACTCACTGGTGGGCAGAGCCAAGCTGGACTCACCCATCACACTGAAGTTGAGAGGCAGGACAGGAAGTCTAAGACGTGGGGCCTACAGCTTAGTTGAGACAGAACCACAGGAGACAGATGTCTCTAGCCAATAGCAGGACTCTGGCTACGCCGTTACCCTGACCCTAGAAGAGACCAAGTGTGGAGATGAGCTGCTAGGATTGCCAGCTGCCATTTACACAGAAGAGACTAAGTCCAGGGAATTGCTGCTATGATTGCAGACTACCAAATACCCCAAGAAGATGGAGGACCCTTGGACTACAGAGCCCAAACCCCCTATACTGTGGTAGAAAGCAGCCCACTGAAACTAGAACTGAGTCAGGTTATGCTGTCAGAACATGAATCAAAATGTTCTGTTGGGGGCCCTGCTGACCAAGTGGCAGGCCCTGTTAGGTCCCTGGACTGGGATCTGGTGGATAGGGTGAGCTTGGAGTCCCCAAACTCCATCCTTGGCAAAGGCAGTCATTCTAAGGGCAAGTCTTGGAAGGCTTGCCTCTGCTCTGCTTACCTGAAACTCAGAGCTCCCTTAAACTGCTTAGTGCTCTGCCCTGCCTGAGGGATAAAAAGCCCTGTAGACTATGTATTGTTCTTCCTTGCTTGAGGGCCAGAGCCGCACAGACTACTTTGTGAACAGTCCTACCAATCCCCTATAAGGCTGCTTAATGCTCTATCCTGCCAAAAGGGTCTGGATCCCAGATTTTGATTTGCTAATTCCCCTGCTACTAGACTGTGATCATGGAGACATAGTGAGGCAGACTGGCCTCTCTCTGAGCCAGAAGGGGAGAAACCACCACCAATCCACTATATGCTTGAATATTTCCATTCTCAATAACCTCTTCCATTCTTATCCTCCTTGATCTTTCTACAGGCTTTAGAAGCTCGACAGCTCTCTCTCTCTCTCTCTCTCAACAGCTTCTGCCCACTTGACTTTTGTGATGCTGTTCTATCGTTGTGTAATTTCACTGTCTCTTACGTTAGTTCCTCCTCCTCTTGTTGGTGACTCACAGGACTCTGTCCTTCAGTCCTTTCCTTTTCTCCAAAACCTTTAGCTGCCATCTCTCTGTTGACTTTATTCTACAGCCTACACACTTGTTTCTGTTCCTCACTTTCTGACTCTGACATATCATTACAGCTCAAGCTTAGAAGGTCTAAACCAAGTCATCTTCACAATTACAACACTTTCATCCACAGGTGCTAATACTTACAATAATTTTTCAGTTCCTCTCTCTTCTTTATTCTGCATTTCAAGACTATTGCCAAGTTTTGCTACTTCCTTTCCTGTACAACATATTGAAAATCCATCCTTTCTGCCCCAACGGTCGAAAACTTTATCTATGCCCTAGTTATCTCCCATTTTCTTTACTGAAATCTACTCTTCTCTACCTTGAAACTCATATTGCTTTTACCCAGCCAACTTAAATTGCAACTGCTCAAATTTATCTTCCTTACCCAATCAGACTACATCATTCCCCTCTTCAAATCCCTTCACTGGCTCTCCAAGAATCACTCCAATTTAAACCTCTCATTCTCACTGTCCAGATCTACACAATTCCACTCTTGCCTTATCTCACACCTTACTTCTTGTTTTATTCCCTCTAGACCAGGGGTCTTAAACACACAGCTTGTGGGCCACGTGTGGCCCCTAAAGCTATTTCCTGTGGCCCACAACGACAGCATCATTATTGATATTTGCAGTATCAAATGTATGAGATGGTTTCAGTGGTGCGGCCCCTGGGCTAATGTACTAGTCCTCATGAAGCCCTCACGGTGATTTGAGTTTGAGACCCCTGCTCTAGACCCTATCACTATGCCAACTATCCCAGCCTCACCCAGCACCTTTTCCTCCTCGCATCACCACCTCCATACTGCCATCTAAACATACATTCTCTCCAATTCCATTGTGCTAAGCTCATTTCTTCTCTGAGACCCATGAGCACAAACCCAGATGAGCCAGATTGTCCTTTTTCTATCACTTAGAATACAGAGAGCTATAGTTTATATCTGTAAGCAACTAACATCTTTCTCTAGGTTACCCAACGTACCACATCTATATTTGTCATCAAGGTTTCTGGGGCAGGTACTGTGTTTGTGTCTTGTACAGTATTGTGTATATTAGTGCAATGAATCTATTTACAATATTTGTTCTAAAAGTCACATATTTTGAATCAAGGGGAATCCTGCATATTGAACACCACCATCTTGGAAAAATGCTATGGAAATTAAACCAGTGCTCTAAGCTGGTTTTAAAAAGATTGAAAGATTGGCACTTAAAGCCAGCATCAGGTTGACAATAAAACCCACTTCTGGAACATCATTAGAGACTGGGTCAATAGTAAGTCTGTCTGCATGGCAACCATCATATTCTGTAGAATTCTAACATTCTGACGTGCAGCTCTACACCAGGTTACGTCTTACCACACTGTCATGCCAAATCATATGAAAGAAACCAGTGATACTGATCTTATAAATTTTGCATGCATAATCATATACAATTTCATTTTATAGGTTTGGTTATTTTGGAGATGTAGATATTCTGTACTACATTAAAGTGTAGTAGTACCACATTCTGATTAGAATAACAGCACTATAAAAAAGCAATATTACACAAACTAAATGGATTAAAAAGTGACTAATATATATATATCAGAAAGTAACATGGGGAAATCATCAAGTAAAGGTGTTTCTAGAGACCAAGGTCCAACAGGGTTGGCTGTCGGCTCCAAAATTATTCCAATGCTTTTATCAGTTATCTAGAAGAAGATATAAAATTCTTGCTGGTAAGGTTTGCAGACCACATAAAAATTGGTGTAGTAAATAAAAACAAAAGGTCACTCCTACAGATTTGGATTGCTTTGTAGATTAGACACAATCATACATACATTTTAATACAGCCAAATGCAAAGCCATACTTTAGTAAAGAATATAAAGGTCATACTTACAAGACTGGTGATTGTATCCTGGAAAGCAGCAACTCTCAAAAGAACTTAGGAGTCATTGTGGATAACCAACTAAAGAGTTTCCAGTGCAATGCTGCGACTAAAAAGCCTAAAATGCAGTCCTTGGATGGATAAACAGGAACAGGTATCAGGCAATATTGTATATGTATATGGTATTATAAAAGCCATTACTGAAACACTGTCCAGTTTTGGTGACCACACTTTAAAAGGATGTTTAAAAATTGAAGCGTCAGTGAAGAGCCACAGGAATAATTCAAGTTTAGAAAAACATACTTTACACTTAGTGATTTAAGGAGCTTGATCTAAAGGTGACTTGATTGCTCTCTTCATCTACAGTGGAAGAAGAGGTCTGAAAGTAGATGGCTCTAACCGAGTAAGCAAAGGCATAACAATATTGAATGCGGGAAGCTAAAACCTGAGAAGTTTAAACTGGAAATAAGGGGAATAATTTTTTAAGTGAGGATGATTAACCATTGAACTGCTTACCAAGAGATGTAGTACTTCTCCATTTTCTGAAACCTCTAAATCAAGACTGGATGTGTTTCTAAAACATATGTGCTAACTCAACTAGAAGAAAAGGGCTTGATGAATTACCAGGTAAAATTCAATGCCCTGTATTATGCAGGTGGTCAGACTAGATCATTATAATTGCCCGTTTGGCCTTGAAATCTATCAGTTAATTTACAGTAGTAGGAACTCTAAAGTGCTCATAAGAAGATCTCTGTAATATTCTGAAACTAGTAGATGAGAATACAAAAAACTTTGAAACTAAAAACAATATTATATGTCAATTAGAATCAAGCAGAGATCAAAATGCATCAGTGTTTATACATCAATGATTTATATACCTTGCAGTTTCAATTAAAAACTCAAAATGATCTGTTATGCCTCCAACTTTTACTTTTGTAATTTTTTAAAAGTTTGTGTCAATGTATCTAATATTTACATATTTTACTATAATTATACCTACCAAACCATGGCTTGGAGTAGGTTAATTGCATAGGAAGATATTACTATGTTTACATTTTTCTCTTAAATTACTTTTTTAAAAAGCACAGTAAAGAGTCTGAGGACAAATTATTCAACTGTTTATCATACATAAGACTGCATGACTATAATACAAAGGGCTTGTCTTTTTCATTTAACGTTACAATATACACAGCAAGTCCGGACTAGATCTTACAATCTGAACACAGGTATTTAACCTTTTCCATGCTGTTTATGTTTACAATGCACAGAAGTCCTGTAACCAAACTGTGTAGTAAAGCACACAAAACTGGACTGTAACATAACACAGTATGCAGAAGCATTGGATTTTTTGATTCTTCTTTATGTAGTTTTTTAAACTGCTTTAATTTTTGGTGCTTGCTAAGGTATGGCAACCAGCACAGAAAAAAAATAACCCATATTTTTTATTACCCTTATATTCCTAGACAGCAGTAAGTACTGGATTCCTTTTTATATTGCTAAACTCAGTGCTCTGTTTCTAAGATGGCAGCCTTTCAATCTCTAAACTTTTCTGAAGTACTGAGTTCACAGGCTTGATATTTCACTACAAAAGAAATATGGATCACTTGATAGAAAAAAATGTTGTGATTTACAAAACCTGGTAATGCTCGAGTATTCATTTGCATTTACATGGTATTCAGTAGCTGTGTTGCCATTGTTAAGTACTAAAAAACACCTTTTGTTCAGAAAAACTGACCTAGCCAGCCACACAGAATTGACCAGTAAAACTATGCGATATTCTTCTGCTGAATGACCTTTTTTAAAGGGCTTACTGGCAGAGGTAGATCACTGCTTCTGTAATATATAATGGGCAAACAGTGTTCTGGGGTGGGTAACTGTGAATTACCCTTATTTTTCACTTTAATTCACTGAGTTTTTATTCAGAATATTTTCACTTTTCATTTGGGCCCATAAATTTAGCAACTGCCAAGCTGACTGTGTTATATTAAGGCAGTATAACCCAAAAATTAGGCACCTGCTAACTTCAGGTCTCACATGAGTTTTTTGCTTTACTCATACTATTGTTTTGGACCTGTTCATGCAATCGAGGTCTTGCCTTCAAGTTACATTTATGTTAATAAGGAATACAAGAATCAACTGCTGCTTTTCATAGCTTCTGGATCTAGTGTCCCTTTTACCTTCAAAAGCCTGAACACATTTATAATGTAACAGATGTTATAGTCTTGAATTAGATGTCACTCTATTAAGTTCAGTACACAGATTGCTGTAAATGTATTGGCTATGAATTCAGCAACAGTTCCAGTTTTGTTTAAGCAATAGTACAGCCATAATTTTCAACTGACATTTAAAAATGGTCTAATTACACCTTGTGTCAAAGTGCAGAACTGCTACATTATTGGTTACAGACATCTATGTGCTATAAAAACAGCTTTGGTACAATAAATTATCAAAAAAGAAAATAAATTTTTGTAAAATTCACAGCATAATTGTGAGGCAAAAAAGCAGTCACATAAAATTCTGCATTTTTTTAAAATGTTCAGAATGAACAGAAGACATCTTTGTGCAGAAGTAATGGTGGAGAAACCACGTGCCGAGAAAAAGCAAAAGAAAAAAGTAAAAAGCAGGAAGGGACACAGTTGTAGCTATTTCCATCAAACGCAAACCACTACTTCTGTGACCTTCAACCAATAAGGAAGTCAACTTTATGACACACGCAAAGTGACCTTGCAATACCTTACAATAAGTGGGTCACAAAAGTCTATTTTAAAAGAAAGGCCTCTTGAATTACCCATTCTCTGTTTTCAGCATTAAGGACTGTCTGCAAAAGCATGTCCAAAAGTGATTGCATCTGAAATGGTAGGCTCTTCTAATTTAAGAGTCCAAATCCATAAGGCCAAAGGTTATCCCAAAGACCACCACTTAAGACCTCCCCAGGACTGGCAAGGACCAACCCGCTGATTGCTTCTCAGTGCACCTTAGTTATGAGACCAGTCATATTCCAATACTAGCTGACTGTGGTCTCCAAAGTATGAGACACACAGAATCCCATTATAATTGCTGCTTTGATCCTCAGTAGATTCAGATAAGGAGAGTTCTGATCACCGCCATTTAGCATGCTAAATGTGCCTTACAAACTCCATTACGACCACCCCTTTTTACAGCTGAAGATTATATATCGTGTAATCTGAAGGTCCCTCTTCCTTACAGTACTGCAATTCTGTGCCCATCTGTATTTGGGGAACTTAAACAACCCATATTACTCCCTCCCTCCCCCCAGCCTCGAAGGGCCCTTTCAGGTAAATCATGTGCAGTGCTTTTAAAAAGAATAATTTGCAACTAAGATCAACCTCTGAACAATAACCCCTGTTGAATGGAGACCCAAAACAAAAACAACAACAACAAAAAAAGCTATGACTAGGTTGTGGCAACTTAAAATTGGGAGGAGGGGGGGTTATGTAAGCAAAAGGTGAGATGACACCTTTAAGCTATCCATTAAGGTGGGTTTGGACATGGCTCTTAAAAAACTTCATTGTCCCTTTGCAATCTTTTCAAGTTTAAAAAAATAGTCAGCTTTGCCCTCCTGTAGCGGTTCAGTTAGTTTATCTCCTTCTGATTCAAGCAGCTTTGCACTTTGTTTTTTGGAAAAACACCACTTCTATAAAAACACACAAGAAACAAACTTAGTTTCAGTTTAGTCACGAGCTAGCCACAGGACTTTGCTGAACACAAACTCCTGTCATGGGAGACTCTTCTCTATCAATTCCTTGCCTCATTGCAAGGTGTCCTTCAGTCATGTAATGAGCAGGACCTGTATTAGCAGAAAACTGGTACGTTGGATGTCCCGCTATGCCAGTCTCTTGGCGCGGATTAGAATAGACTGTTAAATTCACGTCCATAGATCCATTTTGTCCAAAGTCCAAGGTATTAGCAGCCACTGGGCGGTTCTGATAGGCTTGATTGCCTTGGTTACCAGTAGAGGAGGACGATGTAGAGGAAGAAGTAGTTGAGGAAGACAGAGATGTCATGGAGTGGTGACTATGGCCCACCTCCATAGAATCCTGGGTGGAGGAGCTGTTTGTTGGAGAATTGTAGACCCTTGGCCTGGTCCGGCTACCCAAGGCTTGCTGTCCATGATGATGGTGATGGGGGTGGTGGTGGTGGAGGTGATGGTGGGAGCTATTTCCATGGTGGTGATGTAATGCATTCTGCTGTTGAGGGGTTACATGGAAGGTGGTTTCTTGAACTGGATGGGTTTCAACTGTGACCTGTGTAGGAGCTTCAGTGCCTGTCCAACCAAGTGGAGGAGGAAACTGCTGTCGAACCTATGATAGCAGTTTAACAGAAAAAACGTTTAATCAAATTCATTTTATATGTTAGTTATAAAGTGCATAACATTTAAAATGTTCTCTCTAAACTAATGTAAGAGATAAAACTATATTTAAACAACAGAAACAAATGATAGCTAGAAACATTTTTAATACACTTTCTAAATGTATTTTAGAAAAGAAAATTGAGGATATAAACTTTAAATTTAATGCTGCTGATACACTTAAGAAAAAGAATTATGTGACATTACTGAAAAAGTTGTAAAAACAAAATTTAGAGGAAGCATTGTTTGCTGATAGTAATTAAGTATTTGTTTACATAGTGCCTAGCTCAACAGGACTGATCTCTGATTGGAGTCTCTAATGCTACAAAACAAGCTGTTATTAGTATGAATATTATAAGACAAGCATGCAGTCATCTGATGCTTGCACTGAGATGCCAATAGCATCCGAAGAGTATTATTTACAACTCTATCAAAATATGCAGCTAAAAAAATGATTTCATAAATTATGTTTTCATAATTTTTCCTTTCACCTGGGAATAAGTATAATTTGCTCCTTTTATGATAATGATGGAAATACTGGGAAGCTCTATTTTTCCACTAGCTTTTTGCTATGAAGTGGTAAGCAGCAATGGCCAATAACTATTACATTTTAGTTTTATTCTTTTGTCAGTAAATCAAGCAGATATATACTCATTTTTATTTTTTAACCAAGATCATAGTATGATGACCAAAAAAAGCAACAAAAAAACTACTATTACAGCTTGGCACCTGTATAGTGACTATATGACCTACAAATATTAATTCAACCTACCATAATCCAGGTGGTGCTTATGATGTTCAATGGGAATAAAGAAACCGAAGCACAGTTTTACATGGGGATAGACCCTGATCCTACAAGTGCCACATGGGTTTTCTGCAATACTGAAGCACAAAAAAAAAAAAATACTTGGCACAAAAAACAGGAGTGGGCTAATAAAGTCTCTGGGTCACAAGAAGTCGGGAGGTATTGCCAAGATAGAGAAGGACCAGAATATCGAATTCAAGATGATTTGGATGACCTTGAGAACTAAAGTAATAAAAATGGGATGAAATTTAATAGTGCAAAGTCATGAATTTAGGGATTAACTACAAGAATTTTTGCTGTAAGATGGAGACTTATCAACTGAAAACAACAGAAGAGAAAGATCTGGGTGTACTGATTGATTGTATGACTATGAACCACCAATGTGATGCTATGAAAAAAAGCTAATGTAGTCCTAGGAAGGATTAGGCAAGGAGATACGGAAGTGTTGATACCATTATACAAAGCACTGGTGAGACCTCTACTGGAATGCTGTTTGCAATTCTGATCTCCCGTGGTTAAGAAAGATGAATTCAAAATGTAATAGCTGCAGAGAAGGGCTAAAAGGACGACCAGAAGAATGGCATACCTACAGGAATCGAAAACGTAATTTATGAGACAAGACTCAAAGAGCTTGGCTTGTTTATAGCCCAAACAAACAGGAGGAGAGATATAATTGCTCTCTATATCTCAGAGAGATAAATACCAGGGAAAGGGAGAAGTCATTTAAGTTCAGGACTTGTGCTGACACAACAACAAATGGATATAAACTGAACATCAAACAAGGAGTCCTGTGGCACTTAAAGACTAACAAATATATTTATTGCATGAGCTTTCATGGGAGAAAATTACACTTTTTCAAAGCATCTGAGAAAGTTGGATTTTCTCCCATGAAAGCTCATGCAATAAATAAATTTGTTAGTCTTTAAGTGCCACAGGACTCCTTGTGTGTTTTACTGAACTAGCCTAACACGGCTGCCCCATTGGATGTTGGCAACATGCAAGAAAATGAAAATCAGTAAGTTTAGCCTTGAAATTAGGTGAAGGTTTCTAACTGGATGAGAAATAAAGTTCTAAAGCAGAGTTTCAAGGGAAGTAGTGGGGGCAAAAAACCTAACTGACTTCAAGAGTAAACTTGATAAGTTTATGGAGGATATGGTGGGATGAGATTGCCTAAAAAGACATATAGCCAGTCCATAGCTACTCGTAGCAAATATTTCCAAAAGCCAGTGATAGGACACTAGATGGGGAGGGCTCTGAGTTACTACAGAGAATTCTTTTCCAGGTATCTGGCTGCTGGGCCTTGCTCAGATGCTCAGGTCGAACTGATCACAATATTTGGGGCTGGCAAGAAATTCCCGCTGAGTCAGATTGTCAAAGACCCTGTGAGGGGAGGGAGTCACCTTCCTCTGCAGCATAGGTCAGTTGCAGGCTTAAACTAGAGTAAATGGTGGATTCTCTGCAACTCAAAGTCTTTAAATCATGATCTGAGGACTTCAGTAATGCAGTCAGAGGTTATGGGTCGACTACAGAAAAGGATGGGAGAGATTCTGTGGCTCGCAATGTGCAGGAGATCAGGCTAGAGATGATCATGATGGTCCTTCCAAACTTAAATTCTATGAATACGTTCAAATTCCTTTTGGGATAAACTGGAAGATCTATGAATATTTGGATTCTCTAGTCCTTTGTAAGGCAGAGGGAAAAAGCTTTGAGTCCTAGAAGCTTTCTGTTACTGGCACACCATAGCTAGGGAGTGCGGGATTCTTCCCTCTTATACTGCATGATTCCCTAGTATTTAGCCAGATTATCAAGGCTGCAGCTGCTCTTTTGGCCCGAGTGATTTATCCAAGATATTCACATAGATTGCTCATGGAAGTACTGAGACTAGCAAACCCAAGTCTTTCAATTGCTAGTTCCATGTCTATCTCAACTGTTCTTCCTCACTATGAAATATTAATAAATCTTGACATTACAGGATAGTTTTTTAATTCAATCTTCTCACAATATAAAAGCCACTGATATATCAAGGAGAAGCACTGATAAAGACCATACCTGTGGACTGTGTGTTTCACAGTCCATAGCCTGGACAGCAGCAGTGAAGTGTCCACCACTGTGTCGATGCTGATGTGTAGGATCTGACCGTGCCCTTCCACTGTTGCTTGTCCCAGAAGATCCACCTTCAAAAAGCATAACAAACAATAATAGAACAATGGCAATATTTACACCATTTCCTAGAACTACATTAGGAACATCATCTTAGGCTTTGCTCTTGAAGCAATTTATTCCTTATAAAGCAGAAAAGTCTAGATGAAAAAAAGTTTACTGAATTTTTAAGTTATAGGTAGTACTGGGAACGTATTAGGAATTTTTAAAACATTTTTGTTTTTAAATAGACAACTTTCAGAAGTGAGAAAAAAATGAAGTCTACCTCAACAATTTACTAATGAGAAATGTACCTGAGCTTGAAGATGTACTAGAGGTGGTTCCTGAAGACTGTGACTGCTCCATGGCAGGACTTGTAGACACACTGTTACTTGTGTTTGTACCTTCATCTGCTGTTTTCTTAAAGAAACTGTGCTGCAGGGCATAATAAGGTTGAATTCGGGATTTGGGGTCATAATCAAGCATCCTTAAGATGAGGTCTTTGAACTTCAAGTAGTCAGCTACAGTATGACCCGATTCCCCAGCACGCCGTCCACCTGGTCCCCCTGTTTCAACTCCAAGTATGTTGTGAAGTTTACGAGTTCCAGGTGGTTTGTACTCCTGTTGAAAAGTTAGCAGTTACTTAAATGCCATTCAAGTTATAAGCTAAATCCTGCATTATCAAAGTTTGATTTTCTTTTAGGAATTATTTAATCAAATCAAAGTCAGGAGCTCGTTGTCAGGACCGAGAACATTAATAGATTAAATTTTCAAACCAATTCTGTCATACTTAATAATATTAGATAGTGTTAAAATTAAGTCTTCAGAGAAACAAACATTTTCAATTAGTACAATAGTTACCACAGAAACGTAACTGGAACAGCCCATCCCTTATCTAGGATACCCAACCTACCCTTTTTCCATCTTTGGTCTTCTTTAAGTTCCAAGTGCCATCTGGCAACTTCTCAAAGAACTTTCTTGCTTTTGGTGCCTGGTCAAGAATGTGAGCAGGTGCTATACCCAAAACTTCCACTATTTTATTCATTTGATCCACCTGTTCAAAAGAAAGAGTAGTTCTAAAAAGAAATGTAGCAAGTAAACGGGCAAGAGGATGAAATCTAAAATTATAGGTAGACATGGGAAGGAAATCTATAAAAGCTGTTAAGTTACAAATCAGCTGTAACATTTGAGAATATTAGTTCTTACATAAATATTTCCTTCTTACAAGTATCAGCATTTGTGGAAAGCAAGAAGTTACAATCTAATATAAACAATCTGTGATGATTTAGACTGTTGTCAAAAGATATTCCTACTGCAAAGCTGATGCCAATTCTAAAACAATTTAACTGGCTTCCTGCATGTGTGCCTTAGAATTAATTCGATCATATTCCCAATTAGATAAAACAAGAATAAGATCACTTCTACTACAGACTTTACACACCTCATTTGCTCCACTAAAGAGAGGTTCTCCAGTGTGCATTTCAACTAAAATACACCCAAGTGACCACATGTCAATTGCAAGATCATAAGGCATTCCCAGTAGCACCTCTGGAGATCTATAAAAACGACTCTGGATATACTGGTATATCTGAAAATAAAACACAGAAAAATAATGAAAAACTTGTAAAGAGTCCTGTCCTGTTATGGGCCTTAATGATTTACAAGAACATTGCCCAGAAGAATTTTTGTGGTTAGGGAGGACCAAAAAGAGAATCTGGAAAATTAATATTAAATATAAATACCATAATGTGTACTAGAAGCATCAAGTATTTACACATTAATACTTAATAAAATACTAGCATATCTCCCACACACCTTTTAAAAAGGGGTTCACTGACAGTGATTATTTTGTTTGTTTAAATTAATCTTTAAGAAAAAATAGGATTTCTCCCAATTCAGAATAGTAGCCTCCTCTGAATATACTATTCAGATTTCTGTTGAGTATCTGCTGTGGATGGGGAATATCCTTCTTTACAATCCTTCCAACATTCAACTGTTGTAAAGAAAAGCGAACAACATTCTTAACATTTACAAAAAAGGTTTCAAAAGCACCTAAGTGATGTATTAGCTTACGTTCCATGTTCAGAAGTGATTTTGGCACTTAGGAGCTTAAGTCCCCTTGATTTTCAAAGAAACTTAAGTGTCCAAAACACTTAGATGTTTTTGAAAATTTCTACAGGATATGACTGACAACACTATTTTAGAGTTGTCTGGAAGGGAAAGGTTATTACAACATGTACATGGGGTGTTTCTTCACTGACTGGATGCCATTCCATCAGAAAAATCCTTTCTGCATATTAGGAAATACTGGGATGCAATAAATATGCTCCATGTATCTTGGTATAATTTCCATGAGCAGGCTGCCAATAAAAACTGAACTAGGTGGAGAGAGCAATTCTACCCAACAAAGGGAGAAGCTTCTGGTGCCCACATAATACTAAACCAACATTTAGGTACTTATCTGTAGTTATAATAAATGATTTAATCAATATTTTTAAATGCGACTGAAACGAGTACTCACTGAAGGTGGGGGGGGGGGGAGAGAAAGACAACCTGGAATATTAAAGTCATCTATTTATCTTCAAGACACATAAAGCTTAAGTCATGGCAATGGAAGTTTTTCCTCTGCTGACCAAGCAACCTGCCTCAATTCTAATCTAAAGGAACCATCTTCAGAACAGAGGATAATTCAGGCCCTATTCTGCAAACATTTACATGCACACATGACTTTATTCACACCAATAATTCAATAAAAGTCAATGCAACTACCCATATGGCTAAAGATGCTCATATGATTAAGTGTTGGCAACACTGAGGCCTTAGTCACTAAACACATACTTTCTTTTGCCTTTGAAGAAACCATCAAGAACAAGGCAAATTAATGCTGATTTTGGTGGTAGATTCTGTGATGTGATATGAACAACTTCGGTATAAAAATGGCTTCAAGTTTTTCAGCCTGGAACTGAATTTCAGCTGGCAAAGTGGACATTAGAAATTCTACACATCACTAGTTCCCAGAAACACCCAGGATTCCCTACTCTACCACTTCTTATTCTCACACCTTTCATTTTCTTCTACTCTTAACAACAGACTCACTTTCTGGCAAAAGATTAGTTTAAACAGAAATGGTGTGTTCTCTCTCTCTCTCTCTCTCGCTCAAAGTTTCCACAAATCTCAGATTCTGATTGGCTCTGTTTTAAAAAGTCAACTATTCTAATATTACTATCAACAAAATATCTTGAATGTTTTCATTTATCCATCCCAAATAAGTAATATCCTGAAACTGAAAAAGGAAACATGAATCTAATGAAAATATTTACTGTCCTTGTACTATATTAAACTTCTACTGCTAAATAAAATGCATTCTGGATTATAAAATAGCATCAGGAAAATTAAATGGGAATTTGTTAAAGATACTATTTTTTCTTATGCACCCCTTTTATGTTGTCACATCATAAAACAAATGTGTGTTTCATATTACTTGATGTAAGTAAAGCTGAAACTAGCAATAAGAAAGTGTTAGGATTTGCCTGATCTTATTTTAAATTTTTCCTTAAACTTCTAGTTATATCATTAACATTTAAGTAACACACACCCTTTGCCCAAGTTGGCAAGAACTGCCAAAATCAACAATCTTGATAGCGCTTCGTTTGGGGTTACAGAGCAGGATATTTTCAGGTTTTAGGTCACAGTGAATGATACTAAGTTCAGGAGTCGCAAGGAAAAGCAGTGCAGTGCACATTTGCTGTGCAAACTTTCGTGTCAGGTTCAGTGAGACACCTCTGAAGTTGGTGTTCCGCAACAGGTCATAGAGGTTGTAGGACAGCATTTCAAAAACTAAGCAGAGATGGTTTCTGAACATAAAGTGGCGTTTCAAATGCACTAAAAGGAGAAAGAAAAAAATTTATGTTAGAAGGGGGCAGGACATGGAAATATGACAACATACCTCAAAGAACCACAGTTACATACCAAACAATATTTTTTGTGTGCTTGTCCATAGATACATTCCACTATTGGTGACTTCCAAGCAGTAATCCTTGTTGGAGGTGGATATCAGTAATCTAATTCAGTGGTTCCCAACCTCTTACAGTATGAGGACCCCTTTATAACATCAAAAAATTTCATGGACCTCCAAATGATAATAGCTGTTATCACAGACTGACTGCAGGCAGCAGTGCTGCAGAAGGGCAGTGGAGGACCTGATCCCCGCGTGGTCCCAAGTGGTGGGGACATATGCAGGGTGAGGCTGCTCACAGCAGGCAAATATAATTCATGTAGAATTTCAGAGCCCCCTCCAACAGGAACCACTGGCTGGCAGTGGGTGGGAAGGGTCCAGATTGGGCCCGGGTGCCTGACACTGGCCAGCAGCAACTGGGGCTGAATGTATTCACGGGCCCCTTGCTATAACTCCGTGGACCCCCAGCGGTCCCCAGACCCCAGGTTGGGAACCACTGGTCTAAGATAGACCTTCCAAAGACTACATCAGTTCTAGTTGTCTCTATAAATGGCATAGTACTGGGTAAACAGATGAATGGAAGACCAATGGGGCTGCACTACAAATATTTTTCAGGGATCCTACTAATGTTAGATGAACGCTCATAAAATGGGCAAGGACTCCTGACCAGGGAGCCATACCAGTCTACTGATAACACAATTTAATATAGGATGAAATCCAATTGGAGAGTCTTTATATTGAAACTCCTTGACTTCTCTCCATGTGCTATGAAGTTCTACAGAGAACAAGAGTGCTCTCTACACACATTCAGCGAATGTAATTTCTCTTCACCTTTGTTCACATGTAGATTAGAGAACACCAGCAAATGGATGACCTGAGTTAAATGGAACAGTAGTTTGGCAGGGCCTACTGGCAGTCAAACAAGTTTATTCGGAGATATGGAGAAGTCTGAGACGTTTGTCTTAACAGAAATCTCTAGAGTAAAAGCAACTCTCCTTACAAGATCTTGAAATGCTTTATAGTCAGCTGGAGTAGATGCAGACTCTGACATTACAGGCTCTGATGACAGGATGAAGAAATATGATCAAGAGTGGTGTTTTACCATCCGCATCATTTGAGACAATATGCCCTTTATCAGAATCTGAGGCACAAATAATCTGAGTCCGGATTACGATGCTGAAGCAGTTTTTTGAGCATGGGGAATATCTTTTAGGGAGCCCAATAAGACCAAATGTGTTGATAAGCACAAGAGAATGATTTGCAGATGGTAAAATCACTGAAGTGCTCCTTACCGATATAAATCAAACTTCTAGTATGCCAACTGTCCAGTTGTGCTGCTGCCTCACATGAAGGACAATTCTTGAATCTTGGGTATTTATGTTCAGTTCTGATAACTGAAGTGGTACCAAAAGTACTTCCAACAAACTAATAAAAGGCAATTTCTTCACAAAGGAAACTCTAGAAAAATTCCTAACACAGCTCTAAACTAAGTACCTAATTACCAATTTACAATAATATGCCTAAGGAAAAGAACTGCACAGTGTGCGACGAAGCAACCATTGTAAGCTCTGGCTCTTACTCTCAGGTGATGGGTTGGGAAATAAGAGGTAGTTGAAGTGGACCCTCCACTTATGCCCCTTGGAGGCCTGGGGATACTTAAGGTGCAGGCTCATATGCAACAAGCACTGCTTGAGTCTTGAGTACACTTGGTGCACGTGCACCAAGAGTGGAGTATATATTGACAAACCCTTAAAGACCAGGATTTTCCAGGCTGTCAGCCCTCTAGACAGTTGTTCAAGTAATACTTTTGAAGTGAAGGGAGGAAGAAGCAAGCTGTGATGTTTGCATCCTCCAGTGTACAGCTTTACATACTCTTTTAATAAATGGACTACTAAGAAACAGCAGAATCATAACTATTTTGGTTTTAATTAAAACCATTAATATTTGTCCACTACCCCTTCTTTGAATCTAGCCAATTGTCTCCTAAACATTATTCAATATTTTATATTCCATAGAATTTACTATAAAATCTATTATTTATTTATAAAATACCCTGAGCATCTATGCAATCTATATTTTATAGCATGCCCACACCATCACATCTAAAAAACCGGAAAAAAATCAGTCTTCTACAGACAACTTTTTTCCACATTAATCTGAATGTGCCAATCAAAGAATGTCTATATGCAAATTTATATGCTAACAAACGTACACTGTATATGTACAATGAGCAGCGGCACCTGTGTACCATCTAGGCCGGGGTCAGCAACCCAGAAGATAAGAGCTACCCTTTTTAAAAATTAAGTGTTTTGAGAGCTGCAGTGGGTATAGCCTCCTGGTGGAGGTTGGGGCCCTGGGTCAGGGTGCCCGCCACAGGGTCCCATGGCTGGGAAAGGGAGCCTGGAACCAGGAATGGGACCACTGGAGGGTCCCCCCAGTTGTGGTGAGGAGACTACTGCCAGGCACAGGACACCAGCCAGGTACCCTAGTGGCAGGGTGGGGTCCAGATCCGCAAGGTGGCAGCAAAAAAGCTGCAGGTTGCAGACCCCTGATCTAGGCAACATGGTACTTGTTTTACAAAACTACTTAAAGACATTGAATATAAATTAAAAATACCCTAGGATATACCAGAGTGTGGCACACCCAGAAAGATTCAGTAAATGCCAAGGAAAAAAGACTTTGAAGTTTTATAAATTTAAAATATAATGTGTAGCTATATCAGTTTCTAGCAAAGGAAATGATTTATAGTTACATGTTGGTATCCTGTTAACTGAAAGACACTTACGGAAAGAAATGAAACAATTCAAATAACTGCATCTATGTACACAGAGGTTTGTCTTGTGTATAGTATATACCAGACTAAACTTAAATTCATGAATTGTTTTAAAACTTAAACATGAGAACAATTCCATATTAAGAGATAAACAGGCTCGTACTTCAGCCATACTGGAGCAGGAAAGTAACCTGAAGTAAGTAAAGAACTATTATTATAAATTACTGCATAAAGACTGCAGTTAACAGTAGATGTGTTATTTCAGAGTACACGTAATGTTTTAACACTGTTACACATTACAGACACACATTACGTCGGTCTGTTCACTGACAGCCATCTCAATTAAGTCATCAATTTACAAAGCAATCTAAGTGCAGCTTCGGGACCAAGTTATGAGTTATATAAAGTCTGATATGATGTTTTGGGGCAATATGGAATGTTAGAAGTCCAAGATGTTTCTTGTTTGCATACAATATGTCACTATTCTGCTGTGAATTAATGAAAAAAAGTGACGGTAGCTTTTAGATTTCTAAAAGGCATCTGTCACATGCTGTTGCATTTAATTTTTAATTTGAGATATAGATGACACCAATAAGTTAAAACATCTAAAATATTTTTCAGTAAAAATGTGATAAACTGTATTTCTGCACACCGATAACTATATTAAGTAAATTTCCTAAACAATAAGGCTTTAAAATAGTTATCAGATATAGATAATATCTGCTAAGTAAATTTTTAGAAGAGATGATCTTTCAATAATACAAAGAAAACCAATACCCCCAACGTACATAAAAAAAAGAGTAAAGCGAGTAATATTTTTAACCTCTTAAAATTGAGGTATAATACGAAAGAAAATAAATGCAACTTTTCCCTCTGTATTTCTTCTGAACCTTCACTTTTCCTCTGTTCTGATATTCCTCTTCCCCATTATGCCTTCCCCCATCACACTCCAGAGAACACGCAGGATCATGAGCTTTAATACACTGACTCTGACAAAATACAACCATGTCTCAGGGAAAATGCAACGAATCCCTCAAAAACAGCAAGCATTCAAGTCTAATTTTTGTGCTAAGGCAAAGGTGAGTTTTAATGTTCACTTACCTCCTAGATTTATTCAACAGGCAGGCTAGCAGCCAAAATGTAGCGCTGGCTCTGACTGGCTAATAGCCTTAGCTTTACCATCCCTCACTGACAGTATAGCTGACTTGGGACAAATCTCAGCACTCTATTAGCTTTTTAATTAATAGATTTTTACCTGCCAATTCCTTTCTGTACATGTGATTAATCAGCACAGGAGAAATAGGTAGCTTCACCTCATTTCAACAGGCAGGCTAGCAACCAAAATGTAGCACTGGCTCTGACTGGCTAATAGCCTTAGCTTTACCATCCCTCACTGACAGTGTAGCTGACTTCGGACAAAACTCAACACTATATTTGTAACACTACTTTTCAAAACAAACACAACCAAAAACTTGGAACTGTTTACTGACAAAAGGCCAGATTTCTATATAGGTAGAACAGAAGTACAGAAAGGAAATAAATTAGAGAAACAAGATGGATGACATAGTATATTTCATTGGACCAACTTCGGTCACTAAAAGTTGCAAGTTTTCAAGCTACACAGACCTGAAGAGCAGCTCTGTGTAGTCTGAAAGCACCTCTCTTTTACCAACAGAAAATTGGTCTTATAAAAGATATTAACTCAACCAGCTTGTCTCCCTAAAATTGTGGGACCTATAGTATAAAATAATCAATCTTTTCTTTGCCTCTGTAGACATCTGTGTGACATTTCCCAAAGAGTTAAAGCTGTGAGGCCCAGGGATACCAGAAAGTCCTGCTGCTGACTGAGCCACTCCTTGCCACTGGGCATGGAACCAGAGTGCTAGGACTGTACCTGGAGGGAAATATACTTGGCCAAGTGTCTTTGACACACAACCATAACTGAAGTTTTTCTTTGAGTAACTGAGGTTTGCTTCATCAACAAGTTGCATTTTCTGCTTGTGCTGATAACACTGAAGTGCTAACAGGACTGAGGTGTTTCAACAGTCAAGCAGCCCCTGCATAGTTATAATGTGACAATGACATTCCAGTCTTCAGCAACTTTCTTAACACCATTTGTTGAAACTGGTTGGGGGTCATTAAGAGGCTGAGAAAATGCCTTTAGGCATGATGAATCTCCACATGAAAGTAAGCATCTTTCCTACAGATGCCAGTGTGACCACATAAAATGTCAGCTTGCAAATAAAGTGGTTGAGATTGCAGAGCTTGAAGTTAGGTTTCCAACCCCACATCTTCTTAGGAATGAGGAAGTACACAGAATAAAAACCCTACTCTTGCTGTTGAAGAAATATGCATTCTATTGTTCCTCACTAGGAATGAGTTTTCATTTTCTGCTGGAGAATCTCCACTGAAGAAGTCTGCAAAACACCCACTTGCTTTTTGTTTTCAGAACTCCTTGTTGAAGAAAATGGATCTCTTCTAATGACATTGGTGAATTGAGTGTAAAAGCATTATCAAGACTGTATTTTTCTCCCTGTGCTTTCTTCCAAAAGTATTATTTTGCATGTAGAAGATCAAGTTTACAAAATTATTTTCTGTAGACACCATCACAATAGGATCTTGCATTAAAAAAAGAATTGATCAGCTTTGAAGGCTCAGCAGTTTTTCTCTTGTTTCTTGGAGCTGTCAGCTTCTCTGGAAATCAGATCCATGTGAGGTTATGTTGAAGAAGTGGAAAAAAGAAAAAACTATAGCCACTGCATGAACAACAAAGGGTTGGATGACAAGGAGGGAGTTTTTGTCATAGCACTCATGTGAAGTTCAATGCAAGACACATTTGAAAGTGTTCCTCTTATAAAAGAGGATGGCAATGACATGCACTTATTTCTAGAATTCCCCTTTCCAGGTCCTAAGCCACAAAGCCTTTTAGCCAGTTACACCGTTGGCCAGGACAAGAGCCGATGAGTTGATTCAAACCAGCCACTTGCTTTGAATAATCTGAGACTCACAAAATGCATTCCCAACCATTTGAATAAAAGTGATTAATTTGGCAGCAGCATTTAACCAGTTTGACTTAGTTTCTGCAGAGCCCTGCTTTGCTCTTTGTACATGGGGTCATTGCATAACTGGCAGCAATGGAATTTGTCACTTGATTGTGGTCAGAGGAGACCTAAAGGGACATAAATCTTCAGGGCAGGAAGACTTCCTTGCTGAGGATGCAACTTCACAATCTATACAGAACAGAGTCCCCTAGAAGTCTAAACACCTTTTTGGGACCCTATAAAAACCAGATTTGGCCTCTGGTAAGGTAGCTTTAGCATGATATCTCTTCCAGGATTATTGTGATTAACTCCTCAGTATCTAAAGTGAACTGGAAAATACACATCAGGTTTCTAGCTGGGTTTCAAAGAACCTCTTTCTTGGATGAGAAAAAATGGTGCTTGCCTTTGTCAGATAAAAGTAGCATAGATCTGCGGCTCTCCCCTAGAACCACCACTGAGGATATGCAGAGGTCTTTCCAGTGGGTACATTAACTCATCAAGCTATTAACCTGGTTTTACAACAGGCTACATAAAAAGCACTAGGGAAGTCAATATAAACAAAATTTTTACATAGAAAATGACTTGCTTATACTGCTCCACATACTGAAATATAAGTACTTCATATTCCAATTTACTTTATAATTGTATTATAAAAATGAGAAAATAAGCAATTTTTCAGTAACAGTGCACTGTACATTTAGAATTTTATATCTAATTGTAAGTAAGTCATTTTTAGGTGAAACGTGGGGTATGCAAGACAAATCCAACTCCAGAAGGGGGCACAGTAGTCTGGAAAGGTTGAGAATCACTGGGATAGATGACAAAAGTCTTTTCTTATGTCATGCCATCCTAAAAAAAATTACAGGGGGCACAAGTGCTTGCTTAACATCCTCAGAATCATAACCTTGACTTATGCGGAAAATACTTCTTTTCCTTGGAATTTGTGAAGGTTAGAGGTTTGTGAAGAGGGTCACTGATCTAACCTCAGCATCGCCCACCAACAAAATGTAACAGAGAAAGGGAGCTTAGAGAACATGGAGCCATGATCCAGACAGGTTTGTGCCTGCCGTCCTCTCACTTTGTCTCAGTGAAAACCAGAGGCAGGAGCGGGGAGTGGCAGGGACAGAGGGAGAAGAGAAAGGGCAGCCATTAGTTGTCATACAAACACCCTTCTCTCTTGGAAGTATGGTGGCCCATAGAAGAGTTCCAACTACCCCAAGTAAACAGAGAGGATAAAAGAGATTACTTTCTGCACTGTTTTCTTAGAAGGCCAAGTTTAAGATGTCTGCATCCAGCTAGGAAGTAAACAGGAACTGCTGCTCCTTTTAGCATGTTAATATGAGAAGTAGCCAAAGGCCGACACTATGATCTCTGATATTATAATTACACTGAACTTTTTATTTCTTTCTGGAATTTATACCCCTCTGTATAATTCAAAATTTCTCTGCCCACACATTTTCCATATTAAACATTAGCAGTAACCAGAGTCCATAAGGGATGGAAGAATGTTCCACTCTCAGGACCAAAACAGAGACTGTCCTGTTTTTGAGCACCACATACAGAAGTAGAACTCATGGTTAAAAACATTAGAGCATTAACAATGTTCAAGTACTATATAATTTCTTCTGGATCAGGGTAAATATGAACAGGGTAGTTCACCTCTTTATGCAAGACAACCTACTGTACAGTAACCATCATTGTTATAATCAAACAAATACACAATTCCTCAACATTATAAGCGCTTAAAAAATTAGTAGCAGGGTCCTAGATTCTCCAGTCAGTTCTTAAATATTTACAAGTGAATAAGAATGATCCTAATACCTATATAGTATTTCATTTCAGTATCATGTTTGTTCATAAGCTCCAAAAGCCGCACTTCAATCTGGGCTTGATTTAGGAAAGCCTTCTTGTTCTTTATAATTTTTATAGCAACCCACTCCTGCTCCACACGATCATAAGCCTTTACAACCTGAAAGAGAAAAAAAGACATGTCAATTAGAATACTCAAGCAACTACAATCTCATTAACAAATGTATTTATTTACAAGAGACTTTCAAAACCAAGAAAACTTTTAATCATATTTAAAGCATACATCATCATCCAATTCGCTTTTTAAAATTTTTACCAATCAATGTTACCTACTATTAAAAATATTCTTCTTTACAATAAGAATGTCACTTTTTCTAAACTATTTTCCTTTTGTTTCTACAGTGAGGTGCTACTGTGATGCAATATTAATATTCGTTACAATAGATGTCACAATAACAGGATTCAGGCTTCACTGAAAAGCTGTACGAGCATCAATTTAAAAAAAATCAATATAGAAAATAACAGTAAAACCACTTTCTATTAAATATTCCATATTTAGAAATGATCCAGTCTCAAAATCCCTTGGGAATGATGTGTATTTATTATATACCATATATACTTGTGTATAAGCCGACCTGTCCATAACCCAACCCCCCAACCCCCCCATTCTGAGCCCAAAAAGAGGAAAAAATGGGTGACCTGTGTATAAACTGAGGCCCCCTTTTGGCCTCAGGTGCTGGAGCTGCATGGGGAGCTGGCACCATTGTCAGGGAGCTCTGCCTGAGCCTGCTGGCCTGGTTCAAGATGCGGGCCTCGCTAGCCAGGGGTTGGCATGGTTCTTAGTCCAAGAGGGCAAAGGGGACTGCTCAGAGCCAGGATCCCATGGGCTGCTTGCAGGTCAAGAGCACCGCCCCCCCGTACTGCAGGGCCACTGACCCCTCTGCTCCTTGTTGGACTCACTCCAGGTTTACTACCAGTGCTAGGCTCACATGGTGCCGTCCTGTGCCCACAGCTGGGCTGGGTGTTAGCTGCAGCTCTTGCTTGCTGCCCACCCCCCGTGGTGATCTTTGGCTGGGCAGATAGGGGAAGGGTTGACAGTGGCAAGTGGGTAATGGAGATTGGTGCAGGGTGAGACCTAGAGAGGAAGACACTGGGCCTCCCCCTTGTTTCCCATCCCAAATGCTGGCATTGTCTGTCTGCCTGCTAGCAAGTCACTTCCTCCCGCTGCCTGGAAGGCTACCCTGAGCCATGCCCAGCCTGGCCTGGCACTAGGGTAGAGCGCTGGGGGGAGCTTCAGGGAAGCATATGAAACCCAAAACTGACGGAAGGTAATTTGTGGCTTGTGAGGCCAGCCTCGCTCAGGGTACTGGTCTGGTCTGATGAGGGGTCCCTGGGTATGCTGGGCTGAGCAGTTGAGATCTGGTTGTCACTGCGGCAGCTCAATGAAAATAACTGCTCAGCAAGGCCCCTAACCACCCTTCCACCCAGCGCCACTGGCTTCCCCTGGAGTTCCCAACACCCTCCCTAACCCCCAAACCCCTGCCACTGCCATTTTTCCCCTGTTCCTCGCTGTGCCACCCATTCCCCGCACCACCGAGCTACTGCTTTTCCCCTGTTCCCCGCTGTGCCACCCATTCCCCACACCACCATGCTGCCGCTTTTCCCCTGCTCCCCACTATGCTGCCATTTTCCCTCTGTTCCCTGCATGCTGCTTTCACCCATACCCCTGCTAGCCCTTTCCCCAACACCCCCAACCCCTGCCGTCAGTTTTCCCAGCCTGCCAGACAGCCCCCCAACCCTGCTGCCGCTTCCTTGGCCCTCCCGAACCCCACCCCAACCCCCAGGCCAACCCCTTCCCCCGGACCCCCTTACCTGGCCACTCCAGACACCAGGGTCCCCTAATTGCAACCCCAGCCCAGGCTGACTGCCCAAGATAGCTGCTCTGGCTAAACTGGGGCTCCAGCCTGGAGCATGCTCTGTGAAACTCCTGGGCTGGGGCTGTCTACCACATTCACCCATGTATAGGACAAGTGCCTGTTTTGAAGCCAATTTTCAGGCACAAAAATCTCAGCTTATACGCAAGTATATATGGTACCCTATGCCAGGAGTCTCAAACTCATGGCCTGCAGGCTGCGTGCGGCCTCTAAAATTATTTCCTGTGGCCTGCAACAACACACTTGCTATCGATATTTGCAATGTTGTTGTATGAAAAGGTTTCAGTGGTGTGGTGCTCGGGCTAACATACTAGTCCTCATACAGCCCTTGTGGTGATTTGAGTTGGAGACCCCTGGATGCTGTCTGTATGTGCTATCTTCCCATAGCAGAGAAAACTCAGTTTGGATTTCCACAACTTAAATGCTAAAAATTCGGACTGACAGCAAATGCAAGTGTTAAATTAAGAGATCTGATTAACTTCAAAAATAGTCACTGGACACACATGCTCAAGTAAATTCAAATTTCATGTTTTTTACATGAGAGAAATCACAAATGCACCAATTTTGAATAGACCTCTTATTCCAAGGGTTTAGAAATAAACAAACAAATCTTGACATGCAACATGGGTATGGCCTAGATATGAACTCATCCAGATGGCTTTTATAACTCAAATAAGTTAATGATTTCTCAGATGACATCCATTACCTGCCCAAAGGATCCTTTGCCTATTAAAGAATCGATTTCATAACGATCCATCCACTTTTCCCCATTTTTTACAATATAGTCATAGTTGTCATCATCATAGCCATCGTTGTAAACCTTCCGTTCCTTTTTATGACTGGAATCATCTCCTTGGCCCTGTTGGTGCCGCCGCTTCTTTTTTGCATAGTAAACCTGATGATATAGAACATACTAGTTTAAAATTTCAAGATGGTGATGTCACTTTCACCAGTAAAGAGCAGATTCACGTACTACACATGTCCATGACCTGCTGTCAAGGTTTGTTGTTGTTGTTCTTTTGGTTTGGTTTGGCTTTGGGGTTTTTTGTTTTGTTTTTTACAACCCCATTTTCCTTTCTAAAAAGCTATTTTCCCCTCCCCTGTTGCTATGTGAAAGATCCCCACAAAAACCAAGAAAGCTAACTGTATATATTGAGAAAACAGTCAACCTCTTAAAGTGCTATCAAATTCACAAAGTAAAACAGAAAATGTATCTAAAAAGTGTAATAATCTTAAATTACATAAGCAGATAAAGTTTCAGGGAAAAGAGCAATCTTTAAAGATCCCAATACCTACTAATATTCAAAAAACATCTGTAAACACACCACAGCAACATATTCATAAAATGTAGTATTTGAGCCTTAAAATGAAATACAGAAGCATTAAGGATAAGCTGTGTGACAAAAGATTCAACTGTTGCCTACCATTGCAGTATATAGTTAATATGATAATGATAAATACATACAGAACTACTTAGCATTTACATAACAGCTGTACAAAACAGTGGGGTAGCTTCTGCCCATTTTTGAATGGATAGAAAAAGTGAGGCAAAGGAATTAAACACCTGGCAAAGACCACCCAGTGGACTCAGTGGCACAGCAGTTCCACGCTCCCAGGCTCAAGCACAGGCCACAAGACAACATCATCAGTTTTTACATGGCTGGGACTTGATTAGAGATAGTAAATGCAAGACTACATTCCATAAGTACCCAAGATTAATAGAAAAAATAAAGCACAGTCATGGATGGCTGCAGCAGTCATTTCTTTTATTCCACAATCACCACAGCCATCTAGGAAGACATCAGAACTTCCTTGCATTATAACCTTGCCTTCTTTTATATTTTAGATATACAATTAAGATAATCAGATCAATTAACAAGGAAGTATAGAAGCACACATTTTCTAAAAGATAAAGCAAATGCAGCTACCAAGATAAAAGATAAATCAAAGGTAGCATGAAAGGCAGACAGAGGGTTTAGGTTTTCCTAATGATACATACAAAAAACCTTCAAGTTTATTTACATATACAGTAGCAAATTCAACTGTTGTCTAAATTTCTTTTCCAAAAAATTAAGGACTAGACACCCAGTAGGATTATTACCTCACAGGTATGAAGTACAGAAACACAACTATTGAGCAGGAATCTCATTTGTATTGAGTATTTAATACTCTTGCATGTTGTTGGTAAATCCCATGCAACTTAAATGCCCTTGAAATAGTTGAAAGAAAAAAACTCTACGAAGACCCACATCGTCAAAACTAACTGTTGATTTTGGGAGTCACGATTTGGGTATGCCACTTGAAACTACTGAAAGGGACCTGATTTTCAGAACACAGGTGCTCAGTTGGTCTGAAAAATCAAGCTCTTTAAAAGTGCTATGAAATGAAAACAAACTGAAATATACCGGGAATTATTTTCCCATATATTCTCTTTCAGTTATAATAATATTTTAGAGATTATTTATAAACAGATGGCACAAAGTCTATATACGTACATATGTCTTAGACTGGGCACCAAAAAACTGTGAAGCCCAAATTAGTCGCTTTTGAAATGTTAGGCCTAAATATTCAACACCCACCACGCCTCTTAAAATTAAAGATGGAGAAAGTTTCCACCTTTATAGCCTTCAAGCAGACTTCCAACTAAAAAAGAGGAAGACAAGATACTACTGATATTCTACAGTGGGGTGGGATTGGAGGCAGTGAGGATAGGGAAGAACCCAGATTTTAAACAAATCTTTCAGGCTGAGATAACAAAGAAGAAAATGATTGGCATAAAATCTTTTATACTGTGTGTGTTACCTTTAGTGTCAATAAAAGTACATGGACTTGTTTAATTCAGAACTTATCAAGTTAATTAATAAATTAAGGAAGAATGCCTATATAATATGTCAGTAATCAAAATGCATCTACACTCTCTGCATGTTACAGAAACTCTACATGGAACATTTATTTTTATAACACTACCTATTGTAATTATTGGCAAGACAGATTAAATAAAAATGGGTGAACTATCCTGCGTTTACCTCATTAATATGTTTGTATGTTTTGATCAAATCAACGGAGAGTTTCCTCAGAGGAGCAGTGGCTGGATCACGGAAAGATTGGGGCATCCGCCTCTGTAACATGACAATATCAGGCATCACCTTAAACAGACAGAAAAAACTAGCACTTTAACTAAATAATGACTACACTAGACCAATGTATCCCCTTCAGAAAAATAAACTGCTTAAATCTAATCCTATTCACTCTGATAAACAAGAATTAATGAATTTCTAATATTCACAAAGCTAAGTATTCAAATAAAAATTACTACTACTACGTTTAATAGTTCCATAATCTTTTGAGCTAGTTGACAATACAGCCCTTTTATTGTCTTCTCTTCCCCACCACCCTCTCTGGTCCTCTAACTTCCCAGGCATATGCAAAACAATTGTATATGAAACATAACTGCATTTAAAAACACACTTAAAACCACAATGAATATAGATATACAAACTGTTTAAATAGAGAAAGGCAACAAATGTTGCTACAGAACAGCAAAGTAAGTAGATTTCAAAAAAGCTTAATTATGTTTACTGATATTATAGGGGCTTACAGAAGCTTGTACACCACTGAAGCTAGATACATTCAAACTAGAAATAAGATGTAAACTTAAGGGTGAGTGTAATTATCCACTGGAACAATTTACCAAGGGTGGTGATGGACTCTCCATCACTCACAATTTCAAAAAATCAAGACAATTTTTTTTAAAGGGGCGCTCTAAGAATTATTTGGGCAAGTTCTATGGCCTTTGTTATATACACGAGGTCTGATTAGATGCTCATGATGGTCCCTTTTGGGTCAGAGTCCACAAATCTATATACTGAAAGATCTAGACACAACTGCATGTGTTAAAGACCAAGCAAAAGTATTTTTATTTAAAATACTGAAAAAGAACACAACTTGTATTTTCCAAAACTGACTAGTTTTAAAACATTCAATATATTGATATAATACCCTTTAAGCAGCAAATAGAAGACTATTCTTTTCTAATTCCTGCTCACAATTAGAAAGCTGTGTTTCTCTAGGGCCCACGTAGCATCACCAAAGGCATTCAGGCAGTTTTCTCTGTGTGCACAACACAGCTTACACCTTTTTCAGTCTCATCTTTGCAATAACTGATAAATGCCCTTCTGCAGAGCTTAAGAAAAACGATGTCCACTGGTAACAAAACAGTGAAACTGATTTTACAAAAGTGCTATGAAATGAAAAATTGAAATATACTGGGAATTATTTTCCCGTATACTCTCTTTCAGTTATAATATTTTAGAGATTATTTATAAACAGGTGGTACAAAGTCTATATATGTAAATATGATTTTTTTTTAAGTTGATAATGTCCTTATAAGCATTTGAAGCAATAGTAGGAATTTAGTAGTGTGGCTATTGGCTCTGCTGCTATCCACAATTACTCCATGTATGTCACAGCAAAAATTACAAAGCTTAGACCTAGTCCAAGGCAGGTGTAATATCCATCTCTTTACTGCCACATACTAGACAAGGCGTGGCCAAACTGTGGCTCGGGAGCTGCATGTGGCTCTTGAATGAAAAAGTGTGGCTCACAGAAGAACATCACGAAATCAATTTAGTAGGTAAAAGTATATGGCTATATGCCTCAGTGCAGCTCTTGAAGGTTTAATAATCAACTTGTGTCACTCTTGAGTTACATAATTTTGGACACCCCTGTACTAGACTGTGGGGTTGTTTCCTCAACCATGGAAAGAGTCCATGGCAGACAGCATGCCTATTCTGTAGCATGCAGTGTTGTTATAGTCATACTGGTCGTAGGATATGAGAAAGATAAGGTGGGTGAAGTAGTATCTATTGAACCAACTTATACTGGTAATTGAACAGAATAGCCTATGCCTCCCATACACAGAGTTCTTCTTCAGATCTGGAAAACATACATAAACTGTCACTGCTAAATACAAGGTGGAATAGCTTGTTTAGACTAAGTAGTTAACGCATAATCCAAGGGATATTTCAAAATAAAGTGGCTCATAAACACAGTTCCAGCCATAGAGGGAAAGGAATGAGGATGGGAGAACAACAACTTGTTGGTAGGTTATGCATTGTTGTAATAAGTCATAAATCCTGTGTCTCATTCAGTCCAGCATTATGTATTTAGGCTCCCTGACTCATCTTTTGAAAGTGCTGCGCAGGTTTTCTTTGAGGATGAGGACCATTGGTCAAATACGGAATGATTGCTTTGCGAAAACTGTTCACCCACAGGCGATAGTGTTTTTGTCTTATTACCTTCCACAGCAAGTTCATTCAAGAGCACAGTAACTGCCTGGTTTCAGTGGGGCATTTACTGCACTGGATGAGTTATACCACATGTTTTGATAGATATGTGTAGGAGTGATGGATTTCTCTTCTATAAAACATCATAGTGAGAGTTCTATGTTTATCATCCCTAATTTCTAGCTCCAACTTAGTTTACAAGTTTTTTTTTCTAGAAACAGTCCTGAAAATTCAACCTGAGACAATCTAGCTGATTTCTTTTATTCTCATGAACCACAAACAATAATTACGTTTCTCCAGGACTTGTGCCTCTTGATATTGGATGCTTAGTGATTAGTGTGGCTACTAGTGAGACACAAAACACCTCATTTGAATATTAATAAGGTTTAATGAGCAAGGCTTTTAATAAATGTATTAATTAAAATATAAAGCTAAAAGTAATTATAACATTTATTAAGTGTAGAAAGTTAAGCAGCTATTTAGAAGGCTGTATACAGGAACAGCTTTTAAAGAGGCTTTGTCAGGGAGTTAGTGGATTTTATTTGATTAGTGGTACTTTTTGTGTAATTAAGCGCTGGTGGAGCAGGCATTTTTGTTTAAGTGATTTTTCTATATATAATTTTGTTATTTATTAGTTATTATAGATCTTACACTGATTTTTTATTTTTATTATGGTGATTGGGGTTCTTAAAACAATATCTACTAAGAGGAGTAGTGAGAAAACATGCTCCTTGGCAGTATAAAAATGTACCCTCAGACGTTCAAGGATAACTTTTTATTTCCATTATTGTTATTTATGTGCAGGTGCAAGCACACATGATATGTATTTCATCTCACCTGCCACAGTATGCAGAAACTGAGAAATTTGCAAGGTTACTCAGTATTCTTATTTGTCTTTGCAACTACAACATTGGCAACCAAAATAATCAAGCAAGCAGCTTAAGCTATTCTAGGCCTCAAAACAGTGGTTAGGGAACTTGAACTGCATGAGGCCTCAAACAGTCCCCTTCTCAGCGATAACACTAAATCCATTATCTCCAAACCATGCTTTTAATTACACACATGCAGTCTCACTCAGGGCTTGTCTAAATTGCACCACAGTTCAAACTACAGGGGTGTGAAGAGCAGCCTGCAGCAAAGTGCTGTGGTGCAGCTCCTCTGTGTGGACGCTTCAAGTGCTAGCCACTAGGTTCCTAGTTTGTATTTACATAATCCTCTTCAAACTGGATGACATTAATGAGAACTAAGAACCTTTTAATTTGTGAATAAAGTATTCACACAAGAAAGTAATAGGCAGCACTGTCATGTGTGCTGCTATGCACAATCCCACAATCTCAACTACAGGGCTATTAGCTGTAATACAGCAACTCAAGTTATTACTAAAGGCATAATAATGACCTGAATTAAGTTTTTTTAAACAGAGTGCATTTTCCTACCTTGCAAAAAACAGGGTGGAGGATTGGGAAGGGAAAAAAGGTGACATCTTTCACCTTTTTCCTCCATATGCCACATTTTTAAAAGTTTAGCAATATTCTAGATCTCCCACAATAACCACCTCTGCCCCTGATGAACTAAGGAGAGGAATGATGGCACAGGCAGGGGACAATACCCATTTTGCATAGTGGTACTGTACAATGATATGTACTGTATTCTTGGGTAACCCTGCCTTTCCTTTGGCTTTGAGGCAGATCTATTGTAAAAACACCTTTAAAAAAATCCTGCTTCGCAAGCTCTAGTCTCTACCTACTGGCCAGATAGGTAACTGCAACCTCAGGAGATATTTCTAAAAATCAATGGTGGAAAATGTAATAAAAATATTTATAAATTCCAAAATAAATGACAGTCAAGTCATTTTATTGCAATTATATTGTTAGTAAACAAAATGTATCATCCTAATAGACTCATGGAGCAGGATGTATCTGCACTTGGTACCATTAAGAGAAATTAAAATTACAAATAAGGAAATCATTTTTCAATTTCATAAGACACATTTGTTGGTTTGTAAATGACTTAAAAAAGTACCAGTCAGAACAGGAAAGACAAATAATAAAAACAAAATAGGCAACCAGAATAATAATTCCAACTATTTTCATTTTTTTAAATTGGCCCAGAAAAGCTTGAAGAATCACATGTTCTCATAATCAGCATCAGCGGACAATGTTAATTTTATAATTTTTGGTAAAAGAAGGACTAGATAACCAAGTGACTTCCATACAAGTCTCTTTATATATAAATCTTGTAAAATAGATGTTCTAACCCAGAAATAGATATTTAGATATTTAAAAAACATTTAAATGAGTATACAAGGGGTATCAGAGATTCCAGCTATATCTAGGATGACTATGATTTTACAAATAAAGGGGAGTACAGTTAAAGGACTTCATATTTTATACCACTGTATTTGACCATGAATTCCAGCTTCTTGTTCTGGTTTGGGTTTTTTGTTCTGTTTCTTTTTACTTATTTTACAGATTCATAACATGAAAGATTTGAAGAAACCATTAGAACACCTAGTCTGACTTCTTATATATCACAAGCCATTAAATTTCACTTACTCTTGTACTGAGCCCAATAACACATCCTACTAAAGCATACCTTCCAGAAAGGCATCTAATTTTGATCTGAAGACATCTAGAAATGGCAAATCCACCACAACTTCACTTGGTGTTTTGTGCCAATGGTTAATCACCTCCTTGAAAATTTGTGCCTTAATTTCTAATTTGAATTTCTTGGGCATTAATTTGCCATCACTGTTTCTTGTTATGCCTTTCTCCAATAAATCAGAGCTCTTTATTAAATGGTAATTTCCCCCTATATCAGTCTATAAACTATTTGTTCTTCAGTGGCATACAAACTTCTGAAATCCATTAATGCACTATTAGACACTCTTCTCTTTTCCATTGCAATGTGGTACATAAAAGGGCACAAGAAAAAAACCTTTTGTGAAAAGAAGTATAATCAATAACCTTCAGGGTGGATACACAAAGAACCATCCCTTGATATTTTTAAGAATTTTCATTCTGTTCCAAGAGTTACTTCACTTTTCATTATTGGATTCGTGTGGGGTGACTGGGTAGATTTGGGTAGGTTTTACACAATTCTGTAGTACATGCATGTAAGTATTTTTCATTATTATATTTCCATCATTTATCCATTTTTGATATATTTTTGTTTCAGATGTTTGCTTTATTTTTAGGGATCCAATAATCATAAACCAAGAAAGGTGTACTTTAATGCACAAGAATTTCACATCCTGCCAAACCTGACTGGTTTTAATCCCCACCTGCAACACATTCGCCTATTGTATGAGACAGGAAAGCACATCTCTCTACAGCCATTCCAGAGACGTGTGCAGGTAAAGAGACTATCATATCCAGAGTGTAAAATCAATTTTCCAAAGGATGTCTGAGACAGAAAAAAGTGATCTGATTCAAATGAAATGAAGATATAAGGACAATTATGTATGGGAAAGGCTAAGTACACAACTCTGATGAAAAAGTACCCCTAGATCAGGGGTCTCAAACTCAAATCATCACGAGGGCCACATGAGGACAGTACAGGGCTGCATGAGAACTAGAACATTAGCCTAGTATATTAGCCTGAGGGCCGCACCGCTGAAACCTTTTTCTTACAATGATATTGTAAATATTGGCAACGATAGTGTCGTTGTGGGCCCGTGTTTGAGACCCCTGCCCTTGATCAATCGGCCTTCCATCTGAGGCAATGGCTTTAAGGATGACCACTTTAATTGTAAGGAAGACGACATATATTTCATCCAAAAATTTGAACAAAGCTTAATTACAGATTGCTGGTCACATTAAATGCCAATGACCCACCAACAATGGTCTCTGCTTCAAAAAACTAAACAAAACCAAACCTAGAACCATAAAGGAGAAAATGAGGTTTGAAAGAAAATAGATTCCTAAAACTCAAACCTAGATTTTGAGTGTCAACACCTTGATCAACCACAACAGCCGGTATTCTGTCTGTGTGGGACTCGTACATCTACTTCCACACCACGCAAACTAAACTCCTTGTTACTAATTTACTAAGTTCATAAAGGTCATATTTTTTGCATGCGCGGGGGGTGGGGGTGGGATTAGGCAATGTAAGTACCCATGATGAAGAAAAGCAGCACTAGCAGCTCACACAACTCAAAAGAACTGCACATTTGATCTATTTTGGAAATGTCTGGGACAATGAAAATTCCTGATGCGTTAGCTAGAATCACTTGTGGTGCTTTGTTTCAGAATTATCTTACTGAACTCTAACGAATCTCGTTGAGATTTTCAAATGGCTTCCCAAAGAGTTTGATGCCATAAAAAAGGTGTTTCTATTAATTTTCCCCCAAATGTGGAGCGCATGATCAGAACTCTGGGACAAATATTTCCCCCAAATTTGATCACTGCACAAAGGGGACTAAGTTATAAGCCTTGAACTGACGCTAGTGGTATCAAAAATATCATAAATGAAAACCACAGTCAACTTGTTCGATCTAAGTTTTCTTCTTCTTTTTGCTGGTTTGCTAGATGCTCCATCCCAACAGTAAGTCAGATAAGCTTTGGCAAACATGCAGAGCTGAAGAAAACTGACAACAGATACACCGGCCCTTTAAGAGAAATTTGCAATTTCTTTTAATCTTCTCATCACCTTCTTATATATTGTTCCACACTGTTTGAATCAAAACAAGTTGCTTGATTTGGTGAAAACTTCTGAACTGATACTGTGACTTACCCTTCCCTGCATTTATATATTCCCTGACATACCGAAGTTTCCATTTCATGTGTCTGACGAAGTGGGAATTTTCCCACAAAAGCTCATGTGATAAATAAATGTGTTAACCTTTAAAGTGCCACTGGATTCTTTCTTCATTCTGTTTAACTAGACTAACATGGCAACCCCTCTGGAACTTGTCTTTTCTTATATACCAAATAACTGTGTACTTCCTTTGGTCATCAGTCCTAAATGCTGGAAATGAGGCCACTGAGGAAAAAATGAGGAGTCTTTGAAGGGGGGGGGGGGGTCAAGAGGGTGCCTTAACCTGTCCCACTCTGGTTTGGTAGTGTCTGAGAAAATATTAATAAAGCACTTGTGCTTGGAAAGGGGTTATTCAAAATACAACAGAAAATGTTACTGAAATTAGGAAGAATGTTTGGGGTTTTTTTAAGATATGGATGGTTAAGAGAATTTCCTGAAAATTCCTAATGAGAGGAAAAAGCACCTACATTCACCAGAGACTGTACTGAACCTGAACAGGAGCAAGTGGTGCAATGCAGCAGTCTGGCCAGCAGATGGAAGTTGGAGCCTGTAAAACTAAGAATTTTATCCAATAACCTCTGCATGACATATGAAACACTAGAGATTCCTCACACTGTTTACAAACACAGAGAAACAACCAAGGCAAAAAACTTTCTTGGGGGTAACAAGCTGCAAGAGAGAGTCTTACGGAATATGTGGGTGAACCAAAAAAACATATCCAAGAAGCTTTTCCCTTGGGCTGCATGCAACCCTGAGGCAGCTATGGATGGTAGCTCTAGAACTATGAACCGGATCTTTGATCTGTCACAAGAAATCATGTGTGGCAGAACTGGGAAATGAGTACATAGTATCTACTTACTGATCGTCATATATGAGGAGATAACCCACTGGAAGGACAGAATACCTATCTCCCAGTGAACTATGCTCCCTAAACCTACAAGTACACCTCTGCCTTCCTACTGTTCTTGATGGCTATCACATCCATATATATGGTTTCTTATGTTTAGCATTCTGCAGTAAGTACCTTAAAACTGATTTCTCATCTCTCATCAAAACCTAGTCCCTGCCTGGCCAACCTACCATGTCATTTTGATCCCCTGCTGAATGTGGGTGACATCTTTCAAATGCTTTTTCTGGTCAAGTGAGAAGGATGAACAGCTTCTTGACCGCGCCCCTGCTACTCATACCTCCTTGCCAATTTCTTTATGTGCCCAGGGTAACAATATCTGACTGCATCCAAAGAGGTTCAATAAGTTTATGATCATTATTATTTACATTACTGTAACACCTAGGAGTCTCAGTCATAGTCAGAACCCTATTGTGGTAGGCACTGCACCCCAAAGACCTTACAAAAGTGTAAGACAAGACAACAGATGTGGGAGTACAAGGAAACAATGAAACCATTTCGTCGGCATGATGGGCAATAGTAAGCACACTCACAGACCAATCATTGTCAAGTTTTTTCTGGCAATGTGGATAGTATTTGAGAATGGCTCTGCAAGAGAATGCTTATTGGGAGCTCCTCACAAACATGAAAGACAACATGGGAGAAAGCACAAAGGTGCTTGTTTAAAAATGTGACAAGTGGGAAACACAGACTGGCATCATGTGCAAACTGGAGGTGAGTGCTGACATCTCAAAAGAAAAAAAAAATACTAAGTATGGTGGGAATATACTATGATGGCTCTTGAAGGTGAAGACAAGTAGCTTACAATTCTGAAAAGGCATGCTAAGAAGGATTGCAAACAAGGGAAACATGGTCAAAGCAAAGGAAGAGACAAATGATCTTTGCAGAAGCATTCTGAATGAATATCAGCAAGATAAGATGGCTGCTGTCAAGGCTAGAAAAAAGTATGTTGCAGAGATCAAGATGTGAGACAACAGAAGCCTAGATGAGAAATTAAACTTCAGCTGGACAGGAAAATCCATACCGTTAGAGATGTTACGCAGAAAGACTCTGCAACACTTGCGCTCAGTGTGAGGATCTAAAAGAGAAGAGAACAAAGAGAACATCCACATGTTCAAAGAGAACACTCAGTAACAGGCCTGAGTAGCAGGCAGAATGGTGGTGTTTTCTGCAGTGTTCAGGAAAGGAGGAAGTTGTGAGGCCTTGGAGGGAAAAGTTACAAGCTCTGTTTTAGCCAAGTTGAACCTGAGATGATATCTAGGAATCCAGAAGAAATGTCAGAGAGAAAAGGATTTTAGTCTGGACAGAAGATCGGTCTACAACAGAGAGGTAGACGTGAGCCACCAGCCCAGAGACAGTAGCTGAATTTGTGTTTTAGGATGAGATTACTTAGAAAGAAGATATAAAGGAAGAAGAAAAGGTGACCAAGGACAGAGCCCTGTGGAGCCCACTCAGAAAACCAGAGAGTGATAAAGGGTATCCTCATAAGGACATCCTGAAGAAGAGAACAGAGGTGTAGGGGAATCAGGAAAGGACAGAGTCACAAAAGCACAACAAGGAGAAGATTTCAAGAAGAGCACAGTCAACTGTGTCAAAGTTGGCTGACAGGTCAAGGAGGATGAGGATGGAATACTGGCTCTGAACTTGGCTAAGAGAGGTCATTAGAGACTTTCATGAGAACTATTTCAGTGGAGTGCGAAGCAAGACAACTAGAGAAAAGGAACTCCAGACGATGACCACGAACAGTGTATTAGCAAAAAGGGAATCTTGCATCTTAATTTTAAGGTGGCTTATTCATGAGCTTTTCTCTCTTGTGTACCATTTCTCCTGAGTCCACTGACTTTCTTAGATGGCTTCCTTATCACACCAAGCTTGCATATTTAAGCAGCTAAGTACCACAAGTAACCCACAGAGCAACTGTTCTGATCAGTGCTGTCCAGCCACTATATTAGAGCTATTATGCATGTACAGAGCAGCTCATAATATATTCTGGAGTTCTTTGATTCTGCTTCTCAGTTTGAAAGTAGAAAACATGGTAGTACTCTTCTGTGGAAATAGATCCAGGGAACAATTGCCAAGCATACTGCCATTGATCCCAGCACCCATAGATAATCCCAGGAGAACAGTACCTGCAGTTGCAGCAAGACTGGCAATTGATGTTGCTCGTTCAGGCACCTGCACTGAATTATAGCTTTGTTTGCTTCTGTGTTAAACTAGGCTCACAAAGAGATCAGCTGTTGACATCATGAAGATGACCCTACCTTGGCCCTACATATTTGAGCCTGCTTTGGCTCGCACAAAATTCATCCCTGTCACTGTACATACCTAGGTTCTACTTTGGAAAATCCTGATATTGATGAAAGTGCCCCAAATACCATGTAAAATATTTACTGATGTGATGTTAAATTGAGGTGCATAGACAGGCATTTTGTAGATCCAAGGAACAGATGAATTCCTGCACTGACTGACTGAATCCCTAACTTCAGATAGGATCTCTCTTAAGCCATGAAAAGAGTAATTTATTTTCATAGATTCAAAGATTAAGACAAAATGGAACGATTGTGATAATACAGTCTGACTTTCTGAATAATGCAGGCCTTAGAATTTCCCTGAAATTAATTTCTTTTTAAACTAAAACACAACTTTTAGAAAAACATCCAATCACTACTTTAAAATTTCCAGTGACATAAAATCTACCACATCTCTTGGTAAAACTGTTCCAATGGTTAACTACCATCACTATGAAATGTCTGTGCCTTACTTTAGTCTGAATTTGCCTGGCTTCAGCTTCTAGTCATTTTTATTTGTAATACCTTTATCTGTTAGGCAGAAGAGCTCTTTAACATCAAATTTTTGTTTTTCATGGAGGTTTTTAAGGATTGTGATCAAACCACCTCAACTTTCTCTTTATTCAGAAAGCCTCAAAGAGCAAAATCTATTTTTATTATAATGGATATTTCATGTATTTTAATCATTTCATGGCTACTCTTTGAACTCCCCAATTTATCAATGACATTCTGGAACTCTACACCCCAGTACAGTACATAGTATCCAAGTAGATGTCACACTAGTGCCAAAAACAGGTCTAAAATTGGGCATAACCAGCAATGACCTTAGGTACTATGAAGTACATGGAATAAGCCCCATGAAACCACTAGCATCTAGAAAACTAGAATGATTTGGGGGCTGTGTTACAAATTCTGCAGGTTCTACAGTCTTATACCTAATGCCTCTTTTTGGAGCTAGTGCAAGGTGAGTAGGCAAAAACGCTTTTGCAGTAGAACTCTCCTCAACAGCCTCAGATAACTGCAGGCAATACCCAATGATCAGAAGTGATGCTGGCCTATGCACTTAGCAAATGGCAAAAGTACAGCATGCTTCTGCTTATCCTAATGCTGACTGCCTCCTGCTCCAGTGTGCTTCTTTGTGGGTATAAAAGTAATTAGAGTTTTTCCTCAAAAAGAAGCCTGGCAAAGAAATTATTTTCTTTCATTGATAGGAGTAGGGTTAGAGAGGCTAAAGCCCACCAAGGATAAGATTCATACCACCGTTTGCAGGGCCTTTACTGTTAAGAGGCCTGGATTCTTCCTATCTGTGAAAGACTTCTATAGCTCTTTGCCAAGAAGGATTGCTCTCCTAAAGGGTAGAGGAGCTAGATTAGCTTTGGCTAGCTAAGCCGTTGACTCCTGCTTCAGCCCTCAGCAGACCTTTTTATTGTTATGAAGACCACTTTTGCTCTAAGGTCATCTTGTTCACATTGTATATGCCATTTCCCATCAGAAACACTGAAATTCCTAACGAGGAAGGCATTTCAGCCAGCACCATCTGCTCACCCTTAGCATTAGAGAACATGGATAATCTGTGCACTCACTCAAACACTACTCTCCAAGGATAAATCACATACAGGAATCCTTGCAAAACTCCTGAACTAATTGCTACTTTATAAGCAAATTTGACCTTTCTTGTAAGCTGCTGCTTTAAAAGGAAAACATGGCTTCTGACAGGTACTGTCACCCACTTTGCCACTCTTTAGTTGGTTATATCCACTGATCAACAGTCAGATCTTCGCATGTTTTTCCTCTATTGGGAAGCACAGGATCTACACAAGCCTGTATGCAGGCAACTTTTTATGGAGGTTCATACTCTCAAGCCATCATGCCTTCTTTTTAACTTGTAAGGTTTTCTGGAACTTATATGAACTATGCAGGAGGGATCTCTGGAAACCAGATCAGTTGCTCTTCCATTTCTAATTTTCAGGAGGCTTAGCAACCCTGGAAGTTAAGTCTGACATATCTTTCCATTTGAACTTTCCTTTTCCCCGTACATACCTGAGGATTCTGCATCTCTTCAAGCTGATCCTGATCATCCTCATCTTCTCTAATCTCTTCAGTAGTCCCTTCCCTCATGTCTAGCTTTTCCACAGAACAACACACTTGGGAGTCCTGGTAAAGGCTCTCATGACAGTACTGCAGGACGTTCAAGGTGGTTGGGACAAGGGGTGTGAAATGATTTGCACCTGGAAGCACCAGCAGCCGCAGCATTCCCTCCAGTTAAATTGGGCTCACTTTACCACCCTGCATGCTTTGATGCAGAACTTAATGACTCTAAGTTCAAAGTCAATTGACCTAGGTGTAATGGGGAACAGCTGCTAAGCCACCCTCCCTAAGGAGACGATCAGATTTCTGTTGCTTTTAAGAAGGATGGAACTATAGAAATTTGCTCTCAAGAAGAATAAGGGGGTAATCTAGCCCTCATAGGAGAGGAGTTGCCACCATAGTCCAATGACACTCGGGAAGATATGATGGTGATGTCAGCCAAAAAGCACCCACTTTGGATTCCTTCTATTCCCCAAGCATGCTCACATCACCTATCCAAAGTTAAGAGATGTTATATGGAGAATGCATGACTGATGTGGGAGAGGAGAAGAGAAAATGTCCCGGTGATAGTATACACTTGTATTATTGTTTTGAAATCAAGGTCTTTATGAAGTTTTGTATAATAGCTTTACAATTGAAAATTACCTATAAATTGTCCCCTGTAACATTCTTTCTCTTTGCAAAAATAAAGCAATCTAATTGAAGTCAAAGAATATGTTTATCATGATTACCATTAGACTCATCTTTAATGGCCAGTAATTTCACCCCTAAGTTTACTTTACTCCCTTTCCATGACAAGAATGGTTAGAACTGAATATTCCCTTTTAAGACAAGCATTTGTCCTGCCAAAAGACTGTCTCCTGAAGCCTCTTACAAAGGACCACTAATGTTTCCCAAAAAAAAAAAAAAAAAAAAATCTAGATTCATTTGATCTGAACCTTGTGACTGTAAAAAAAATTTATAGTTTAAATGTCCCAAAATATTTAAATATTAGGGAATAAAGCACTATTCTCAAACCTGAAAAGCATCTTTCCTCATATCACATACCTGGTTGGTAAGAGGCTGTTGAATCTGGTCAGTGTAGGATAAGGCAGAAACTTGTTGGTCATTTATGTTCTGCTGCCGACGATCACTGTACTGCTGATGTGAATGGGACATCTGTCCAGCCATCTGAAGGCCAGCAGCATGGAATGAAAATGACGGTGCAAGCCGAACAGATGAAGGTTTGCATGCTGAAGTCTCTCCTCCTATTTAAAAAAAAACAAACAATGTAAAGTTTTAGTACAACATCTATATACTCATGGCCTTTGTACCAGTTGTCCTCCATTTCCAAGGCCATAAAATAAACAACAATGGATAAAATAATGCTTCACACATACACAACAACTTTAACTGAGAGATCTAAAAGTGCACAAAGGTGAGTACAAAGTATTACTTCCTGTTTTAGAAATGGGAAAGTGGTGGTACGAAGACACATTAAAGTGATAAACTAATGAGAAAACGAGAAAAATTGTTTATCTCACACTTTTACAAGCAACATCTAAAATAAATGGAGAAGAGATTAGGAGAAAATGTAGTTGTGTGTTTTTTTCTCTATTTGTTGCCATAAGAGATCCTTCTGTACATTCAGTTTAATCATTTCAATTCTCTTGGATTGTGTAAATTTTATACAGCAGCAAGGACCAAAAAAAAAAAAAAAAAGAGAGAGAGAGAGAGAAGAAAAAAAGGTGAAGGAAAATATTATAGAGCCAGAATAAAAGAATGGAGACTCAGACAGGTGAAATTAGAGCTGTTCCATATCAGGCAGAGGGGAGAAATAAAACCAGGCCTCCCACATTTCAGGTAAGTGTCTTAATTAACTTACACTGAACTAAAAGTTAAAAGTAGACCACAATCACTACTTTTGTTTCATGAACTTAGCATTTTAAAATGCTGAAAACAAAATACAAACTGAATAAAATGTTCCAAAACTGACTTTTTTATTTGCCTCATTTTTTTTTCTGAATTGGGGGCTGGCAAATTCCTTCAGAACTATCAGCAAACCAAAAATCAACTTTTGCCAAGCTTCAGACAAAATACCCAGAAAACAATATTTTAAAATTAAACTAGTTTTAACTGGAAGTACTAGCATAAATGAGCTATTTATGGGTTCTAACATCTTTCCTTCTGTGTTCAAACCTGCTAAAAAGCTGTTTTAATTGACTGTTTAGTTAAAACGGGTCAGTTGCAGAAACCCTGTCTATACCAGCTCTGCTGGGGCTACTGAGCTAATGGTAACGCTGCTGAGATTTTCCTCCCCTTTTGTAATTTCTTAATGTAGCCACATCTTCAATTCTGAACACTGGACAACAGTTCTTTCAAGATAAGACATATTCTAAAAAGCTTCATTCAAATTCTTGAACAGGCTGATACTGGAAAGGTTCCTCCGTTAAAACACGTTTTCCTGATGTTAAGTATTTTTTTAAAAATTATGGACATAGCCCCACAGGGTAGTGCTTTAAAAGCCTATGTCTATGTCAAAAGAGATACGCACAAAGATAACTTTTTGAATTATGCTAATTCTTGGGAAACTAGAAAAGTTTTAAATTGCAGAGTCATTTAAACAATGATTATAAATGTCTTAGACATTATTTAAAAGACAGGATAAATTCAGAGCCCTGTGTTTGCTCTAACACAAAGGGACCAAATTCTCCAGCAATAACCTGTTGTTCAGGTGGCTTGACAAAAGGAACTTCTTTCCCTTAAGTGTTCCAGGGAAGAAGATAACTTGCATCCAAATTCAGCAGCTCCTTTCCCTTTGGGTCTCAGCTGCTCTGCTTTCCAAAGGACAGCCTCTGCATTTCTGGATCTGACATTCCCTGCGTACAAGCTGAACTCTAGCTCTAATTCCCTCAATCTTACTGCACAGCTCCACCAAGAAGCATGTACTACAACCCACTTAATGACCTTTCAAGGCAAGGAGAGCTGAAGTGTGAGAGGCAACTGCAGGGCAGGAAGGTAGAAACACAAGGCTGGATATCTCATTGCAGCAAAATGACAAATTTTGTGACCAAAACGTTGAGTTCCATAACACCTTGAAAAATGACATATCCTATGTATCACAGAGTCAGAGCCATAAATGAGTTCACTTCTCAGCTTTCATTTATAGATGGCAGCAGTAGTAATTACAGACACACATACATTTCTCAGGTGGCTAAGTTCCACAACATTTAGGGCTTTCCATGTTAAACATTTTAAATTCAACATGGAAGTCAAAAGGAAACTAGCTTGTTGAACAGCAGTGTTGTGACGCACCAACAGGTAGGCAATTACATTCTGCATCAGCTTCAGCTTGGGATTATTTCCAGTTCGATAGAGCCTACATTAACCAGGTTTGAACAATTCCACATAAAGTTTGCACCTTTTTGTGTTTTGTTCACTAGAGCAATTCCACCACAGAAATCTTTTGCATGACAGACCAGCACAACAACGTAAAACACTTGGAATTTTAAAAACTGGAACAAGCTGTTCTGAAGGATCTAGAATTCAACTGTTCCGATCTTTATGACTCCTGCTCTCACTAGGATGGAGACCCAGAGAAGCTGAGAGAAAGTCAGGCTTCTACTAATGAACACAAGGGTCAGTCATCAACAAAAACAGGCACTATTCAAGATGTGATTCTTAACACTTGACCTTGCCTACACCACAGACATGGCTCTATGACACTTCCAATACTATCCTCACACAACTAATCCTTATGTGGTAATTACAATACACCGAAAGCCAAGAAAGATCCAATGAGTTAGAAAGAAGAAAATAAGTAAACAGATTAGCAGTTCTAAACACTGCAACATCAGATGCAGGGGACACCGCACTGCAGAAACTGTAAACATTTGAGCGTACACATCTGATATGTGAGACATGGAACAGAAAAAAAAAAAAAAAGAAAGAAAAAAATACCAACATCCAGGACTCTCAGTGATCTGAACCCTCCAGATAAAAGTCAGGGGATTTCCTGAAGGAACATTACAGATCTGCTCGCCAGCGTGACTCTGGAACCCCAAAGGCCATCCTACTCAGCAACCTCAACTTCCAATACATAACACCAGTATGTGTATGACCTCTTATTTCACATGAGAACCACATCTGACTCTCACAAAAATAATCTGGACCCAATTTCTAGTATGGGAGAAACCACAAACCTCTTTGTGTCCAGTCACTGCCACATCTTAACAAAAATCAGAGCCTTTCCTTCATATTACTAGGGAAGCAATCAAGACTGATTCATCCTTGAAAATGTTTGATTATTCAATTTTCAACTCACCCTAGGACAACAAGCTGACAAAGTAAAGCTCCCACTGAATACCATCTCTTGACGTTCATTACCGTTGGCACTTTGGCCCCAAGCCACCATAACTCATCATAGCTCAAAAGAACTACAGTGGATGAAACATATAAGCAGAGGATTACAATGAAAGTAGTACAAAACTAGATGCTATTCATCTGCCAATAGCACAAAAACTAATCTTAGGACTACACCACCACAGTAAGGAAAGAAAAACAAACTTTCTTCTATTCCACTAACGCAACCCCTAAATTGTGACCAATAAATTTATTCTATACAACAAACTAGCAAATCAAGTCGGCATTCAGTCCAGAGTTGGACCAGCATTCAAATTACAGCAGAACTCTCATTCTTTGCTGTCTAGATCGACTGGCTAAATAAGGCAGAAAAAATTAAACCTCATTGAATTTACCGCAAGAAAGGACCATCAAAATTATCTTGTCAGACCTCCAAGATATTGCATATCACAGAACTTCACCCACCCAGTCCTGTAAGATTCATAACATCTGGCTGAGTTAATGAAGTCCTCAAATCTTGATTTAAACTGTTACACTTACAGAGAATCCACCATTTACTATAATTCAAAGTACCATGTGAATAGTCCCTGATGCTGTAAGAGAAGCCAAAACAGAGGGTCTCTGCCAACCTACCACTCAACTCTAATATGTCAGTCAATTAGACCCTGAGCATATGGGCAAGACTCTCCAGCCAGACACATGGGAAAGTATTTTCTCTCGTAACTCAGAGCCCCGCTCATCTAGTGTTCCATCTCCAGTCATTAGAAATATTTGCTGATGTGCCATCTACCATTGCAGGCAACCATCCTCTCCATAAATTTAACAATCTCAGTCCTGAAACAATTTAAGATTTTGGCCCTTGCTACTCCGCTTGGAAGGCTGTTCTAGAACGTCATTCCTTTGATGGTTAAAAACCTGAATCTCATTTCACGCCTAAAAACTTACTGATGGCCACAGTTTATATCCATTTGCTCTTGCGCCAACAATGGCACTTAACTAACTCCTCTCTTTCCCACATATTTATCCCTCTGATGTATTTATAAAGAGGAATCATACCTCCCCTTTGCCACTACCAAGCTCTTTGGCTATGTCTACATCTATTTTTTTAGTTCAAACTTGCTACTCTGAACTAAAAAAGTCTGAGGTTACTTTGAACTAACCACTGCTTTTTAGTTCAAACTAGCAGCTCATCCTAGTTCAAACTAACTTTTTAGTTCACATTAGGACAGTGGTTCCCAACCTTTTCTCTGCTGCGGCACACCTTACTACCTTCAAATTTTTCAAGGCACACCACCATTAAAAAAAAAATCAGGAATATTCAAATTAACTTGTTACTTATGAATATTCATGAACCATGGCACAGTGTTTTGGAAATGCTCCTTTGTGGGGTGGTAGGGGTAGCAGAGCAGGGGTGGCAAAACATGGGAGGTCAGTTGTGTGCAGTGAGTGGCAAGAGTGAGTGTGGGGAGCACAGCAGGGCAGGGGTGGCAAAAGAGGACAAGGGGAGCCATGTGGGGAACAGCACAAGGATGGCAAGAGAGGAGAGAGGAAGGGAGAAGAGGAGTGGCTTTCTAGGGGGGCAGGGGGAACCTGGGGAGTGGCAAGGTAGGGCAGGGGAGCATGGCGCAGCACCGACTTGCCCCTTAATCCTCACCCCACTGCTGCTTCCTCTTACCCCAGTGGGTCCCATCCTCCCCTCCCCCAGCCCTCTGTTGCCTGTGATGGACCCTCCCATCACTGCAGGAATCAGAACTAGGCCGCCAGCCCCCAGCTACATCCCCTCACACACAGCCACCCCAACACCCCCCTGGCTACACCCCCCCCCAACCAGCCAGCCACCCCACAACCCCAGCTACACACCCTCTGGTACACATCCACTCCCACCTACCTCTGCTACACACACATACCTGCCGCACACAACCCCCAGCAGTCCTCCCCCCCAAAGCCTTTACCTGGGCTGTTTGCAGGCTGCCTGAGACAAGCCGCTCCACCCTGCAGGGGGAGAGTCACACAGTCCCAGCCTCCTGCCTCTCTCTGCTGGCTGGGCCTATGGTGGAGCCACCAGAATGCTGGGTTCAGGCTGCTCCTGCTGTTTTTAGGGGGACCCCTGGAACTCTGCATTCCAGTGCCTTCCCCTGTTTTTAGGGGGGACAGAAGGCTGCCTGCCTAAGAATAGGGGGCCCCAGAACTGTGTTCCGGTGCCTTCCCCCTTACTTTAACCCTGTCTTTTCCCCAGGCCTGCACAGCCCATGTGGCCGGGCTGAGCAGGGAGGGAACTTTAACTCCAGCTCTCGGGGATGCTTGCGGCACACTTTGGGTGTTGCCGCGGCACACCAGTGTGCCCAGGCACACTGGTTGGGAACCACTGCACTAGGACACGCAGTTAGTTCGAACTAATGGCTTAGTTTGAACTTTTTTAGTTCAAACTAAACCATAGTCCACGTCTACATTGCACCTAGTGTGAACTAAAGTTTGAACTAAACGCTTAGTCCAGACTAAGCGCTCAAACTTATTAGTTCAGAATAAGCTTTGCCTAGTTCAGAGGTTCTTACCCCGGGGTCCGGGCCCCCCCCCCTGGGGGGGGGGGGGCCACAGAGACCCAGGCTTCTGCCCAGCCAGCAGGAAGCTTCCCCCAGGCAGGGTGTTTTTAAACCTCCCACCCTGAGCATGCAGAACATGCTCAGGGACAGTAGCTGTGGGGGTGGCCAGGTGCCAGCAGCTGCGGTGGCCAGGTAAGAGGGGTCGTTGGCAACATGGAACCAGCGGGGGGGGGGGTGAAGAATGGGCTGGCAGGCAGGGAATACTGGATGGGGGGGGCAGAGGCAGGGGGCCATGGATGCGGCAGGTCCCAGCTCTCCAACAGGGGAAGGGGACCATGAAGCTCCCATCTCACTGGGTGGGGGAGCGGGGGTGGCTGAGACAGCCCCCTCTCTCCAACAGGAGAGCGGCATGGGCCAGATTCTGCACACAGAAGCACCACAGGCTGCAAAGTTTTGTTTTTTTCTCCTTAGAAGGGGGTCCCCTACCTTAAAAAGGTTGGGAACCCCTAGCCTAGTGCAAATTAAGAAAATTCCTGGTTCGAACTAGGCAAAGCCTAACGTAGACATGGGCTAAATTAGTCCAGATTAAGCTTGCTTAGTCCAGAAAACTGGCTAATTAGCCATAGCCTTTGAGTCTTCTCCATTCCTCTGATCATCCTAACAGCATTTCTCTGTACCTGTTCCATTTTGGTTTATCTTTCTTAAAAAAGGGAGAATAGAATTGCACAGGGTTCCAAGATGAGCTTGTATAATGATAACACTTTCCTAACTCTACCAAAATTGCATTGTCTGATGCATCCTAGGATTGCACTAGCCTTTCCCATGGCCGTATAACATAGCAACTGACAGTCATTCAGTGATCAACCAATCTGCCAAAGTCTCTCATCATTCTGTGCCATTTCCAACTGTTCTGTCCCCATAACTTGCAAAAATTCTAAGTCCATAAGTGACTGACTTTGCACTTTGCAATATTAAATTTCATTTAATTCTATTACATTCATTTTCCAGATCATCCAAATCTTTTTGTATGATATTCCAGTCCTCCTCCATATTGGCAATACCTCCCAACTTTGTGTCACCCACAAATTTTATTAGCACACTCCCACTTTTTGTGCCAAAGTCATGAAAAAAATGGTTACTAAGCTTCCGTAACAGATGTTCTTCAAGATGTGTTGCTCCTGTTTATTCCAGGCTAGGTGTGTGCATGCTACATACACAGTTGCCAAAGATTTTTCCCCCTCCTGGTATGTGTAGGGGCTGCTCTAGCTCCATCTCTTGATGCTTGAGTGCTGCCAGAACTGCCATACACTTTGTGAAAATTGCTGGGGCTATGAATAGGTCAAAGTACAGGAGCAGTGAACTGGAAGTGGCAACTGCCTACCACAAACCTGAGGAATCTCTTGTGTCCAAGAAAATAAAAATAAGACAGTATGTACTTTACGTCAAGGGCAGCCTGACCCAGCGACAGGATGACAGAGGCCGGAGAGACCATGTGGAACCTCAGCTTCCTGAGATACTTGTTGAGCAGATGCAAATCTCAAATGGGTCAGAGTCCCTCTTTTGCTTTCAAGATTAGGAAGTATCAGGAGTAAAAATCACTCCCCCTCAAGTCGTACGGAGCCTACTCAATAGCTTCCTTACTAGTCTGGTGGCTTAGTGCCTCCTAAAAGAGATGGTGTTAGTAAGAAGAATCCTTGAAAAGGGACAGAGGTGTGAGGTAGATAAAAACTGGATATACCCAACTGTAACAATGCTGAGGACCCAATGATCTGATGTTATAGCAACCCATGCTTGGCCAAAGGGTGACAGGTAATTCAAAAGTAAAGGCAGAGTGGAAACTGATGTGGAGACAGTTGCAACGGAGACTGGTACAACATATGCAAGTGCATCTTTAAAATGCCTGTTTGAGCCTGCTCCAGTATCTCTGAGTCCCCACCTGGGAGGCAGAGGGAGGCAGGAATAGGTGACATCATTTGTAGTACCCATCTTTGCTCTTATAAGACTTGAATCTCCGTGGCTCTGAAAACCACAGGGATTGCTGTAGCCTGATGTACTTCCTGAAGAAGTTAAGTGCACACAGGTCCAAGGAATGAAGTTTGGGCCTTCAGTCCTTCAGCTTGTGGAGCCTGGTGTCAGTCTGTTTCAAAAATAAGGCTAACAGTCAATTTCTGGTAGTTTATTACAAAAAAAAAAACAACAAAAACCAAGAGTCCTTTGGCACCTTATAAACTAACAGGTTTCTTTGGGCATAAGCCTTCATGAGCTCCTACCCACTTTGTCAGATGCATGAACTGATTTTGCTGTACACAGACTAACATGGCTACCCCTCTAGTAGTTTATTTCTAGACCTAAGCTATCAAAGAGGTCTATGGCAGACATGGCCAAACTGCAGCTCTGGAGCAGCATGTGGCTCTTGAATGAAAAAGTGTGGCTCACAGAAGAACATCAGCAAAACAATTTAGTAGGTAAACGCATATAGCTATATGCTTCAGTGCGACTCTTGAAGGTTTAATAATCAACTTGTGTAGCTCTTGAGTTCCCCAAGTTTGGCCACCCCTGGTCTATGGTCTTTGTATTGCCTCCACACGAGTGGAGCTTTGTAGGAGGAAATTACCTAGGCATGAAAAAATAATCACCCCTAATCAGCACAGGTGTTTTGCTACAATTGAGAGTGTCTTGGAGAAGGCCCATGGTACTGTGGATAGGCTATAAGGTAGAACTTTGTATTAGTAGCCTTCCATACTGACTGTGAATCCAAGGTATCATCAATGCAACAGATGTACCATAACATGGAAGTAGGCATGCTTTAGGTCAAGGGCTAAGAACTTATCTCCTCATTCCAAAACTGGGATTACTGAGGCTCAAGTGACCATGTTGAATTTTTGAACACAGACAAATTTGTTGAGATTCCTGAGATTTAAGACTGGTTTCCACCCTCCACTCTTTTTCTGAGTTAGATAGTACTGAAAGTAAAATCCCTTCCCCTCGTAATGCAGGGGAATCTGGTCTATGACCCCCCAGTTGTAATAAGTGAAACACCTTGTGGTAGAAGATGCTTACTGAGAGGGGTCCCTGAAAAGAGACTGGGAGGGATGATGGGTGGGTGATGCGGATGTGAAGGGGACTGAGTTGCTCTGTCCTATCTGTCTGTGTTAAATGCTGCCCAACTGGTGTAAAACAGATGTAAATGATGTCCAAAAATGGTCACTGCTTCTGTTGTTGGGGTATATCTCAAAAGTCTCAAAACACCTGCTTTGTCTGTGGTGGCTGTGAGGAACTGATTGATTGCGTAGGTGTCATACTGTTTCTGTTGATATGTAGAGGAGAAAGTTCTCCTCTGGTAGGAGTTGGTATCTCTCACATTTAAAAGATAGGATGTAGATTCTTACGGTCTTGAGGGTTTTCCTGGAATCCTTCACTGAGTTGCTGCTGGTCTAGCTATGTCGAGGGATGCCTGCAAGGATGTTTGAGCATCATTCACCAAGGATCTCAGTTGTTCTTATTTGTCCTCTGGCAAGTACTGTGCCAGCTCACTGATTTTATCATAGTTGTCATGATCATATTTGGTTAGCAGGATGTTATAGTTAGGCAAGCTGAACTGCAAAGCCACTGATGAGTATACTTTGGATCCAAATAGACCTAAACTTTTGCTACCCTTATTGTATGGAGTGGACTTTAGTTGCAACTGCTTGTTTCTCTATTATACGGTGTTGACTGCCAGGGAAGGAGGAGGGTGCATGAGCCATTCCATGCCCTTTGTAGGGTTATATTTCCAGTCTGCCCACATACAGTTTGGTGGCACTGATGCGGGTGTTTGCCAGATGGCATTAGCAGGTTGCATTACAACATCATTAACGGGCAGTACAATTTTAGTATTAGCTGTAGGAGTTTATGTGGAGTTTCTTCCGTTTCCTCTACAGATATTTCTTGGCTTAATGCCACACTTTAAACAATTCCTGAAATTGTTTAAAATAATCTGATGTGATTTGCTGTTGTGGCGTTACTACATCATGATTGCCCAGGTCTCCTATGGTTCTGGAGATGGTGAGTTCTGTCTACATATACCTTTGACAGATGTTACAGGATGATCAGACCAGGCTTTTGTATGATGCCCACAGGTTGGAAAATACTCTCTGAGAAAACAGTTTCATTTATTCTATCCACTCGTTCATGGTTTTCTTGATTTGGGCTAGTGATCTGGAGGAAGATACTGACCCCCTTGTGACGGGGGATGAGTGGTATGGGGAGAAAGCTCCTCCTTGCATAACATCTTTGTCATCACGTGAAACGGCAATGTGTGAGACTGATATTTGTAATGTCTGATGCTTGGGTGATATATTACTGCTAAAAAGAGGTGAATGTGACAGTCGTTGCTTCAGTACCAAGGTGGTCTTTTCAGTCAGCACAGTAGCTGATACCATGGATTTGATTTTTGCCTTCTTCAGTAACACCACTGTGACGGTGCTGATAGTAGCGTTACTTGTGGTGGCATCTGTGCCATGGTGGTTTTTAGCACCATACTAGACAGTGTCAAGGGTGCCATGACAGACTCCAGTTTGCGACCCGGCACTGATATCTCCTTGGTGTCGATGTTACTTGGTGCATTGAGAGTGCTATTCCATGATATGGTCAGCATGGTGGACAAAGACCTGGGTGGAGATCACTTTCTTTCTGGCACCTCTCTTTCAGGCAAGGTTGGTGCTCTTTTTCTCTTCTCCGTAGAGGTTTCGGCTTAAACCCTGTACTTCTCCATGGTATCAGATTTGGAGACGAGTTGAACGGATTTCTCCATGAGAATAAGTTTCAGATAGAGATCTCTGATTTCCCTGACTCTTGCCTTGCAGTTCGAGAAGTGGGTGCACTTGGCTAGGATACATCCTTCTACAAGGCATGTGATGCATAGTGTCCATTGGAGACCAGGATTGCATCTCTGCACAACTCACTTCTTTTGAATCCTGAAGATTCAGACATTTTATGTTCTATAAGGAGGAATGATTTAAAAAAAAAAAAAAATCTATGGCTCATCTTAACTAACTTACCCTGTGACTAAACTTCTGACTAATATGATCTCTAAAACTAACTTTCTTTGGGTTTAGTCTCAAGTAAGGAGAACGCTGCAGAGCTCCGTCACAGGCTAGGGATGGCTGAGAAGGAACTGAGGGGGTTGGGCTGAACATGAGGCATTTAAGGTGTCAACAAAGTCACAAGACACCCACCACTTTTGTGCAGCCCAGACAGGCACTGCTATAGATATCTCCAATAAATGGTGCTAAGATTCACCAACACCTGAAAGGGAGCACTCACAGGGACAACACTTGAAGAAGGAGGTCCAGTTTCTTTGCATCTTTATGCCTGGAGGTAGCACTCACTTGACCCCTCCTCCATCTTTCACTTGCTGCAGCTACCACCATGGACCACCAGGGAGGGTAAGAGAACACAGTCAAACCCCTTGGTAGAGACTAGGGACCAGAGAAAAGGCTCTCTGTCAGACCACTTGACTGGGCCCATCATCGCCTCATTAACAGGCAGAGCTACCTTGACTGGGACTGCCACAGCTAATATTTCTATAAGGGTGTTTGAGGACTCCCTGGGTTCCTCTACCTCCAGGTCCTAGTCACCAGTGCCAACACGAGCCCAGGGAAACAGAGTGGCCTGGCAGGGTCTCACTCCTTCTACGTATTTTCCTTTCCTTGGGCTGGCAAGTACTTTCTGCTGGGGTGCTGCTTTCTGAGAAACCACTAATATTAGATTCCTTATCAGAACCAGAGAAGCCACTGCAACCATGATGGTCAGTCAGAAGGAACTGAGGGGGTAAGGGGTCTGGCAGTGCCCCTTATACTGGAACATACGCATGTGCTCCACAGGGCACTAGAACCAGCCCTATCGATACCGCAGGGGAAAAATCTCCAGCAACTGTGCATGCAGCATACACACATTTAACATGGAACGATATAAGTAAACACTCAAAGAAGAAAATGGTAAATGAGATTGGTCTCAAGACAAATCCTTGTGGAATTCCATTAGTAACCTCTTTCCAGACTGACAGTTCTTTCACTACGACACAGCGCAGTCTCTCCTTAGCTAGTTCCTTACACACTTTTTGATTTTCATATTAACCCTGACTAATCATTTCCCATGCAGAACCGTATCAAATGTCTTACTAAAATTCAGGTAGAATACACATATTTCACAAAACTATATCACCCATTCTCAGAGTTTGACTCCATCACACTGGTGAAGCTCAAGAAACTGCAAAAGATCAGAGCAACCATATGTGAAAGAAATGCAACAGATATACTAGCTGGGAAAAACTCCTTATGGAGACTATTAATATCTTCCACTCCTAAAAGGCAGGATCAAGAGAAACAAGCCTGCCAATCTCCCTGATAAACTAACTTCACACATCCTCACAAAATGAACACTTGATCCAAAAGACCTCTCTGACTATGACCTTATCTCCAACCTCAGACCCAGGCAAAAAATCAGCCAGGCATGTGGTAACATTCTGGATGCCCCTCACCTGGGCTTCAGACAGGATATAGTATATGAGGTGTCACTGAAAAAAGTATCTTCATGGTTACAGATACATCAGCATAGTTTGCATTATTAGTTACAGACAAGAAAGCACTGAAAACCAGTTTACACCCATGAAGGAGCAAACAGCACAGCACTTCCACAACTCAAATTAGTTATATTCAGGACCCATAATGGTAATTGCAATTGCTCATCTTAACCATCATTTATCTTTCCCTTCAACAGTTAAACAAGATTAATTAAATATAGTAAGAGAGCACAAGCGAACATGAAAGTTTGCCAACAGATCTCATCTATATTGAAAGAACAGCAGTTCTAACACCTCTGCTGATATTAACTGTAGTAATATGTCACTGGTTAAGACAGACAGTCTCAATTATATCTTATATTCCTTTCTAGGCTTATAAATAATAATAAAAAAAAGAGCAGCTACTGTTTTTTCTAAGAAACTATCTGGGATACTTTCCTCTCTTTGAAGATATACATCCAGGTGACAAAGTTGGGTAAAGACTTGGGCTTTTTCCTGCCTGGATGATTTGGTACTGTTGGTGATATTATAACAACAAGAAGAATTATAACAGGCCGCTTTTCATCACCATCTTGTTAGCAAACTTCACTCTTTCCTCCAATAACAGGACCTGATCATGGTAATCTGAGTGTGTTACCTCCAGAATAGATGACAATAATTTGCTGTATCTGAAATGATGTAAAAATAATGGACAGGCTCCAGCTGATGAACAAAGAGGCTGCCTACCTCTTTATAAATTAAGATACCCTGAATGCATCACTCTCATGCTCTGGTCCTTCAGTTATCTCCCACTCTTCCCCCATCAGTTTGAGGCCTTGGTCCTGCTTTTTGAGGACATTAATAGATCAGATCCTAGCTACACTGGAGAATGCATGCCCCTCGACAAACCGCTATCACAGATGCATTCCTCAGAAACAGCAGATAGAATAATGCTCAGAACGAAACAGGCAAATCAAAGACAAGGCAGCCCTCATCCAGGGCAGTGTTTCTCAACCACTGTTCCGTGGAAAACAGGTGCTTCTCAGACGTAATACAGATGTTCCATGATCCACCCCAACCCCACCTCCCTGGGAGAGGAGGGCTGAGTAGCAGAGGGAGCAATTTAATGCCCCGGCCACAGCAAAGCTTCTAGATTTGTGGAGGCAGATGTTGATGTACACCTCGAAGCTTTGCTGCAACTGGGGGATTTATCTCCCACCACTGTTACCAGCTTTTTTGAGAACGTTTATATCAGGTGTTCCACATAAAGTAATTTATATCTTTAGGTGTTCCCCGGTCCCCTAAAGGTTGAGAAACAGTGGCCTAGGGGATCCGGATGTGGAACAAACTTTCAGGAAAGATTAGAATGATCAAGAGTTTGATCACTTTTAGATCAGCATGCAACACCACTTTACTGATTAAGCTTTTCCACCAAACCCAGAATTATATTTATACCTAATCACCCCACAAAAGAAAAGAATGGGAGAAAGAGGGGGGGGAAAAAAAAGCGAGCACTGGTCTCAAACAAGACCATTAGATAGTTCCCTATGCCAACCAAAGTAACCTGTGAAGTCCTCAGAGGCTACAGTGCACCAATATAAAAACCCTAAAACAGATACCACGAATTAGTTCAAGCCCGCTTTGGGATACATGCGGGGCTACAGCCTCAGACAACTGCACGCATGGATTTTCTCCCATGAAAGCTCATGCGAAAAATAAATCTGTTAGTCTTTAAGTGCCACACAACTCCTTGGTTACTGTTGTTGTGTGTGGGGTTTTTTTTTTTTTTTTTTTTTTTGCTGGACTAGACTAACACGGCTATTCTTTTGGAAACTGACAACAGTAGAAGTTCCAGAGGGGCAGCCGTGTTAGTTTAGTCCAGTAAAACAAACAAAGAGTCCTGTGGTACACGACTCCTTATTCGTACAACAGCCACTGAATGTGTTAAACTTCCACTTGATTTAGTGGCTGAGTGGCTCCAAATTTATCCTAAGGATGAAATAAATTTTCCTCTCTTATACTCTCCCCAGAACACGTTGCACTACTAAAGGTCTGGGTTCAGAGAAGCCAGAACCCTTACGTAAATCCATCTGTCTCAACAAATCCTGTCCACATTTACTTCATTTACAGCAGCAGTTCTTTAAAGGCTTGTACCAATCCTAGAAGGGAAAGACCACTGGTAGATGGAGCACCACAACAAGAAAAATATGAGCTAGGTTTTCTTTATAGATTGTGCAGTAGGTTTAGCAGGCCATTATACTAATAATTTAAGCAGATTTTCTGATACCTGGCATCTTCTATCTTCCCAAGGAAGACTACTAGAAAATAACTTCAGTCCAAAAGAAAGTTCAAGTTCTCCTTTACATTGCCTGTTCCTTTACATAACAGAGGCCTTGGCTACATGTTTCAATGGTCTAATAATTAGATGTGCACACATACATAATATCACATAGACTCATAGAGTCGAAGGTCAGAAAGGATCAATAAGGTCATCTAGTCCGGTAGTTTTCGAACTCTTTTCCCTGGGACTTGGTTGAAAAAAATAATTTATGCCCACAACCCAACAAATTACATCTTTGAACAATACATTCCAGTCTTTCAGAGGTGGCAGCATGGGATGCCACAGTACCTGAGGATCTGTGACTCAGTACTGGGCCCAACAATGGTCTCAAAACCACTGATTTATTCTGACCTTCTGCCCAATGCAGGCCACAAGAATTCACTCACCCATTTCTGTATTAAACCTCTAACCTATGACTGAGGTATTAAAGTCCTCAAATCATGATGTAAAGACTTCAAAGTACAGAGAATCTGCCACAAAGTGAGCCATGCCCTCCACTATAAACATACATTGTGTGTACTAAAGATTGCATGTGTTTTACTTGTACTGAATACAGATCAAATACTCAAAAACTTAGTTAACACTGAGTTAAGTTTGTGCACTTCCAAAACATAGAGAAAGGTTTTATAAGTGTGGCACAAAGGTTAAACTACTAAAAGAAGTGGTGGATTCTCCATCCCGTGATGTCTTCAGATTATGACTGGATGCCATAATGGAACATGTTTTAGTCAGTCAAGTTACTTGGCTCAATATAGTAGCACCTAGTTGAAATTCTCCAGCATGCACTAACTGGAGATTAGACTAGATAATCTGATGGTTCCATCTGGCCTTAAAAATCTATTCACCTAAAATGAACAGATGAAAAACAACTAAGAGAACATACATGTTTGTGCTATGATCCAGAGTTGAATTCCAGTATTTACCCACACACATTTCAGCAGAACTCACTATCTTAAATGTACCTATTTTGAATGGTAAAAGGATTAGCTGAAGTAGCTTGGCAGAGCCATGTAACTTTAATTCATCTCCCTCTATCTGTCTTTAAACATATGCTCATGTACTATTGTATTCCATAGGATTCCTGACTTTTTCATGAATTCCAAGGACAGAAGGGACTACTTTAATCATTTAGTCTGCCTCCTAATATCACACAGTGCTCAGTACACAGGACAGACAGTGCTCAATAAATTGGCAGCTATTTAACATTTCTTTTTATCCACATAAATTCATGGCTGACCCCATGCCGTATTTACTGCATACTCTTCATAAACCACTCTGAATAAAGAGTTACTAATTTCCTCTAACCAAAGCAGAAGTTTAAGCCCTGCTGCCTAGGGCTGAAGCCCAAAGGCTTCAGATTCTGGTCTGGATGGTGGGGCTCAGGGTTCAGTTTCAGCCCTGGGCCACACTGGAAACCCACTAAAACAGGGTCACAACCAATTGTGGGGTACTGACCCTCAGTTTGAGAACAGCTGCACTAGTGTATAACTATGACAAAAGGACTGTTAAAAATCCAGACCGGTCCCTGAATAGATATATGATGTCAAACAGTTATACTGATCCAGTAAACTGAGGCAGAGGCTTCTCAAGCGCTACCTAGTTTAGTCTTTTCTGAAAAAGTACAATGACATGCTGTCCAGTTCATCTAAGAAACTGCAGATTACTTCATCTCAAACACTAGATACACAAGAATTTAACTGCAACAGATGAAAATGAACAGCTGATGCTCAATAGGCAAATTTAGAAAAGGAATTCTAATCAACATTTGCTTGTAAAATGTAAATTATTAAGAAATTGTCTCAAAGACAGAAAGCTAACTCAGGTTGGCAAAAAAAAAAAAAAAAGCAATCACGAAAATACAGTACAGTATCTGCCAGATTAAAAGGGTACAAATAAATCCAAGATGAGGCAGAACTACAGATTTTTCTTTTTTCAGAGGATGCTGCTGGTAGTGAACATCCTCAGCGTTTTCAGATTCCTTCAGATCTAGGATAGCTCTAATTCATGTTCTGCATGCGTACATAACAAGTTTACTGAGCTATACAGTTTGGTTTTTTCACTTTAATGAAAACATCTACTTACCGCAAACTGAAAATATATAGCTGTAGGAAAATGGATATATAATATTTTATGATCAATAAAAAGTTCAAAACAATTTTTACCATATACATCAAGAGACAAAGAATATGACATTTATAGTGTTTATAAGCTATTTTGACTTTGTGAACCTAAATTTAAGAAATTAAAAAAAAAAAACCCAAAAAACCCAAAAAACTTCAAAATGTAGGTGTCCTGCCCCTAAAAACCAATGCTAATTTTATGGACCCATACAAGAAACAGGAGAAAATGATTACACACAGTGATATCAAATGTATGAAGTAAACCAAAAGAAAAATATTTTTTGCTTCTCTCTCAGTCATAGTAATCCTGTAATAAGAGTTAAAATAAAAGTCAGATAATTGTAATTTTTAAGTTGATGTGTGTCTATAAAGTCCATTCTACTGAGCAGGTATATTCTGGCAAAGAACAATTAAAGTCATTTTGTGCAAGGCCTCAACCATTGTCCTCCCCAAACACATACACTCTTCAGCATCACATATTTTATTACTGTCCTCCAGCCTTACTTGCCAATGCCACAGTACTGCTGCCATCTTTTTGACTGCCGCATATGCACATAAGTTTCTTCTTTCCAATTCCCCAAGTCCGTCTACAATGGGACTAAGCATACTTCCAAAGATTATTTCTGATTCAGTTCCTCTCTTGGAACTTTGATAAATAGCACTTCTTTTCTTTGTTTACACCCTTAAATTATGATCCTCAAACATGGATGCCCACTCTAATATATTTACCAAGTCCTCCTTGTTGTCAGCTACCATAGCTAGATTGTCAGCATATGTTAGATCTTGCTATGTCTCCAAAGGCTTAATTCAGGACTTCACTTTCACTAGGGATAGTGCCTGGGGTGTGTTACAGACCACCAGGATATGACTTAAACATGAATAGGGACCTCTTTGGGGCCTTTAAGGAAATAAATACTACTGGGAACTGTGTGGTTATGGGAGACTTTAACTTCCCAGATATAGACTGGAGGACACATGCTAGTAGTAATAAGAGGGTCCAGACTTTCCTGGATGTGATAGCTGATGAATTTCTTCTCCAAATTGTTAACAAACCAACTAGAGGGGTGCCATCTTAGATTTGGCACTGGTGAGTAGTGAGGGGACCTCAGAGGAACTGGTTGTAGGGGACAATTTAGGTTCAAGTGGCCATGAGCTCATTCCGTTCAAACTAATTGGAAGGATAAACAAAAATAAATCTGTGACTGGATCTCTGACTTTAAAAGGGCTAACTTTAGAAAATTAAGGGAATTAGCTAGAGAAATGGACTGGACTTAAAGAACTCAGGAATGCAAATGTAGAAGAGGCTTGGAATTGCTTCAAATCAAGGTTGCACGAACTATCTGAAGCCGACATTTCAAGGAGGGGGAAAAAATTCATAGGCAAGAACTGCAGACTGAGCTGGGTGTGTAAGCATCTCAGAAAGATGATTAGGTGGAAGCACAGAGCCTACAAGGAGTGGAAAATGGGAGGGGGATCAGCAAGGAAAGCTACCTTTTGGAGGTCAGAACATGCAGAGATAAAGTGAGAAAGGCAAAAAGTCAAGCAGAGCTGTACCTTGCAAAGGGAATTAAAACCAATAGTAAAAGGTTCTTTAGCCATATAACTAGGAAGAAAACAAACAAAACTGGGACTTAAAAACTGAGGATAGGGTGGAGGTCAAGGATAATCTAGGCACGGATGAATGTCCAAATTATAATTTGCATCTATTTTTAATGAACGTGAAGATGAGTTGGGAGATTGAGGTAGGGTAGCTAATGGGAATGAGGTCATGAAAGTGGAAATTACCATACCTGAGGCAGAAGCCAAACTCAAGCTGCTGGATGGGAGTAAATTGGGGAGCCCGGATAATCTCCATCCGAGGATATTAATGGAACTGGCTCATGAAATTGCCAGCCCATTAGCAAAGATTTTTAATGAATCTGTAAACTCAGGGATTGTATCATATGACTGGAGAACTGCTAACACAGTTCCTGTTTTCAAGAAAGGGAATAAAGATGATATGGGTAACTACAGGCCTGTTTGCTTGACTTCAGTAGTATGCAAGATCTTGGAGAAAATTTTGAAGGAGAAAGTACTTAAGGACATTGAGGATAACAGTAACCGGGATAATATACAACATGGCTTTACAAAAGGTACATCCTGCCAGACCAACGTGAGCTCCTTTTTTGAGAGGATAACAGATTTTTTACAAAAAGGGAATTTGGTGGACTTAATGTGCTTGGATTTCAGCAGGGCATTTGATACAGTTCCACCCAGGGAATTATTAGTTAAGTTACAGAAGTCGGCGATTAATATGACTATAATAAGGTGGATAAGGAACTGGTTAAAGGGGAGGTTACAGTGGGTCATACTGAAAGGTGAACTGTCAAGCTGGAGGGAGGTTACCAGTGGAGTCCCTCAGGGATCAGTCTTGGGACCCATCTTATTTAACCTTTTTGTTACTGACCTCAGCACAAAAAGCGGGAATGTGCTAATAAAGTTTGCGGATGACACCATGTTGGGAGGTATTGCCAATACAGAGAAGGATCAGAATACCATACAAAAAGATCTGGATGACCTTGTAAACTGGAGTATCAGGAATAGGATGAAATTTAATAATGGGAAGTACAAGGTCAAATAAGAATTTGGGGATGCTTCAGTTGGAATCGACTGAGGAACAAAAGTTGGGGACGCTTAAGCTGGAACAGACTGAGGAAGAAAAGAATCTGAGAGTACCGGTTGATCACAGGATGACTATGAGCCGCCAGTGTGATAAGGCCATGAAAAAAGCAAATGTGGTTCTAGGATGCACCAGGAGAGGTATTTCAAGTAGAGACAGGGAGGTGTTAGTGCCACTGTACAAGGCACTGATGAGGCCCCATCTGGAATACCGCATGCAGTTCTGTTTTAAAAAGGATGAATTCAAATTGCAACAGGCGCAGAAAACAGCTACAGGGATGGTCCATGGAGTGGAAAACCTGCTTTACGAGAAGAAACTCAAGGAGCTTGGCTTGGATAGCTTAAGCAAAAGGCGGCTGAGGGGTGATATGATTGCTCTCCATATCAGAGGGATACATATCAGAGAGGGAGAGGAATTACTTGAGTACAGCACCAATGTGGACACTAGAACAAATGGATATAAAACTGTCCATCAGGGAATTTAGGCTTGAAATTATGCATAGGTTTCTAACCACTAGAGGAGTAAAGTTTTGGAATAGTCTTCCAAGGGGGCAAAAAACGTAACTGCTTTCAAAACTGAGCTTAAATAAGTCTATGGATGAGGTGGTATGATGGGATGGCCTACTTTGAAAATTGGCTGATCTTTGATTTATGGCTACTGGTGATTGACATGCAAGTGGCCTAAGAAGGGAGGGTAGAAGGGGTCGTTTCTGAGTTATTACAGAGAACTTTTTCTTGGATGACTGGCTGGTGAAACTAGCCCACATGCTCAGGGTTTAACTGATCACCATATTTGGGGTCAGGGAGGAATTCTCCTACAAGGCAGATCGGCTAGGGCTCTGGGTTTTTGAGGTGGGTTTTTTTTTTGGTTTTTTGTTTTTTTTTGGCCTTCCTGTGTAGCATGGGGCGTGGCTCACCTACCAGTGAATTCTCTGTATCAAAGTCCTGATCTGAGGACTCTCATAACTCAGTTGTAGGTTAGAGGCTTATTGCACTGTGCAGGAGGTCAGACTAAATGACCATACTGGTCCTTTCTGACCTTAAAGTCTAGGTGTCTATGAGACTTGACAAAATTCCTACCCAGCCAGATACTCACCTTCAAAACTGGGCACCTAGCTGGGGCATCCCTGTAGTAACCCTTGGACAGGAAGGAGTTAACATTCTGGTCAGTGAGTCCCAGGATAGCCAATAAGAACAACGCCCAGGTTTTTTAATTGGAGCAACAGCCTCGCCTGTTCCTGTTTGGATGCAGCAGAGCTCCTGGAAGGATCAGAAGGTGGCCAGGTAGAAAGGTCTGAGGAAGGATCCAGCAAAATCCTTACCAAAGATAAGCTAAATTTGTTACTGACCAGGCGTGAGTAGAACAGGTAATGTTTACTTAGGCACGGTCAGGGTATTTTCTTTGGTTTTGGTTCATTTTTGGATTTCTCTGTGCTGAGCACATGTACCCCCCCTCCCACTACCCTGTAACTACCTAAGCTAAGTCCCAGAGAAGCAAGTCTCTGTGTTTCTTATGTGTCCTTTTTAATTAAATATTTTACCTTTTATGTAAGCTCTGGTTCTGTGTCCTGAAAGGCAAGAGGTTTGCGTGCATGTGCCTCAGACTGCACAGCCAGCTACTAAGGGGGATTCTGCTCCAGTTCCAGCTGATAGCCCAGCTGGGGTTCAGTCACTCTCCTGAGGGAGGAATAAACGTGATTGTGAGTACCTCACAGGAATGAATTCCCAAGTGCGCCTTCCTGGGTTTTCAAGAGGTTTTTGCATTTGGGTGGTGGCAGCGATATCTCTCCAAGGCCAGGAAATTGGAGGCCTTGGAGAGTTTTAAGACCATGCTTTAAGGCCAGTGGCTTTTAAGGCCTGTTGCAGGCCCCCACCTTCTGCACTCAGAGTGCTAGAGTGGGGAAACAGCCTTGACATGCTGCTCCAATTCAAAAACCTAGGCTTTGTTCCTATTGGCTGCCTGGGACTCACTGACCAGAATGTTAAGCCCGTCGTACGCAAGGGTTACTACAACCCCCACTGCCAAAAAACCTGTTGCAGTCCCTAGTGGTGGTACAGGGCCCCTTCACTGCCAGTGATTCTATTTTTAGGTACCAGGGGCCACTCTGCTGCTACAATTCAATGGCAGAGCTAGGCGCTGGGGTTTGTTGAGCCCTGACTTAATTCTCACCAACTCTATAACTAGGATGAAGAAAATCGGACTCAACTGTCTATTTTGTTTCAGTCATACTGTTACCTCAAAACTGTGAAATTCCATGCACTGTTACCACCTTAGCTCTGATCTCTGGATACAAATCCTGCACTCTCTCCACTTCTTCAAGACCCCTTTCATCAATCTTAATACTCCAAACAACAGTTCCCACAGAACCAAGTAACGTCTTCTCAAGATCAATAAATGCTACATAGCAATTAACACCCTCAACTTCTCTCTCTCTCTCACACTCGCCCCATGTGCATCTATGGTACTCCTTCCTTTCCTAAAACCATGTTTGCTCCACTCCTATATTTTTCTCCACCTTGCACCTCACCCTTGTCTCCAGAACTCTCTCAAGGATTTTAAGAAGCTGATTTAACAGGGAGATGCCTCAGGAGGTATTTGGATCATTTGCATCACCCTTTACCCCCTGCCAAAGAATAAGCAATCCCATTCCCATTCTCCAGCCATCTAGTGTCCTAACTTGTCTAGAATAATCTTTCGCATGAGCTTTCTTGGGAGAAAATCCCACTTCATCAGATGCTTTGAAGGAGGGGGAACTTACAGAATGGGAGCCAAACAAATACAGGGAAGAAAGAGTAAGTCATGGGATCAGGTCATACCGTCACAGCATGTTACATGACCTGATCCCATGACTTGCATGTTCCTGCATTTATTTTGCTTCCATTGTGTAAGGCCCCCCAACCTTCAAAGTACCTGCCAAGTAGGATTTTCTCCCACACAACCTCATGTGATAAATTTGTTAATTTCTAAGTGCCACAAGACTCCTCGCTTGTTTTGTAGAACCAGACTAACACATCTACTCACTTGGAACTAGAATCATCTCTGTAGCCAGTTTACTACTCTCTCTCCAACTGCCTTGACCATATCAAGTTAGCTCGCCTTCATTAGATGCTTTACCATTCTTCATCTTATTCAGTATTTCTTCTACCTCCCCTACACAGATTGATGCCTTTTGAGAGGCTTCACAACCTCCCCACCTTTTTAATCTTATCTTCCCCACCTCCCACATCATTTGAATTAAACTAATTTGTTTGATTTCCTGAAGTGGTCTGACTTGATCTTATGACTTATACTTCATTGCTTTTGTTTCTGCCTCCTATACTGTGATTTTTCCATTTCCAAGCACCTGACAAAGTGGGATTTCACCCACAACAGCTGAAGCAATAAATAAATTTGTTAGTCTTTAAAAGTGCCACAGGACCACTTGTTTGTTTTGCTGAACGAGACTAACACAGCTACCCCTCTGGAACTTCACAATAATTGTTGGTGGTGCTTGCACTCACAATTCAGCCTTTTAAATTAACAATCTTTGGATACATTTTTCCCAAACTTTGAACATCTCTTTAGGGTTAGTCAACACATACTTTCCACCCTTCTTACACAAAGAGTTCTTCATATCTTGTGCTTCAATGTTACTCATTTCTATTAATACAAAAACTAATAAACTGCTATCTCCCTCAAGCTTTCTATACAATTCCTCATCAACATTCCTTCTTTCCTTAGGAACTGGTTTTCTTTAGCTTCCTTTTTCACTTCTTTGTATGCACAGTTCTCAGTGGCTCACAGTCGAGCTGGAAGGGCATATATTAAGTAGGGTCCCACAGGAATCCATCCTGAGTCAGATACTATTCTGTATTTTCATAAAAGGTTTGGATAATGGCATACAAGTTGTATTTACAAAGCTTGTGACTGATACTAAGCTAGGAGAGGCTGAAAGCATTTTGGAGGACAAGATTAGAATTCAAAATGACTTGACAAATTGGAGAAATGGTCTAAATTAAAACAGAATGAAATTTAATAAGGACAAATGCAAAGTACTACTTTTAGGAAGGAATACTCAATTATACAGATACAATATAACTAATGATGCCAAGGACTGTGTATTGCAGAAAAGTTAGAGAGGATCAGGATAAACAATGCATCACTGGTGCAAGCACGCAAAAAGAAAAAAAAAAAAAAGAAAAGAAAGGCAACAAACATCATTCTGGGCTGTATTAGCAGGACTCTTGTAAGCAATATACAGGAAGTAATTCCTCCACTAGATTCTGCACTGCTAAGGGCTTAATGGGAGTACTATGTTCAGTTCTGGGCACCACATTTCAGGAATGAGGAGGACAAACTGGAGAAAGTCCAGAGGACAGCAAAAATAGTTAAAGGTCTAGACTGAAATCTTGATGAGGAAAGACTGAAAAAAATCGGTTTAGTCTGCAGGCAAGAAGACAGAGAGGATACAACAAACTTCAAGTGCAGAAAAGTTTGTTAAAAAGAGGAGGATGATAAATTGTTCTCTTTAGCCACCGGGGATAGGATAAGCAGTAATAGGCTTAAAGTACAGCAAGGGATATTGAAGGATAGACATTGGGAAAAATTTCATAAGTGTAAAGATAGTTAAGCACTAGAACAAATTACCTAGGGAGCTTGTGGAATCCCCGTCAGCTTAGACAAACATCTGTCAAGAATGATCTCATAAATATTTAGTCATGCTGCAGGGCAAGTAACTGGATTAGGTGACCTACTGAGTTCCCTTCCTTTTCTATGATTTTACTATTTTTGATTGTCTCATTATCATGACCTGCTTTCTCAACTTCCTTGAATTATTCTTTTTTCTTTTTAACATGTCTTGTACATGGGACTTCCACTATCAGCTTGTTCTCCAAAAGCACTCCATCTTACCCTTGTTCTCCTATGTTACCTCCACTGTCTTAATGAAACATTCTTTAAACTTCATCCACCGACTTCACTGTCATTGCCAAAGCACAAAATCCTTTTTTTTTTTAAGTATTGGCAGAGCTTATAGACCCACAGAACGTAAAGATCAGAAGGAACCAATATCACCATCTAGTCTGCACAATGCAGGCCACAAAACCTCACCCACCCAACTCCTATAATAAACCAGTCTACTCTATGACTGAGTCATATAAAGTCCTCAATTAATGGTTCAAAGATTTTAAAATACAGAGAATCTCCTAGCAAGTAAGCTGTACCCCATGCTATAGAGAAGGTGAATCCCTCTCCTCTCCCCCCCCCCCCCCATGCCAATCTGCCTTGAAAGAAAATTCCTTCCTGACCACAATACAGCAATCAGTTAAACCTTGAGCTTGTGGGCAATACCCATCAGTCAGACACCTAAAATGAATTATCCATAATAGCTAAGATCCACCCCATCAATCGTCCCATCAGCATATCTATCATCAGAAGCCAAACATCAGTCAATTGTCAAACTCAGCTGTTCCATTATACCATCCCCTCTATCAATTTATTAAACTCAGCTTTGAAACCAGCTCCCACTGCTCCCTCTGGGGAGGGCTACTCTAGAACTTCACTCCTCCAATGGATAGAAACCTGCATCTAATTCCAAGCCTTAACTTCCGGGTGGCCAGTTTATATCCATTAGTTCTTGTGTCCACAATGGCACTGAATGTAAATTCCCTTCCCTCCCTGGTATTTATCGCTCTGATGTATTTATAGAGAGCAATCATATCTCCCTTCAACCTTCTTTTGGTCAAGCTAAATAAGCCAGCCTGTTTAAGTCTCTTCTTATAAGGCAGGTTCTCCATTCCACAGATCATCCTCGTAGCCCTTCTCTGCACTTGTTCCAGTTTGAATTAATCTTTCTTAAGCACAAGTGACCAAAACTGCACACAATATTCCAAATGAGGTCTCACCAGCACCTTGTATAATAGGACTAACGCCTCCTCATCTCTTCTCGAAATACCTCTTCCAATGCATCCTAAGACTGCATTAGCTTTTTTCACAGTCACATCATGGTGGCAACTCATAGTCATCCTGTGACCAACCAGTGCACCCAGGTCCTTCCTTTCTCCCCATCTCTTTCATAACCGCCAATGCAGTTTCATTCTCTGTTTCATGTTTTCCTGTTTTCCCAGGTTGCAGTTGGATTTTCATGATTTATACTTTATGTTGTTCTGCCACAGTCATTCGGAATAGCTTTACCCTGCACATCTTTCACCATTTTTACATGTTGTCTTATCAAAACATAGACCACCCATTACCTTTTCTCCTGTCGAATGTCACCCTGGGGGATTCTCTTTTCAAATAATGTATTCACCACTAAAACACCAAACAACTCACTTCTCTCCTTCCTCATTTCTTTTATCAAAGACAAATTTACCCACCGCTTCTACTGGAACACCTTCACTAATATGATGCTGTGAAGGAACACTTAGGGGATGGCAACTTTTGCCTTGAGAGCATGAAATCTCTCAAATCTGGCTGGATAAAGCTGGGAAGTTTTGGATGGCATTGATCTAGCACAAGGTAAGTACCAGGTGAAAAACAGTCACAGGGTTAAAAAAAGAGGGGCAGTGCCAGAAAGTTTGTTAATGATTAAATTCTTTGTGTATCATGTATTCTTCACACAGGAGTTACTTAAGATATAGTATGACACTTTGGTGAGTAACACGCATCCTGCCCATTTGTTGCTGGTGCCTGGCAAAGATCTGGGAACCAAAACCTGGAACATAGGTTCACTTGCAGGTAGGTCAGGAGATGTGGTTAAGGCAGCAACAGCTAGAAGGAAAATTCATACATTATGCCTGCAAGAAGCTAGGTGGTGTGAAGGTAACAGTAAAATCTCCAAAGATGAATTTAAAATATTTTGATCAGGCGGAAAAAATAAAATGAATGGGGCAGTTATCATCATCATGAGCCCAGAGATTGCTCGGAGTCCCATGAGGTTAGAAAGGAGATTGACTGATGGCAGTACAACTGATGAGAGACTGTGTAATTATATGTCTGATGTCAACATACGCTCCACAACAAAGCAGATCCACAGAAGAGAAGTGATTTAGAAATGTGCCCATAGAGCTGGTCATCATGGATGAGAGTAATACTTCCTTAGAAAAACAAGGAGTTTTGTTGCACTTTAAAGACTACCAAATTTATGTATTGCATGAGCATTTGTGGGAGAAAATCCCACTTTATCAGACTCTTTCAAATGGTCTTAGAGGTTGGAGGTGGTTTAAACCAGTGGTCTTCAATTTTTTTTTTCTTGGGACCCAGCTGAAAAAATTCATTTATGCCCACAACCCAACAATTACATCTTTCAGAAATTTCTAGTCTTTGGTGGTGGCAGCAAGGGGCACTGCAACCTAGTGCCTAGTCCTGACCATAAGTTTGAAAACCACTGTTTTAAACTCCACACAGAATGAGTAGTGAGTAAACTTGGCTTTGATAATAAAAATTGGAAAGGAGTTCAATAAAATTTCACAAGTCCAGTGATCCTATAGTGAATTTTAATAGAAGAATCATAGAATCATAGGGTTGGAAGGGACCTTATGTGGTCATCTAGTCCAAGTCCCTGCTAAAAGCAGGACCACTCCCACTAAATCATCACACCCAGAGCTTTGTCTAATCAGGCCTCAAATGTTCCCATCACCTCCCTAAGTAACCCATTCCAATGCTTCACCAGTCTCCTAGTGAGAAAGTTTTTCCAAATATCCAACCTCGACCGCCACAGCTGCAGCTTGAAACCATTGCTCGTCTGTCTTCTGTTACTACTGAGAACAGCTGAGCTCCCTCCTCATTGGAGCATCCCTTGAAGTAGTTGAAGGATGCTACCAAGTCCCCTCTCGGCCTCCTCTTCTGCAGGCTGAATAAGCCTACTTCTTTCAGTCTCTCCTTGTAAATCATGTGCTCCAACCCCCTAAATCATTTTCTTTGCCTTCTGCCAAGCCTTCATGGAAGGTTGAAATGCCTGCTAAGTGGACCTTGATTGACGTGCTTGACAGCCCTTTTTGCTTAAGGTCCAAGACACAGTCCAGAATCAACAGGATTGGGGCTGAGATAGTCATAACCTCCCTTCTCTCTGCCCAGGAGCAGAACTCCTTCCATTTTGCCTGTAGGTGGCTCTGACTGAGGGTTTCCTACTGTTGAAGAGAACTTATTGCACCCAAAGGGAGCACTGATGCTTATCCTTTGTCAGCCATGGAGGCACCACACCTTGAGATGCAAGGCCTGGAGGCTGGGAAGCCTGACTGCCCCCTGGTTCTGCTTGAGTAAGTATGGGTACCAGAGCAGGGGAATCAGTTCTCTGATTTACAGGGCCAGCAAAGTCAGGAACCTGTGCTGGGGTGGCCGTTCCGGGACAATCAGAATCACTCGTTTTGTCACGCTTTATTTTCAGAAGTACCCTGTGCACCAGGGGTATTGGCAGGAAAGCACAGCATGGCTGGTTCAACCAAGGGATTAAAAAACAGCCACTAGTGACCCTGGGCTGTGGTTCTGCAATAAGCAGAATCTCCGACACTTCTGGTTGTCCTCTGAAGCAAAGAGATCCATTTGAAGAGTTCCCCACTGACAGAAGATTTCCTTCAGTACATTGGTTCCCCCACCACTGCAGGGTTCAGAGGACTGGGGGCGTGGGGCCAGACCAGGTCACCTAAAGAGTCCCAGGAAGGGTGGTACGCTGAGGGCACCAGCCAGAACTGAAGGGGTTGAAGCTGTAGCTAAGCGAACTCCACCACATGTGCACAAGGCCATGTGACCTCGGAGCCTCAGGCACATCCAAACTGAGGTAAGAGGATGATCCATCAGTTCCTTGACTAAGCTTGAATGGTCAAGAAACAGGCTAGTGGGAGAGGGGCATGTGCTTCCCTCACGTCCGGAATGGCTCCGATGAACTCTTTGCGTTGTACTGAAACCAGTACAGATTTATCATCATTTAGCAGAAGGCTGAGGTTGTTGAATGTGGCTTGGACAACCTGCAGATGTGCTTGAACTTCCTGTCAGGAGCGACCCTTCACCAACCAATTGTCCAGGCAAGGGAATACCCAAATTTGTCTTCTGACAGTGGCCACTACAACCATCAGGCACTTTGTAAATACCTAAGGTGCTGCTGCCAGGCCAAATGGGAGGACTGTAAACTGGAAATGTCTCTGCCCTACCACAAAACTGAAGGAAACGTCTGCGGCATGGCAATATTTCTAAATATGTGTCCCTCAAGTTGAGGGTGGCATACAAGTCCCCGGGGTCAAGAGATGGTAGAACAGAGGTCAGGGGGACCATGTAGAATTTTATCTTGTGTAGAAGTTTGTTCAGTTCCTTCAGGTCTAAAATAGTCTGCAAGCTTCTCTTTGCTTTGATGATTAAAAAGTAATGGGAGTAGAAACCTCTGTCCCAACAATCCACTGGCACTTCCTGCATTGCTCCCACAGAGATGAGGGATTGTATTTCAATTGCCAGTAGATGTTCACAAGGTGGGTCTCTGAGGATGGACAGGGAGGGGTGGGATGGGTGAGGGGGAGAACTGGAGCAAATATCCCCATCTCATCATGTGCAGGACCCACTGGTCCAAGATGATGCTGGACCATACACTGTAATATCAGGATAGCCTGTCCCTCAAAGGGCCAGGAATCCGAGTTTTGGACTGGTATGATGCCTTCAGGTGCATCCTCAAAAGCTCTTCCTATTGACGGGTTGGTTGAGTGTCTGGTTTCTACCCTGGCACGAAGGCCAGTTGTTCGAATGACAGCTGTTACAATTTACCCAACATGAAGAGCTCAACTTGCCATGATAAAGGTGAGAGGGATGTTGAGGTCGGAATGGGCACCTCTGAGGGGCGGAGATATGTAGCCCCAATGATTTCAGCATCACCCAGGAGTCCTTAAGGGTCTGGAGTTTGGCATCTGTTTGCACTGAGAAGAGCTCTGGTCCCTCAAATGGGAGGTCCTGAATTGTTATTTGAACAACCTGAGGGAGACCTGAAACCTGGATCCATGAACTTCTCACTGTAATTCAAGATGCCATAGTTTGCATGGCAGCATCCACAGCATCCAGCACCAACTGCAGTAACGCCCTTGTGACCACCTTTCCCTCCCTGACCATCACAGATTGCTCAGTCTATCCTAAGGAATGGCACTGGTGAATTTTTCCATGGCAGACCAGGAGTTAAAGGCATAGCAACTGAGGATGGTCTGCTGGTTGGCAATCCTCAGCTGAAGACCACCCTTCCTACCAAAAAAATCCAGCTTTCTTGTGTCTTTTGACTTGGACGTTGGTCCTTTGTGCTCCCACCACTCCCTTTCACTGATTGCCACCAAGACTGAGGAGCCTGGGGATGGGTGGGTGTAGAAATGCTCATGGTCCTTGGATGGCACAAAATACTTGAATTCCATCCTCTTTGATGTGGGAGGGATGGAGGCCGATGTGTGCCAGAGGGTCTTGGTGGTCTGCCTCATGGTCTTGATCAGGGAAGGGTGACCCTTGCCAGATTTTGGGGATCAAGATGTCCACCACAGGGTCAGCGTCTTCCACCACCTCCTAAGCTTGTAGTCCCTTACTGCAAGCAACCCCCCTGAGCAAGTCCTGATGTACCTTGCTGTCATCCGGGATGGACACCGGGGTAGAGCCTGCCACCACCTCATCAGGAGGAGAAGAGAATGACTTTCCCCGAAAATCCTCCTGAGTTTGGGAGCCCAATGAATGAGGCTCAGCTGGCTGAAAGGTACTGCCCTTCCTTGGAGCCTGTGTCACCATCGAGCCTCGGTCCAAATCTTCTCCTTCCTTAGGGGTGCTTGCTGCAGAAAAGCACTGTAGTTTCGACCCCATCAAGCCATAGGACCTACTAGCCAGCAAACCCTGGGCTTGGCAGTAGGCCCAAGGGGTCCAAAAAGGACACTGGGGTGGCCCCTGCCACTGCTGCCAAGTGGGATGGCTTGGGGGGCAGGCTCCTTTTTCTCTTTTTGCTGTCTCTGCCTAGTCGTGAGGCCACTGAGCTTTTGTTTGATCCCAACGAGAACTGGCTGCAGGGAGACCAAGGAGGTGCAGTGCCACTGGGTGCTGGAGCCAGCTGAGCTGGGCGGGCTTATCTGAAGATGGGTCCAGGTCTGGTGACCAGTACTGAGGCAGCCTGCTGCTGTGATGATCATCAGCAATACCAGAGAGTGGTGCCGCTCGGTAGGGTGGGCCACGCCAGATCCTGCTGTGTGCCTTGTTTGGGCTGGGGGTGGGGGGGAATGTGCTGTACTTCCATGCCAGCAATACTGGGCTGCTGTGCCAAGGGGGCGGCAGTTTCAACAGTATGGGCTTGCCTAATGGCTGTGTCATGGTTTTTGGTGTCGACAGCACCCGTCCCGGGTTCGGTGCCACTGTTTGTTCTATCAGCTCCCTGGCCACTTCAAAAGTCTCAGGAGTGGATGGAAGCTGAAGGTCTTCTTCTAGAATGTCCCTGGGTCAGCGAGGCTTCCGAAATCAAACTTGATGGACCCTCCTTGGGGCCCAGAGTTAACAGTACCAGTGGGAGTGATGCCAGGGCTCACTGGCCCATCTCAGGACCCACTACTTTAGCCGGCTTCACTGTTGGGGAGCATCCTTTCTCCTCTTTTCTTCTTTTCAACAATGGGGAGTGGAACCAGTGCCGGTGTGCACCTCGAGGCAGTGCTGCCACTGCTGGGGAGTGGCAATGCCAGGTGCTAGAGTCTTTGGCCCGTGGCACAGAGGGTGCACTCTACACTGAGGCTGCCATGCTCAGGCCCAAGCGCACCCAGGCTTTGATCCTAGGGTAGATGGCTCTCCAAAAGCAAGAGCCCTCTGGTAGATTTCCTAACTATCAACAAGATAACATAGCTTAAGAGCTTTAAACACCAAGTGTTAACTAACAAGAACACTAGAGAACAGCTAGCTGTAAGCCAGCGAGCACTGTTCCAGTGCCTATTAACTAAACGGCTGAGTGGGGCAGCTGAGCTATATAGAGCAGGTGTCAGGGCGCCCTCCCCCGGTGGCCACAGGTGACCCTGCAGATACGGCGTGCACACACCTGAGTTGGCACTGACATGAGCAATCACCCAAAGTAGTAGTAGTATTATGTGGTGAATAAGTTCACGATCTGGAATTTGGACAAGGGGGAAGCATCTTCATGCACCAGTTTGGGCTTTAAACTAGATTCAGAGGAAGCAGGTGACAAAAGCTCACAGGTAAGCATTGCATGGATTCCTTCAGTACTCCTGTCCTCTGGACACCTCTCAACACAGCAAGATTGGATGCTAGCGCTTTGCGTGGGGACCACCACCTTCTGGCTCTCCCCACACCTGCACAGTTGTTTCCCCATCTGACCTTGGAGGATTCAGTACTTCTGCAACACCAAGAACTCTCCCTGCACAAGTTCCTCCTTGCTGGGTCCCAAAGACTTCCTCCATGTCCCACAGGGGCCATGCACCCTGACTCCACAGTCAGGAGTAATTACCAGCCAGTGTATTCAGAACAGTTTATTAGTTCTCAGGATCACAGTACAGAAAGACTTTCCTAGCTGACTAATTAGAAGTTTCAGCAGTGATCATCTGGGGAGCCTCATCCTCCCCATTCCCTCCCTCCTCTTTCCACCAGCCACCCCCAAGCCTGTGCCCTAGCCTCCCCAGTACTTTTTTCTCCTTCCCAGGCTAGGTGGCCACTCCCTTGATCTTCATCTGCCTCAACCCATTACAACTGTTTGGGGCTTAGGCAAGGGATTTTGGCTGGGTCTGCCTACATTGTGGCTAGGAAAGGCCCTTCTGCTCTCTGGTGGTCTCTGAAATAATCACACAGACAGGTTTCATCACTGACATTATAAATAACAAACATGGAGAAACTGAGGCATGCAGCACCCAGAGAAATCCCCTAGAATATCTCTAGCACTCTCTCTCACACACGCCAGACGGCTAGATGTTTGAGCCTGGGAAAGGACACAGAAATTTATAATAGGGTCACAGGGGTAATGAGGGATATCTGTGGGGGAATCTGATTCAACATCTTAGATGTTTCTATACAAAAGCAAGAATTATGGGGAATAAACAATTAGAACTGAATGTATGCGTGCATAATATAATTTATGACTTAATGATATCACTTGGATTCAGGGGACAAATCTCATGACTGTAATAGTGGTAGCTTGTTGAGAAAGGCCAGACAGGAAACAAAGAAAAGCGTTACGTTATACAACAGTAAATAAGCTTGTTCTAAGGTCCAGACGGAGATGAGAAGCTAGCCAGCTGAAAGTCACTGGGTGAAGATAAAGGGGAAAAAGCTGGGCAGACATTGGGGGGGGGGTCTACTACAGATTACCAAATCGAGAAGAGGTCATGAATGATTGATTTCTAAAACAAAACGAAACAAAATTAACCAAAAGACAGGGCCTTGTACTAATGGAAGTCTTTAACTACTCAGACACCTGTTTGAAAACAAATATGGAAAACAAAATGTTCAGTAAGTTCTTGGACTATACGGGGACAACTTTTTTTTTTCCTCCTCAGAAAGCAGAAGATTTAACTAGAGGTACTGCTATTTTAGATCTGATTCTGACTAACAGGGAGGAGTTGGTTGTGAATCTCAAAGTGGAAGGCAATTTGGCTGAAAGTGATTATGACAGATTCCATAATTCTGAGGAAAGAAAGAAGTAAAAGCAAAAAAATAATGACAACAGACTTCAAAGAAGTAGGGTTTAACAAACTGAGAGAAGTTGCCATGGAAAGAAAAATCTAATGGATAAAGGAATTTAGGATAAGTGCAGTTCTCAAGGACACAATATTAAAGCACAACTCGAAACTATCCTGAGGGCATGGTGGGGCTACTAGGACAATCTGTGCTTTTCTTTCTTGATTTTCCAGTTGGACTCTGTGAACTCACAGGACAAAGACATTGGTCAGGGAGGTGTCCCCAGGCCCTGAAAGGATCTGCTTATGTGATCTGCCTATGCATTCTTGCCTCCAGGAAAATAAGATGCGTCCAACTGAATGTTGTGATCCATGCAGAGATCTCACATTTGCACAGTTTCCTGACAAAGGGCTATGGATCTGGCTCCCCTTGCCTGTTGCTGTGTCATCCATGAAAAGTGGCACAACCTTGTTGGAAAGATGCAGCAAAAACACCTTGCAGACCAGTTGGTTCACTCTGAGTTGCTTGACAATGATATTTAGTGTTAGTCTGTCCCTCGTTCAAGTCTCCTGACAACAGTAGCATGTGCTCTTCAGCTGGAACTCGAGGCAGAATGGAGGACTGACGTGGAACTGAATGTTCCTTGGACTACAGCATTGCCCATCTGGACAGAGAAGAAAGGTTGGTGGATAGGGCTGATGGATCTGACATTCTCTGAAGTTTTTTGTCATGCTTAGGCACCTTGGAATGCACTGCTTCTCCATGCTTGGAACTTGTGCATGGGGAAGCGTCCCTTCTTGGACTTGGAAGACTTACTACTATGCTTCATGGCTGGGCCCAACACAGGATCCATAGCACTGGTAGCAGCAGAACCGAACTGGAGGCCCACAGTAAGAGGTATACTCTTAGATTGCTCAGGCCAGAGTACAAGAGAGGTATCTAAGAGGAGGGTGTGTCCCTAGCCTGGCTTCTACTGCAGTCTCCATAAGGAGCTTTTTGAGGCAAAGCGCCTGGCTCTTCTATGAACAGCCAAGAAAGGAGAGACAGATATTGCACCTGGACGCATCTGTGCCTCCCCCGAGCAGTAAAGGCAGCATTGATAGTCACCATTGATCAAAAACGAGCAAGAGCAAAAAGCACAGGTCTTGAACACCCATGTCTTCAGCATAATCTAGTACCTAGGCTTGGGTGCTAAAAGAGCCAAAAAGCGAGACAGTATTCCGCATCCTTAAAATCCTAAAAACTACCGCTACCACTGAAACTGCTACAGAAATAACAAAACTATAAACTAGGTACAACATTAATGGACTCTTTTTTATCAATACGCTCTAACATGTCACAAGGGATGAGATTTTTAAAAAAAGGCTCCTACTTGAACCATATGGCTGTAAGATGGAACTGAGGGCATGGTCTGCCCTGCCCCTTATCACCTCAGTCAAAACATGAGGCAAATCATGGGTGTATGCATGAACCAATGGACACTATTCCTTTTTAAAGCTCTTGCTCCAGATTTCACTGAGGGTTATGTGCCTGTGCAATGTAACAGGGAACATCACTTGAAGAAAAATAAATTATTAAACAATCAAACGTAGGCATCTAGAACATTTGTTTTCAACTTTTTTTCATTTGTGGACCCCTTAAGATATCTGAATGGAGGTTCACACCCTTTTGGAAATTTTAGACACAGTCCATGGATCCCCAAGGGTTTACAGACAACAGGTTGAAAACTACTGACCTAGAGGATGATACAGTGACAAGAAAAAGCCACCATGGATTTATCAAGAACAAATCATAGCAAACCAACCTAATTTCAGAAATACTGGATACTGGATGTTAAGGAGTAACTGATGTGATAAAATCTTGGTTTTAATATAGCTTTTGTGGTCTTGACAGAATCACTGTAAGGTGATGCACAAATGGTTAACCACTGTTCAAATACAGTCTTTTATCAACTATTTATTGTTAAACAGGGAAATGTACCTAGTGGAATCCTGCAGGGGTTGGTCCTGGGTCCAGTACTAATAAACATTTTCATTAATGACAGACAACAGAGTGGAGAGTATACTTATAAAATATGCATATGACACCAAGCTGGAGGTGTTGCTAGAATTTATGAGAACAGAATTAGAATTCAAAAAACCTTGAAAAATGAGTCTGAAATCAACAACATGAAGAGATAAGTGCAAAGTCCTAAACTTACGGGGGGGGGGGGGGATCAAAAGACAAGCTACAAAAGGGGAAACAAGTAGTTAACCAGTAGCACTACTGGAATTGATCTGGGGGGGTTACAGCTGATCAGAAACTGAATATGAGCCAGTGTGATGCAGCTTAAAATAAGTCCAATATCTAAGGCAGGGGTCTCAAACATGTGGCCCCTAATGCTATTTCCTGCGGCCCACAACGACACTACTGTTACCGATATTTACATCATCATTGTATGAAAAGGTTTCAGTGGTGCAGCCCTTGGGCTAATGTACTACTCTTCATGCTGCCCTCATAGTGATTTGACTTTGAGACCCCTAACTTAAGGGAATAAAGAGGAGTGTCATATGTAAAATACAGGAAATCTACACAGCACAGGTGAGACCTTGGCTGGACAATCGTGTCCAGTTTTGGTTGTCTCTCTTTAGGAAAAAGATGTGGACTTACTGGAGACAGCTCAGATGAGACCAATAAAAAATTCATAAAAGGTTTAGGTATATGAAAAAAGGTTAAAAACTGGGCATATTTAGCTTTGAGAAAAGATAACACAGGAGAAACCTGCTAGTGTTCAAATATAGTAAAGACTGTTACAAAGAAGATGGCTATCAGCTGTTCTTCACACCCACTGAAGTAAGACCAGTAAATGCCTTAACCTGCATGAAGGAAGACTTAGATTAAGTAGTAGAAAAACTTTCTAAATATTCAAGTTCTGGAATAAGTTTCCCACAAAGGTTCTGGAATATCGCCATAGGAGGCTTTTAAGAACAAGTTGGACAAACATCTGCAGGGGATGGTCTAGGTCAGTGTTTCCCAACCAGTGTGCCACAGCACATGGTTGTGCTACCAGGCCTGAGCAAGTGTGCCACAGAATTATTATTAAAAAAACTACTTAAAGAGTGGATTGGCTGGATTGGCTAATGAATATTCATGAGTTCATTTGTAAGCTCTATGGTGGTGTGCCTCAAAAGAATTAAAGGTATCAAGGTGTGCCAGGGCAGAGAAAATGTTGGGAACCACTGGTCCAGGTTTACTCAATCTTGCCTCAATGCAAGGGGCTGGTCTTAATGACCTCTCATGGTACCTTGTCATCCTACATTTCCACGACTATTTGGGAATGCAGACACAAAATGGTAACAGATGGCTAAAGGAGGTAAATTGGTCTATGACTGAACTAGCAAGAAAGCAGCAGTTGGAAGTTACAAAAAGGAAAACGATGCATACATCAGCAGGAGGTGAAAACTGTTTAAGATATATGTCCCCAATGCTCTTAAGCAGGACCAGTAAAAATACTAATATTCAGCTCTTTACAGCATGCTTTTTCATTAGCAGATCCCACAATAGGAAAGTGCTTTACAAAGAAGGCAACTATTATTCTCATTTTACAGAGGGGGGAACTTACACAGAGACACATTACTTGCCCTAGGTCACATGGCCAGCCTACAAACAAGCAAGAGATAGAACCCAGGTTTCTTGAGTCTCAGTCCAGGGCTTTATGCATTGAGATACACAGCCTAGACAGCATGGAATCAGCACTAGCCTCTCAACACATTTATATGATCACCACAATGATATCTGAACTCACTGTGCTTAAAGAGAGTATAACCTGGCTATATATTGTATGCATCTACATAGAGTTGAGAAAATTTTTGTAAAACCAAGTGGATACTATATTTTAGGTAGCACACCTATTAATTTGGCTGCATTAATGTTCCCCGACAGTCATGCTTTTATCATTCTTACTGCTTTGATACAAGGACTTCTTAAAAATCTAAAATTCAAGCCCTCCTCCCTGAATAAAATCCTTCTACAAACCACTGTGCCCTCTTTAAAATATGTAAAGTATACCTTTAAAGACAAATATTTTCTCTATCAGCCTAGCATTAAAAGTATATATAAAGATCACAGACATTTAACAGCAATTAAATTCTTATTTCCACTTCTGCTCTAAAATCTGTCTGCCTGCAGTGAGTGGGAACTGCTGCAGATCATTAAATACTCATTTATCAATGTCTCTCACCAGGCAACACAATGCAGCAGAACAGCACACAGAAACCACCCTGAACCCCAGCAACAGCAGCTAATTAGCATAGCCTACCACTAAAACAGCACCGTATGATTGGAAGAGTTAGTCGGCAAGCTGGCCAATCAAACCAGGTTATGCAAATAGCATACTTTAGTTGCCAGGGTAGAGCTGCTTCCTATTGTCCAATAGGAAAACAAGCAATAAACAAGAAATGAAACCAAGCTTTATCACATTTTCAAGTTGCTGTTAACACTTTCAAGTTTAAAACAAAATTAGATGCAACTAGAAAGGATTAGAATCATATTTTACATTTCTCCCACTCAAGAAAAGGGTAATGCAGTAATGATACAGAAGGATTACAGCTAAGTACTGCATTTAAAATTCTCACAGGATAGCCACACTGTGAGCAGGTTTGATGAAAAAGCCTTCAAAGTTTTGACTTTTTTTTTTCCTGAAGTAATCGATTGCAAAACATATCTATAGACTTCTAGTGGTGAAGAATTTAAACAAAGACCACCACATAAAACATTTAAAGTACATAATGTTGGAAACAATTACAGCTATCATTGAACACAGTTAACACCATCAATGATTTATTCTTATGATATACAAGTAAAACATTTACAACTACAGAAATTACATACACACTGCCTCAGATAAAATATGCTACAGAGGGGAGGCTCAATGACACACACTTTCATCCCATGCTCCAAAGTTCCAGATACTTTTATCATGATGGAAGACAAGCATAAAACAAAACAGGAAACTACTTTATTATATTACAATATTCCATACACTGAACTCTGAAAAATTGGTTACTACTGGAAGTTCAATTAACAGAAGACTAGCACCAAGATACAGACACTAAATACAAAGGAATGACCAGATTTTTCCCAAATAATCATCATCTAAAGAATTTAAAATTTAAATTTAGGGTGTCAAACTCCCAGGCCGTGGCCATGTCTAATCTGGCCCATGAACTCCCACTGCCCCAGAGGGGCAACTGCCTGGGCCTGTGCTACCCTGCTGCCTTTGACAGTGAGCCAAAGGCAAGGGGCAGGCAGGAGCTTGGAGCTCAGTCTCTGGCCTACGCCAGCCCCTTTCACTCCTCCCCCAGCTGTCCTTGGGAAGCAAAGGGGACAAGCGGGACAACCACCTGTGGCCCCCTCTTCCTTGGGGGTAAGGGGGAAAGAGAGGACAACCATCTATGGCCCCAAGTGGCCCCACTGGTGAGCCCAGGCAGGAGGTGGCAGTCCAGGAGAAGGAGCAGTGAACTCAGGCTCTGGGCTTCTCCTCCTGCCAGGGACAGCTCCCCTTTCTGGACAGCAGAGCTGCACGGGGCTCACACTACTAGGCAAGGCATGAGTGGGAAGTCCTGACTCTGGGCCAGTCCACACCACCCTTCCACTGGATTATTGGCCCAGGCAGAACACTGTCTCCCCACCAGAACAGCCCTGCTGTGTGGGGGAAGCTGGAGAATGCAAGCAGGCAAGTGACCCCAGGCTCTGCGGGCTTGGTTTGTCTCACTGACAGCAGAGCAGAGTGGGAGCACTGCAGGAGCAGGAGCTCCTGATCTCTAGGCAGGGTTGCCATGCCCTCCCCCAAGATGATTGGCCCACGTGTGTGGTGGGGGGGGGGTGACCAACACCTTCTCAGCCTGTGTGCATGTGGCCCAGAGCAGGAATAGGTCCAGCCAGCACACAGATCTTTTCAGCCTCTTCGAGCTAGGTAAGAAAGGGTTGGGGAGCTGACCTAGTGGTGGGCTGGGAAAGGGGAAGCAGAAGCAGAGTCTGCTCTTCACTGTGCATGGCAGGGAAGAGGTGGGGGACAGGAAACCCCTAGGGTGGCACGCTGGGCTAGGGATAGGGAAGGGGAATAAAAGCCCTTGTAGCACAGGGCCGGGGAAGGGAAACCTGCAGAGTCGGGGCACGGAAAGTGGAGCCTGCACTATGCCATGCAGGGCCATCAAAGGGGTTGGGGTCAGGGAGCCTGTGTGGTGCAGTGTCAGCTGGGGAAGGAGCAGTGACACCCTTGGGGCAGAGGGCTGGGGAAGAAGTCTAAGAGCCAGTGAGGTGCAGGGAAAGGAAGCAGCGGGGGTTCCACCACCCTGCCGCACTCCACCTTACCTCTCCTCTCTCCAGCCACCCCTGCCCCACAATGCCTCTTTGTCTCCTGCACACTGACACTTTCTGGAAAATAGAGCTTTTTCAAACTTTCACAAAATATGGTTTAATTAACAAGTAAAAATTTGTTGTGTACAGTTGTGAAGTGCCACTTACTTAAAGGTTGCTATAGGGAGGATGGATATTATTTGAGAATTGCATTGAAGTATGAAATGTAAGTTTCCATTTTTACAGAGGCAAACTGAGTTTATAAACTGGTGTTAAATTTTTTTTTGGATAAAAAATGTTATCTAACTACCATAACATCAAAATTAGCCAGCTTTCCCAGCACTAGGCCTTAACTCGCTGGTTAAGGCAAAGAGATGCCAAGTATCAGGGAACAGCAGTACATGGAATTAACGTGACTAAAACACTGTTTTCTAAGTTTATATTAAATACAAATTTGTATTTGATTGGAATATTCATTCTGAAAAGTTTGTGGCTTGTGTTGTATGAGATATATCCGTCCCACAATCAGTTTTACTGTAATTAGCATAATCTAGATTACCATGATTACACATAATTAGTTGATATGTGCGGATTCAAATTTTACTGGACACACTACAGCCCCCATCAAGTGTCCTGCCCTCCAATGTGGCCCCTCACATCAAATGAGTTTGACAACTCTGATTTAAAGGATGTAAATAAAGTAAAACTAATATATTTCAAAAGCTATCTTTATCAATTAGCACATATTATATGCATATAAATACAAACAGTATTGAGCAAATACTTGCAACAGTTAAGAAATTTTTTCACATTCCATAAATACATTTCTTCTCATTCAGTGTGATTCAGTCCCTTTAAAACTAAATTTCTATTACAAGACCCCAAAAGACTAAAGTCAGATTTATTCTCTGAACAACTCTCCATTTAAAAGCGGCATGCCGCTTCACATCTTAATTTTATCATGTGGCAATGAAAGTGATTCTTTAGCTGTTCTACCTCATTTTCTACAGATTTGCAGAGAAGTGAAAGTGTTAAAACGATTCACCCTCAACAGTGGTGTGTGTTTCTTTTTTGTGTTCCTAAAGGTCTCTGACAGCCCTGTAAATTGTGATTTTTTAATCATAGGTCAGGTACAGCACACGAAGCATCAGCAATATATGCATCCCAACCCTGTCAATGGGCCCTAGAGCTATTCTGTGCATCACATAGCTGTCAGAGGGTAATGACTTTCAAACGTAAGTTCCCAACTTGAGTCAGAGCTGAAGAAGTAACAGGCTTTGTATTTCATTACCAATTCCATGCCACCCAGAACTTTTAGTCTAATCACATTTTGGGGAAATTTCTGTCAAAAATTTATCTTCATGATACAATATAATATAAACAAAAACTATACTGGATGGCTCTCTCACAACATATACCATGTTCAAAATGCAGTTAACATTAAATGTAATGAAAATAATTGTTACGTTTCCTCATGACACATCATATTACATTCTCATTATAAGCATGCCACCTAATAACCTCATTAAAATCAATTTATTTTAGATTATCTTATTAAAATAGTTACATTTTTACAACCTTTCAATTTATATTCTTCTAGTGCATCTTCTGCACTGTCAGTTTTGCAGCAGCTATTTCTGAGCATTATCTGACCACAGGCTTACAAGATTTCCATCAAATCTATTTCAGGGCAACACTTTCCACCACTAATACTTCAACTAGTCTGCTCCACTATCTGCTAAGAAGAAGTAATGCTTTTATCAGTGATTTAAATATCAAAGGACTTGTCTACATTAGGAAAGTTTATTGACAAAAGTCAGCTTTTGTCAACAAAACAACTCCGATGTACACACTTCAGTCACCTCCCCACCAACACATCTGCCTTACTGTGTCAAAAAAACCAAAAGTACTTCTACAAGAGGCACAGGACTTTTGCCAATAAGAGCTAGGTAGACACTATGTCCCCCTCAGAGCAGCGGTTTTCAAACTCAGGATCGGTACCCAGTACACTGGGTCACAAATCCTCAGGCACTGGGTTGCAGCACCCCTCTCTCTGTTGCCACTGCCAAAAGACTAATGCACTAATCAAAGATGTAATTGTTGGGTTACGGGCACAAATGATTTTTTTCAACTGGGTCCTGAGGAAAAATATTTGAAAACCACTGCCTTACAGGGATGTCATACTTGCCAAGCTCACAGTTCTAGCAGAGCTCCAGCTCAGACCTGGGACTGGACAGGATGTGGGAGGCTGCAGCTAGCTCCCAGCCTAGGAGTGGGCAAGTCCCTGCACCCCAGCTATGATCAGTAACAGCAGACTGGCAGTCCACAGGGAGCCTCTCTCAGCTCCCCCAGCACTGCCCATTACGTTGGTGGAAGTGGTCCTGAGGAGGATGCACGCAATCAACCCAAGGATAACAGTGTGGGCATGAGCCACTGTGGCTGAAAGTCAACATATCTTATGTTTACAAATTTCTGTAGTGTAGAGATGGCTTTAGTCTCTAATACTGTGGCAACTTTATCTTCATAATGGCGAAGACCAAAGTCAATTCCCAATATTTACAATTTTAATTGTTTACAAAGCAAAAATCACACAGGTAAGACCGAACACAAGCCACCTGATGCACAGAGGAATCACATCCAGGCAACATATTAGGTAAAGTTTACATTAATAATTTTTTTTATGGAAGCAATGCCCGACAGTTAACAGAAATTAAAAAAAAAAACAACACACTAACTCCAACAACTTTTTTTGGATAAAGTACACACTCCCTGCTCATTCCATTGATGATTTGTTGGTAGCTCAAACAAATCAAAGCCTCAAAGCAAAACTGCAAAATTGAAATTCATGTGCAAATTTGACTCCATGGACTCAGGCCTGAATAAAGACTATAGGTTCTTTTCCCACTACAGCAGGCAATTTTACTTTCCTTGTCCCTACCTACCTCCCTGTTAACGGCTGAACTCCACCGTTAGAATCCTAACTGTTTTGATTTGCTGTTATAGTCTGACCAGATCCTATGACTTACACTCCCCTGCATTTACTTTGCTGCCATTCTGTAAATTCCCCATCTTCAAGTGTCTGACAAAGTGCAAAGCTTATGCGATAAATAAATTTATTAGTCTTTAAAATAGCGTCACCAAACTCCTAGTTTGTTTTACAAGAATACATAGATATCTCAGCCTATTATCTATAAATGTAATTAATCCCAAATATTAATGAAACCATTTACCACTAAAAAAGAAAACCTTTTATCAGTTATACAAAATTTAATGTTTGTTATAAAGTATCCCAAACATCTTCAAACTTCTTAATGTACAGTACAAAGTAGAATTTAAAACCATTTCTTCTGCTATACACATATGTGCCTGTAAGGGAACTGGAATAATTCAAGTCATTTCTCATGTGTGGATACTGCTGTGTGAGATGTATTTAAACAGTTGGTAGAGAAGAAATGGAAAACATCTACCATATGAATACACAGCCAGCATACCAAACTGTTAACGTAAGAGCTAAACAAGAGACGAATACATCATGTGCAATAGTCACACATGATATAAATCATTTAATACCTCGCCAAGGAAACAAAGTGGCTAGGAAAAGGGGTCTGAATGGGGTTTTATAGTTTTGAATAATTATGGTAAATAGGAAGTGGATTAAAAATTCAGTTGTAAAACCTGCTTTCTAACAGTTGCATTAATTTTCAAGCTACTTTTATTAAATGAATTCAATGAAGCACATACTTTATTGTGTTCCATAAGGTACCAGTAGGTATCATCTCTTATTCAGTACTGAAAACAAACATACTGCAGCATAAAACACATTCTTACATATGCAAGTACTGTGTGTTTGGGTATTTAAGTTATTTTCTCACACAACGGGTACTGGTTAATGCCTAATTCTGTGGTATTACAAGCATTCTCCTAGTACAGCCTTCAGCCTGGTCTACACTCAAGTCCCGCAGGTATAAAAACATGATACGGGTACACTGGCAAAAGCTTTGGTATTGATGCGGTTATAAAGGAAACAAACTCCTTCTGAACTACTGAACTGTATGCTGAACTAATATATAGCTAGCCACTACTGCAAAACCTCCTAGCAGAGACACAGCTTATGCCAGCAAACCTTTTCTAGTATAGGCAACGCCTTCACACAGGTGACTTCAGTCGAACAAATTTTCAAGACTCAATATACAAAGATTAGAGCAATTTATCTGAGTTTGGTCAGTATTTGCACAGTGTGTGTGTGAGTGAGAGAGAGAGTCTAGATGGCTTCCAGAAAGTACTTGAAGGCCATTATATCAGTCCCAGGCTCAGCAAATGCCTTTTCCCTTGGTAACTGAGCACTGGATTACTCTAGGCTAATTGGCACACCAAGAGCTAGTCAAGGCCCTGCCCAAGACTTGTTAAAAAGTCCAGCAAAAGTGGGTAGCTGCAGTGTGAGAATGAGGAGAGCTACTGGAGTGTGAGAGAGGAGGCAAGGTACAGTTGGAAGGTAGACAGATCTGGGAAGGAAAAGAACGCTGGTCAGGAAGAGCCTCACAGGTACAAAGGCTAGGGGAAGGAGGTAGAGAAACCCCTGCTCAAAGGAGGGAAAGGACCTTTTCCAGGCCGGGAGGCCTGAGGGAAACAGATCCTTCCAAAAGGAGAACACTTAACTGGCCAGTATCACACCCAGTGGGGATGTCGGAGACCAAGGGTTTCCTTTGGCAAGGAGGCCAGAAAAGGCCCCTAGCTGAACAGAGCCTGGACGTTACCTCTAGGGGGCATGGGGAATTAATCCAGGGAATCTTACCATTCCCTGTAGCAGCAGAGCAAGGCTGCAGCTTGTAAGATCCCTAGGCTGAGGCCTGGAGTTGAGGGTAGGACACCCCCACCCCACTTCTGAAGGGACAAGAGCCTGAGCAAAGAGACAAGGGACTATAACAGGCATGGCCAAACTGCGGCTCAGGAGCCATGTGCGGCTCTTGGATGAAAAAGCGTGGCTCCTGGAAGAAAGTCAGCAAATCAGTTTATGAAAGCATCCCCAGCCTAGGAGTTCAGGAGGGAGTTGGGGGTTGGGCAGAAGTGTGGCATGATCGGTGATGGCAAGGAGAAGCGTGGTATGGTCACGATTTTAAAAAACTTGCCATTAGCCTGCAGTCTTCTACATCAAGCAGCAGCTAAGTTTTTACCATATAGGCCTAATTTTCATGGAAACCTTAAGTAATTATTAGAATCTGACATTAGTAGAATCAATATTTGCCCTCTTTTTATGATAAAATTAAAGTGTGCAATAAATTTTAAACAGTAATTTTGGAGTAGGTAAAAGTACATGGCTATATGCCTGAGTGCGGCTCTTGAAGGTTTAATAATCCACTTGTGTGACTCTTGAGTTCCATAAGTTTGGCCACCTCTGGACTATAAGAACACTCAGGAACAAAACAGTTTTCTGACCCAACTCTAGAGTGAAGTGTGGGACCCACCAGGGTAGAGGAGGAACTATGTCACAATATTTAAATAAATAAATAAAACAGACATGCTTAACAAAAATATTCAGACTATTTATGCACACTTCTCCTGTCTATGTAACCAAAACCAAACCTGAAAACTTTTTAAAATCTTTTTCCTATTTTCATAAAATTAGTCTATTTGAAAGAAGAAGCCTTGTATATCATTGACAAGATGCCATATTTTGGTGGTTGTATTTAAGCCAAAGCACAAGTCTCTCAGATCAGCTTTTAGTTCACAACACTCTACATTTAGACTTCCAGAAATTATTGGACCACCTCACCCTTGTCAATAAATTGCTCTGCTTTCTATCCATTTAATTTACCTGCTAATTAGAAAAAACTCAAAATGAATCAGAAATAGTGAAACTTAGTTCCTGTAAGTAGATTATTTTTATCTGCCCCATCAATATTTGTACTAGGATTCTTGAAAAAACAAAACAAAGTAAAATCTTTAATTCTTCCATGAAGACAGTACTATGACGCATGGAAAAAACTGCTATACACTTTTTTTTATTTTAAAAGCATGTATACACTTCATATATCCTAAGATCTGTATATCCTCATGTTTCTGGTCTACAGTGGAAACTGTGCACTCCAGAAAGTTGAAATTTCTTTATTTATATCTGTGATCATGGAAATGATAGTTTACAGTTTGTAGAGCTGTGCAAATCGTTCACAGCAAACCATAAACTTATCCTAGATTTAAGATTCACTAGTTCTGTAAACCTCAGCCCACACTCACAAGAGTTTCATAAACCTGGACTGACGCTCATGTTTAGCTTTATGTGGCCCACTCCACACTGACTTTTCACCACCTGTTCCCTCCTTCTACACAAATAAACCCAAGGACCCTCACCTCCCTTTTCTCTAGACTTTTGTGGAAGAGGGATGAATCCAACCTTTGTCTGCATTACCCCGCTTCAATAATCATACAGAGTATTCCTCCCTACCCAATTTTTAATAGGGTGTCATATACCTATTCCCTGCTGCCCAAAGCAAGTTATTCAGAGCATTTGGTTTGCTGCTTCTGCTGTGGGAGATGAAGGGGTGGTAAATAGGTACATCATGTCCACCAAAAGATTCTTTCAGAGATATGAAACTGAAATTTTTATCAGGAGCCTTGATTTGAAGCAAGAAGAGCAGGGATGAAAACAGCTGTTCTGCCACCCCCTCATATGTATGCTAAATGAAGAGTCAACTGGACCCACTGCTTTAGCAAGGTGTTTTTCAGGAGCAGAAGGAGCAACATCTAATGTAAGGATGAGGACTAAAAAACTTGTTTGTTGAAAGGACACTGCAGGCATTATGTAAAACAAAATACAAAGTAATCATGAAATTCTTTAAGGTTCAGTTTATTGACCCCTATGAACTAAACTCTGCAAGTTCAGTATGAAAACCTGGTACGAATTGAAGCCTACAGGGTTAGCTCTGATCTAACATCCATCTACATTACATGCAACTGTGTCATGGGACCTGGTTACAACATAATTACAGTTTGTGGTACAAATAGAATATTAGCCATATTATAACCAGGTCAGGAGACACTCACATTGTAAATGTATCTGACATGGTTATTTTTGCAGCGTAAAGGAGCCACAGTCCCCAACCAACTTGTTTTATCTAGAATCTAAATATCACAGCTTGAAACAAGCCTTCCTCTTACTAGAACTCAGTTCCATCTTCTAAAAAAGTATATACAATGTGAAGTACTAAGTAAAATAATAAATCTCACAAATCTTAAGATCCTGAAATGCCAGCACAACAACTGCTCACAAACACCCCGCACCCCAAACAAAGTAAGTACTACAACAAAAGTTTTTCCTGAAACAGGGGACAAAGAGGATGTGATCAAGACCAGCAAAAAAGATCTCAATGGAAACACAAGTAGGGAGAATTTCCTTCTCTTCTATTTGTGTGAACCCAAACACTTGGGACCACACAAATCACTATAGCGTGAACCTGTAAGGAGCCTACATGCACCACACTGTTACTGAACATCATATACCACTTGATAATTGACCATAAATCTGTGGTTTTTGGAGAATATAAATAGATTTGAACATTTATTCCCCGGATATTGTCACACACATCGCCAATGGCAATGAACACATTTTCTCAGCCCATGCATTAACTTTCGCATTCAGTGGACCTCGTATGCAGAGAAGAAAGTTTTCAGACTTGAAGCTTTATCTGTTTGGAAAGGAATTATTTGGACAATGCATGACTTCAACCTTTCTTTATTTTCCTTCTATGGCCCTGATGGAGGATAAACAGATGTCCCAAGATCCGCAATTCAATTCTTTGGCCCTTCCAGAGATTAGCAGCATTCTCTTGAGAGTCAGAGGGGTCTCATGAACTTTAAGGGTCTGCTGAACTTCTGGAAAGAGTCAAAATTGGAAATCAGCAATGTGCCATACCCCAAACAACCAGGACAAGAGAATTTGGATTCAGATGAATAACTTGCCTTGTAACAGGAAATCCAGAGCACAAACAATGGAACATAGGTTTCAGTGCAAGGAATGGAGGTGTCAAAAGGAAACAGCCCAAGAAAAACCTATTAGCCTGGATATTATTTTCTCATAGTAAGATTTTGTATATTCCACAGTCCAGTCAAAGTATAAAGCTCTTCGCATTGCCCTGAGGTTTGGGAAAGAAAGCAGGAACGTGGTTTGCCTGGTTTAAGTGGAAAGATGATGATATTTTAGGTATAAATTTTGGTCTCAAGGTGACTTTGTCTCTGGAAAAGATGGTACACAGTGAACATACCATGAGAGTTCTAAGCTCACCCACAGAACAGACTGATGTAATAGCCACTAAAAATGCTGTCTTCATTAACAGGTGTGACAGAGGACACCGCTAAAGACTCAAATGGATGTCCACTGAGGCTTCATAACAACAGGGCCAAGTCCCATGGTGAAGGGGATGAACATACTTTGGGGTAAACATTCTCAGTGCCCGTAAGAAGTATTTAGTAATCAGGTGTGCAAAGAGAGAAGTTCTGGCTATTTTATGATGGAAGGTAGTGAAAGCTGCAAGATGGACATTGATTGTCTAGACACTCCCCTGTGTTTTTTTATTTAAAAAAAAAAAAAACAAAACAAACATATTTCAATAATGGGGCCTCCCATCTATTGAATTCTTTGTGACAACATAAAATTTTAATTCTGCTTGAAACCAGGTTTGAGACTTCAGAACACTAAGGGATAGGTGGCTCCATTATTGAAATCTGTTTTCTGGAACACATTCATTCAGTTCCCATTTGTGGTGGTGAGAAAATTCCCTGCTCAATGCATCTGCTTGTAGTGTTGTGTTGATATTGTCTCGAATTCACTAATTACAAAGTTTCATGGTTTCAGTGCACAGTGAATGCAATCAGGCCCCTCCTTGCTGATTTATGTAGAACTTTCAAGCAATGTGCTTGGTCACCAATGTGGTTTTTCGATCAAAAGAAAAAGGTAGAGGCATGCATTGTGAACTGTGCAGCATTCTAACAGATTTATGTAGTAACTGTGTCTCAGTGGAAGACCATCTGCTCTGAATTGTGTGGTGGTATAGAGGGGCTCCCCACCCTATCAAAAAGGCATCAGTTGTGCTTATCATTGAGGGCAGGTCCTGAGTGAAAGGAACCCTCAAGCACACATTGTTGAGTTGCTGCCACCAAGGTAGAGTGTCTTTGACTTTGGTTGGCATTGTATGGTGTGTCTGTTTAAATCACTTGTGCAGCATATGTATTATTCTGAGCCAGCCCTGAAGACTGCGCATATAAGGGCTCGCTCTCGTGTTGTACCATAAATGTGATTGCCACCATATGGCCTAAATGTTGGAGGCAGGTGGGTGTCAATACACATGAACTGTTCATTATGGAAGAGCTGAGGTTGATTATAGTAATAAACCCGTTTGTTGGTAATAGCATTTTGGTTTCAAGGGAGTCGAGGTGGGCTCTAATAAAATCCAGCTGTTCTATGGGGGCTAGGGTTGATTTTTGTGTGCTTATCTGTACCCAAAATTCAGGAAGGAGACAAGTGTCCCGTAAGTCACCTTGACAGCATTTGTCTGAGTGGGAGCTTTTAGTGAACAATCATCCAGGTAGGAAAATACTCTCCTGTTTGTGAAGGTCTGCCACCACTACTGCAAGAATTTTCTAGAATACTCACGGTGCTGCAAAAAGACCAAAAGGCAAAACCATGCATTGGTAATGACATCTAACAAACCTTCTGACAGTGGAATGAATTATCATACTGAAACAGGCATCTTAAAAGTGAAGGGTGAGAAACAGTCCTTTTGTTCCAGGACTGGTATTATTGTTGCCAGTGTGACCATCCTAAACTGGTGAACTGTCAGAGATCCAGGAAGGCTCTCCCTCCTCTGTTTTTCTTTGGGTTATATAGCTTTGGGAGTAGAAACCTCTCCTCCTCTGTTGTGAAGATATATTCCATTTTTTGGTGTGCATGTGCCCCATTCAGGAAAACTGAAAACTTCTGAATAGCTGTCTCTGAGGCCCCTTCTGAGGCTTTCATGGCCTTTGGCACTCCACAGACAAGGCCACAATGGTTGTAGCAGCCATACCTTTTCTCCAGTTCCTTCAAAAAACAGAATCCAAATTGCTACAGTTGCCATAATAGTAGAGAAGAGGGATAGGTCATAGAATACATGAGGATGACAAGTCTTAAAGAAGAATTATTTTACAGTGACTGGTTCTCTGAGTGATAGTCCACATGCACTACACTTCTGGTAACTCAAAAGCATCAGCAACTTGTATGCTGGAGATAGATGCCTGGAGTCTACTGATACAACTGCATTATCATTCTGCCAAAGCAGGTGTCTGATTTGGAGCCCTCTATTAAAAGGTAACACTGAGAAAAAAGGTGTAGACTGAATTCCAGATAGCTGTCTTACAAGTCTGAGACAGGGACATACCTTGAGAGTTAACAGAGTGCTCCTGAGCTCTGGTGCAATCAGTTCCAATTTACCAAGTATAAGTGTCCTACCACATGGCACATTTCAATTAATACAAGATTTATTCTAACAGACTGAATGGAGACTGGCAGACTTTTCATCCTGTCAGCAAACACTAGAAACAACTGAGAAGAATTTCTGAAAACCTTTTTTCTAGATAGTATAAAAGAACCCTGACAATATCAAAACTGTGAATTATAGCTTCTCCCTAAATGGAGTTAGGCTGAGGGAGACTGGTAGGTGAATTATCTGATTAAGACGGAACTAAGAAGCCAGCAACTTTAGGTAAAAAGCTCAGATAAGGACTTTAAGTCATTTTGAAATTATGGAAGACTGTATCAGGTGGCCTTGCTATAAGGGCTTGAATCTCTCCTATCCTTCTGGCTGAGGTTACGGCCTCTAGGAACACAGTCTTCATAGAGAGGTAGTACAAAGAGCAGGTCAGCAAAGGCTCAAAATGGGGTCCCATTACAACTGTTAGAATAATCGTGATGACCCAGGATGGTAGCCATTTTCTGAGCAGGAAATAAATATTAAAAAGACTCTGAGATATGTAGTCACTGAAAAAGGTGTAATTTTTCTATTGAGAGACGGTGAACAGAGATCACCAAGAATCATTGAGCTGAAGAAATGGTCCAAATATTTTAAGGCAAGTAGGTAAGTCCAGGATGGCAGCTTCCCAGGGAGAGAAACAATTCTCCAAGATCCAAAAAATAGTCCATTTAACAGTACAGTTCAGCCTGGTTGAGTCCATTCTGCTGAAAATCAGGATGTTTTGAACTGCTATAGAGCAAATCTGTCACAAAATACCATCTAGCCAGCATTCAGGCTATGAGATGGAGGAATGGCAGCTCAAGGTGCAGGACTTGTCTCTGCTATTACTTGATAATGTCTGGAAGTGTGGGGACATAATTGCTGCCATGCTTACAGGTTCGTGAAGTCTGAGAAACAAAATTATCTGAGCCACTCCAATGTTAGCATCGTCATTTGGACTGTGTCTTATTTGCTCTTCCTGGAGACTCTTTGTATCACAGCAACCGAAAAGTAGTCATGCCTAAGTCCCAGTGCCCATGGAATCAGAAAGGCAGAGCACTGGGACTGGCTCCCAGTCTAAAGCAGAATCTCCAGCATTTGACATTTTGGCCAGGTGCAAACAGCTCTAAGTTCAGAGACCCCATCTGCAAAGGAGGTCTTGCAAAATGGAGCCCATATGTGACCATATAGGACTGTCTGAGCACTGACTAATGAGATGATCCATTAGAGTGCTTGGTAAGTAAGGAATTGCTGCATTATAAGTGTCACATCATGACTAATTCATCATTTGATTCCTGACACAGCACAACAAGCAAGCTCTTCCTTGTTTTTTGATATACTTTGCCATGGCTTTGTCTATAAGCATGTGAACTGTTGTACCTCAAAGTACAAGAAGAAAAGATGTGCAAAGCAACTGGATGGTCATGAACTACAGGACATATAAGTGGTGATTGCCTTCTGAAAGGACCAGAGATTCTGGATCTAAAGATGGTCAAAATGATCTCCGCATTGTACCATGGATGTGCACTGGTGTCACACTGGGAGAGGTGAGAAGGACTCTCTACTAAAGACATTTGGAAACTTATTCCACTAAACTAATGAGGGGAAGACTTCCTGAAGAACTGTGATCAACATGACAAAGCACTGGTTGGGATGATTTAGTTGGGGTTGGTCTTCCTTTGAGCAGAAGGTTAGAACAGATCATAGAATCATGACTGCCTCAGGTCCCTTCCAACCCTGATCTTACACTGCAGGAACGGGACACACTATTCCTGCAGCTCTCCCAGCAGCACAAAATACAGAGGTAAAATAACTTCTCTACTTCTACTCAAGATTCTTTGTTTAGGCATCCCAGGATTGCATTAGCTCTCTTTTGGCCACACAGCAAAACTTGTTCAGCAGATTATCCACCATAACTCTCAGCCTTTTTTCAGAGTCTCTGATTACCAAGATAGAGTCTCTCATCCTGCACATTCTTAGTTCCTAGATAAAGACATTCACATTTAGTCTTTTTTTTTTTTTAAATTATATGGTATAAGTACAGGAGACCCTATGAGTTCCAGGAAAGTTCATGGCTGAGACTGAAGTTACAGAAACTGAAAAGTTACCTATGAATTCCAAGAAAGACCACAGGCGATACTGAAGTCCACCAGTGAGATTTGGAATGGTGAGAAATCTGTCTTGTGGCAAATAGACTTTTGCTACTGAATCCAACGCTGATCTTATGAACTCCATGTTCTGAGTAAAGGAGAAATGGGCTTTGTTCTTTTGATTTTGAGGCTTTATTTGGCAAAAAATACCCCACAGTTACTTGGACTGAGTTGCTGACCCTATTGAGGCAACTAGCCTCTGATCAGTTGAAATATAGATACATCTGGATTCCTTGCATCAACAGGAATGCTGCCACATCCACATGTTACTTGGGAAGACTTTGGGGATCTTGCAGAAACCAAAGGAGAGAGAGTTGTACTGGTAATGAAGATTTTCCATAAGAAACCTGAGATATTTCCTGCAACCTCAATGAATGGCACTAGGAAAGTATGCATCTTATGAACTTAGAACCAGGAACCAGTCCTCAGGGTCTAGAGTATAATTATAGATGCTAGACTTACCAGCCTGAATCTATGAATGAATTTGTGGCGTTGAAGATGCAGGATGAGGTTCCAAACTCCTTTATTCTTTGGACTGGGAAATGAGAATAAAAATCCTGCTCTGGAATTCCATGGGCAACTGCCACTGCTCTGAGTTGAAGGAGAGAGTCCACTTCCTTCCTGATCTATATTTCATGACAGGGTTCCCCAAAGAGGATGAAGGGGTAGGCACAGCCATCCCTAGGGTGGTGCAGGGCCTCAGACCAGTCAGCCTCTGGGGGGGGGGGGAGTCGGCTGGCCTAGGGGTTGAGCTCTGCTCTCCCACCCTGCCTCTGGGCTGGCCCTCCGCCCCCAGGGCGGAACAGCTGTCCCAGGGGAAGGGCAGGAGAGCAGAGCCTGACCCCTGGGCTGGCCCACTCTGCCCCTGGGCCAGCTGTTCCCTGTCTTGGGGGTGGGGCAAGCTGGCCAAAGGTGGACACCGGGCTCTGCACTCCCGGCTCCCCCCACGCTCTCTGCTGAAGGCAGTGGAGAGGGAGTGGGAGGCAGCACAGGGCCTGCACCACTGCTCCTCCCCACGGCCATGCTGCCTCCTGCCCTCTCCCCACTGCCTTCAGCATGGAGCCGAAGGCAGCGTGGGGCCCAGCAGTGTGGAACCCAGCCTCTGCTTTTGGGAAGCTCACCCCGCCCCCACGATGGGAAATAGCTGGCCGGGGGGGGGGGGGGATTGGTGTGGACCCAGGGCGATAGCCCCTCCCCCACCCTGGACAGCGCTGGGGGATAGGGATGGATTAGAAACAGAGCATCACTTGTCCACAACCTCCAGGATCCACTGATCTAAGATTTTCTCCCACCCTGCTTTTCAAAACAGACTTAAAAGATTCCACATGAGGGCATGAAATGGAGCTGTTGGGTCTCTCCAATGTTCTCAACCACATTTTAAAACCTGCTGTCATGAAGCACACGAATGGAGTAGGAAGGGGCAGAGGGGCCTATCCTCTAAGAACTCTTCCTCTTCCTTGGAGGCTCTGATGATCTCTGCTGATTACTACAACAGGATGGTTGTCTACGTTTCTAAAAAGACTGAAGTTCATACTGTGTCCTGAGAGCTTAAGTGCATAGACCCATGGAGCACAATGGTGCACAAGTCCTATAACATATGAAAAGCCCCATCGGTGTCCTGATTAAAAAGACTGCAGCCTTTGAAGAGGAGGTCTTCAACAGTTGTTGGAACCTACTTCAGCATTCCAGTGCCTCTGGAAACCAGGAGGCATCATGTATCATTATCATAGTAGCTAACCCATGGGACACTATATCTGAAGCACTGAGAGCCTGTAGCAAAGCCCACATGACCATCCAACTCTCTCGCACCAGGGATTTCAGCTCTTCTTTGTGCTCCCAACAAATTTATCAGCAAGGGGGAAACACATGCTTCTAGGTCTCAGAGTCCTATATGGCCAGAAATAGCTCACAGTTTGCAATGTTGATTGGCTGAAATAATACTAAGTCCACGTAAAGAGAACCAACATTTTAGGTCCTGATCCCTGGGAGAAGGATGGAAAAGTCACTTTAGGTGGACCTTGTTGCTTGTGCCTCTTGTTAGATGGGAACTACAGTGAATGAGTATGGTGTGAAGTGGTTAAAGAAACATTCAAACATGCTGGAGATGACCTGGATAGTGCCAGTCTGATTTCCTAGATGCAGGAGCCAGAGAAATACGAGTCTGCCAAAAGACTGACAAATTTTAGTAAGCTCTCCTTGACCATATTGTCTATCTACCAGAGACAAAAAAAGTGCAGGATGTCAAGAAGTTCATGTAGTCATCAGGCTGGGGTAGATCCAGGATCTCAAACATGCGGCCCGTGGGCTGCATATGGCCCCTAAAGCTATTTCCTGTGGCCCACAATGACACTATCATTACCAATATTTGCAATACTGCTGTATGAAAAGGTTTCAGTTGTGCGGCCCTCGGGCTAACACACTAGCTCTCATGAGGCCCTCTACTAGTGCTCATGCAGCCCTCGTGGTGCTTTGAGTTTGAAACCCCTGGGTTCGAACAATTACTCTGACTACCTGCCTCATCAGGTAAAGAGAATGAGATCACTGTCAGGCCAGACTGAGCTTCAGTCTCCTGAAAGTTCTCCTACTCATGTTCTGCATCAGGTACATGAGATGCCAGTTGACTTTGGTGACCCTCTTGAGAGCTACGAGTATACAGTAACCTTGTTCTAGTTGTCTGATTGCAAAGAAATGGAATTTCCTCATCCTCAAAGGGGGTGTGGAAACCAAACTGGATCAGTAGCTTACTGAGGAGCTCAGAGAGGTGGTTTGGTAAAGATCAGTCTTGCCTTACAGTGCCACGGAAGCCCTCATGGAGCTCTTTAAGAAGAGCTTGAGACAAGACACCCTGGACTTCTAGATTTTTCTGAAAAAGCAGCAGCATATGGATTATTGTCGTGATACATGCACTTGCCCCAGACAGAAAAAACACTCAGAGCATACATCACTGATAGGGATCACCCCACCGCATGATGGGAAGGTCTTGAAACCAGAGGATTTATCTGCACCAGGGACAAAGAGGCCTTACTCAAGGAGAGTGTTTGAGAGGCACCGTGCTCTTTATACCTTCAGTTTCAAGATCCCAGAGAACATACAGGTCCAGCATCACCACAAAGGAAACTCTTATTCAGAAGACTGATCTCATGTACATGAATGCAAGAAGAGAAATACCTATGGACAATCATTCGAAGAAGAAGAGATGACTTACAAAAAGTGAAGCAGCAATACTAGACACTGCTGTTGATAATACACATTATATAACGGTAGAGAGGTGAGATACAGTATTATTACACTTCATATCAACTGCAGAATTAGACATTTTAAAAAGTGACATACAAGTGCTAAGAATCTTCCTAGTCTTGCCATTTCAAACATCTTTCATTACACAGCTCATCTCATGGTGCATTCAAAATAACTAAATGCTCGATTTAGAATGATCAATATACATAAATTGATTTGTGTAGTTACCATATAGCTGGTTCTTAGACATTAAAGGTTAATACATGACACATTCTGTTGCACAGTAAAAAGCCAAGAAAACTTGACACAAACTTCCTTATTTAACATGACCAAAACTTTGGATAACACACACAAGTATGTGAATTTGACCAAACATTACAACCACCCCATCTCCATGCTGCCACCTCAGCATAATATGACCTGCCAAACATAGTTATTCACCAAAGTGCTTGTGGTAGCCTTAAAACATTACGGGATTCTAAATACTGTTTTTGGATGTCCTTATAAGTGCCCTTTGTCCAGGGTTATACCACAACTTTTTTACTGAGATAGTTATGTCGCTTGGGAATGGGGAGGGAGAGGGCAGTCACGCTTCTAGCTGACATGACTATGACAGCAAAAGACATCTCCCCGCATAGAGATGCAGTTTATAAAAGAGAGACATTCTGCTAATCTACCTTATGATGCCCAGAAAGGTGTTTTAATTACTCACAAAATAACTCCTTGTGCTGATTTATGTTGAGTATCCAGTAGGTGGCTTTGCAAGTACAGGTAGTCCTCACTTAGTGACCGGGTTCCGTTCCTGAAACCCGGTTGATAAACGAATTGGTCACTAAACGAGGAGCAGCCCTTACCAGTATTTCAGGCATAATGTACTTTACTGGTAGTGGGTTTTTCAACCATCGGTAGATAGTTTTAATGTCACCTTTGCATCATTTATAACATTTTTCATATATATTTTAAATGTTTTAAGCTCTAATGTACTGAACTTAGTTTGCATAGTGTACTGTAAATATAGGTAATCTGAGAGAGCTGATGCGAGTTCTCGTACATCGCCATAATACCAACTCATCAGAGAGCCGGTCATAACTCTGAGGGGTCACTAAACGAGTAGGTCACTAAGTGAGGACTAGCTGTATAGCAATACTGACAAAGGTTTCGCAGTGCAGACTAACCCTTGGGCCTCCAAAAGTATCTTAAAAGATGACACCCTTTTTTTCTTCATCTTGCAGATGTACTACTTCACCTATAATCTCTCTTTAGGTTACATTTCCTTCCCATTATCTCTGAGCAAGACCAACCAACTGAGGAGGGAGGAGGAGAAGAGGCAGGCATCAATGGATTCTGACCACTTCCCTATGGAGCTTTCACTGCTAGATGACAAAATCCACATTGGTCCTCTCATGAATGCTCTAAAAAGAAATCACATTCTCCCCTTCCTTCAGTGAGGGCCAAAAAAGGAAAAAAGCACTTAAACTTATCTTCAGAATCTTTCAAAGTTCAAAATTTGGATAATTTATTATCCTTAATGATGTCTCCAAGATCCCTGGTAACTACTAAGAATGAAACCAAGAAAGAGAAGTAAACTCTCTCTAAAACATTGGTCCACCACAAAAAAAGAACACCTATTAAAAAAAATAAAAATAAAAAAAACCCAGCACTTCCCCTTCTGCTCTACTCATTTAGAAGCAGGACCAGATGTGTTAATCACCATGTAGACTGTCAACTCTTTGGACTAGCGTCTAGACACTTAGTCTGTGTTTGCATAGTGCTTTGCACGAGGCCCTGATCTTGGTGCTGCCACAATGTAAATTAACTAGTTGTACTAAAGACAGCCTTACCAAAGAGAGGCTGGGGAGAAGAATTTTGTTCTAATTAAAAGATACTCAAATCATAAAACTACCCATTCCAAAAATAAAAGAATTCATATACCATATTGATTTACAGAATTGTCTTTAAGGCCATATTAATTGACAAACAAATATATAACTCCAGGAAGATCTGGAACCATGCATCAGACCATTCACAGAATGAAAAGACCTCCTAATCAAGTTTTGCAAAAGCAATCAAATGTAAACCACACTTCTTTTAGAAAACCCACAACCCACGGAATTACAAAAATATAAAACAAAACCTTAAATTATTCCCGTCTCTAGATTTCTCAATAACGCCTTGCGTCTCTATGTTCATTTTACTATCCGGACAACTGTAAACTTAGGGCAGAGTACTATCTTCAGCCGTCTCTTCAACAGCACCAAGTATTTTATTGCTATTATGCAAACAAAAACAAGTTAAACAATGCTCAAAATACATAAATCCAGGATTACATGACTTGCACCATGCATGCTGTCCTTTTAGATCTCCCACTATCCTCAACAGCAACAAAACTTTCCCTCTCCTACTTAAGATAAGGCCTTTCATCTTTCACAAGATGCACATCAACGGATTAATCACACTGCCCTCTCTGTTGACCAATTACTGCTTTGCCAATTTATTACAACCTAGTAGGTTTACACAAAATTAAAATCAGTTTCTCAGTTTTAAGGTATCAACATTCTGTTTCATTCTCATAATTTCACAATACAAGTATTGCCTTTCCTAATAAACATAAAACTGAAAAAGATAATTATCTACTTTCCTATTCAAATGAAACATCCAAGACCCTAAAATTCTCCAACAAGGTAGCATAATATTTCAATCCATATTTATGACAGAGTTTCTGCCAGACCAAGAGTCTAACTTTGGTATGTAAAGGCTTTAAATGAGTAATTTTTGAGTTCCAAAAGTATGTGTAAATTTTTTAATTGCATCAACTGTAAGAAGTCCATGAAACATCTTGACCAAATTTGAAAGCTGTTATGATAAACTAGCTTCAAATCACATTAAAACCAAAACCACTGAATATATTCTGTCCATCAAAAGTGTATCATATTGTAAATATAAAGGTGCTATTTGCTATCTTCTTCAAAATTATAGCTATAGGGTGAAAGCTTTTAAACCTTCAAACCACTTTATGATTTTTAACTCTGAATTTTATGCTGAATTGTAGCTAGACAATTAAGAGGCCAGCACTGAACAATCCTAACCTGCAATCAGATCAGCCGGTGTGGGTCCCAGCACCACAGAGCTCCACTGAATATAGAGGGCAAAAGCAGAACCAACTGCAAGATTGCGGCCTTAATATTTTTTCAGATTATATATAGTATGACAATTTAGATCAGATTTTATATTATCTATCATCATAAGACTTTTCAGATAGTCAAACAAAATGACAAAATGCTTAATTTTGAAAGAAAGGTTTCCATCTACAGCATCTTGGACTTAAATCCAGCTTATTCCATGCAAACACATCCTATGAAGCAGTTCAGGAATGAAGGAGTGATGCAACTAAGGATTGTCAATCAAAAGATCATTTGCATGCATTCATAAGTCATCTATCTTTTTTCTCTTTCAATTATGAATGACTTTTAAAGTGAAACAAACAAATGACAAAGGCTAGCCTTGTTCTGTGTTTTTCACTGTAAGCAGCCTTGCAATCTGAGCATTTGACAGTTATAGCCTTGATTGGCTACTGTTACTATACTTTTTATAAGTACAGACCTATTCAGGAAATGATGAATATCAGCACTTTCCAGGCCATCCTAATAAGCATACTCCCAACACAAAAGAATTTCTGTATACTATCAGAAATAAGCCTTTCTTAATTTAGAGATTCCACATATACCAAAACTTTTGGTAAAATTAAGTGTGACCAAGTAGTTATACTCCTGCTCCAATCAGATGAGGCGGCCCCAAAAATCTACTTTGTTTCATTTGTTATTTTCATTATTCATCACCATTTTATGGGATATGAGCCTTGGCCATACTAACGTCTTGGTGGTTGAAACAACAATATACAAATTTTGAGAGTTCCAGATATCCCCCAAAAAAGTATGAAGTGTGAAAAGGGTTTGATTTTTTTTGTTGTTTTTTTTTTTTTTAATCCCACTGATTTTGGTACTTCCAGTTAAAAAACAAAACAAAACAAAACAAAACAAAAAAAGCATCAGCTTGAAAAATGAATGTAGACTGCAAACAGCTCGGGCTACTTCAACCCTAGTGAAACTCTTACAAAACTTATTTCCAATAGTGAGAGTTAACATTGCCTTGCTTACAATCGTTTCAGTCAAAATATATACTTTTTCTTTTTAGGAAGAGATAAAAAATAATAAAATTTAAATGTTAAACCACTGATGTACAAGTAATTATGTAACACACCAGGAAATCCATAATTGAGAAAGGAATCAAAAGAGGAGACTAAAAAAGAAAATGAGGATTTAAAATACGTTAGTATGATTTCCCAGCACTTTCACTTCCTGATCATCTATTTGGAAATAAGTGGAAAGATAATCTGCTTACATTCAGGAAAACTGATTTTCCTACTGGACATCTGAAATGATAATTTCCAGGCAGTCATTTCTGGAAGACCACAGGTCCTTCAATGGTTTTTACTAATTTTATAAATGTGTTTTACAAAGATTGTAGTGATGCATTTGTGGGATAGAAAAAATGTAAATAAAGAATAGAACATTTAAAATGATCAAACAGATTTTCCTTTTACAGGAATTTCAAAACTAGGATCACCTGTATGCATCGTCTTCTTTCAAGTCTCATATCATCCTGTTGGGATGGGTGGCAGGGGAGAGTCCAGCAGCAAAACACCACACTGTAAAATGCAGAGGAAAAAAAGATTAAAATGACAGTCAAAAATACAAGTTGCAATTACCCTGATAATCTATTTCCAATAAAGATAATGTAAGCTGGCAAAATTGTTAGGGAAGAAACAGTCTTTTCGTTATGACTGTGTACAGTGCTTAGTATAACAGGGCTCCAGTCACTGATCATGACCTTTAGGTGCAGTACAAACACAACTACAAAGAAATAGCACCTCTACAAGGAAGGCAGAAGTGTCTAGCTGTTACTGTGGAACAGCCAGAAGTCAGGAGAACCAGGTTCTATTTCCAGCTGCCAGTGACCAGTCATCTAATCTTAGGCAAATCACACAGTGCTCAACTTTCAAACATACTGGTTACACTCCATTTCCCACTTCTTATTCAGCACCTCTGAATAATCAGATCCATAGCTAATCTGCGCCTCAGTTCCTCAAAACGGGGATACTTACCCATCTTTGAAATATTCTGAGACATCTTTGAATGTTAAGAGTCACACAAACCTACCATAACTTTTTTAAAACTTATAAGTAATACTGAAATTTGATATGATTTTACTGAATCACCACTAGAGAAAGCTCACAGATAAATGCATCCTTATGCCAGGTATATCTCATGTAGTCCATCTTTTCCGTGTGATCTTATATGACAAATGATCTAATTTTAGCATCATTTCTTTATATTAACATATTCTCAGAACCAAATACTTAAAGTTTTATAACTAGATTAAGCAGAAAGAAAAGCTGAGCTGTTAAGAAGAAAACTCATATTCCAACAAAACTAAAGAGCAGGAAGAATCTACAAAAAGTACCTAACACTTTTTTTTTAAGGATGGCCCATTTTTACAACATGCTCCAATATGAGTCCCATTACATACTATACAACCTATGAGAAATATCAAAATACTTAATTGATCAGTATGTTGAATTAGATTCTTTTGAATTACTAAACCAGTTAATTGTTTTGATATGCAAAAATCTGTATTATTCCAAACTGGGTCAAGCAAGTTTACTTCTACTTTATGTTACATCTTCGGAGAATGCCAATTCAGTATTCAAGCCCTTCCTGAGACACAATTTTTGAAAATTAACAACTAATAGTTTCCTTATTAAAAAACTAAGTCTATTGAACTTTGTCTCATCAGAACTTTTGTCACTGAGGGTAGTGACAGTGCTCAGTTTTTGAGCACGAAATCAAATTTTTAATCTCATTATAAACCCTCAGTTTAGAAGTGGAAACATACTCATAAATTTCCCACATATAAAGTACACTTTTTCAGTACTTCTTACAGCAAAGGTTTTTTAAAACTTGAAATCGTCAAGAGAAATTCATCAAAATGGCGAATACAGCTCATGATTGTGCCAGGTTCTTAAAGTAGATGAGAACAGGGACAGTGACAGGTTTTGAAAAGTATAGGGGCTGAGTGAGAGCTGAATGAGAAAAGCTACTGCAGTAATGACAAAAGAGAAACTTGTGCCATTCTGAAAGATGGAGCTGGATGACAAATTGATGAAAATCTGATATTGAGTTGTTTCTCGTCATAAAGACTAGAGAGGAAGAGACATCCAAATGAATTTGTATGCACTGTTCACCACTACAGCATATGAAAATGAAAATAAACCAATAGACCTAAACTAGTGCCCATCATCAGTTAAAGAAACTTTAGAGTCCTCATGCTAGATGAGTAAAGATGCTTGTCCTATAGAAAGTAATGATTACATTAAGCTAACTGGGCACTTGGATGAATAAAAGAAAGAGGAAGTATGGTATACTGAATAATAGTACCCCATGATCGGAAGTGCTATGCCCAACTCTACTACTACTGCTACACCAAAACAAGAAAGTAATGGTCTCATGGGTAGTAGGACTAGGAATCAAAAAAGTTATAGGTTATATTGATAAATTCCTTCTTTTTATTAACTTTGTCCCACAGAGGCATCGCTGGCGCTGGGCACCCGGGGCACGTGCCCGAAATCCCAGCACTGGTGCCCCGGATCGGGCCGGAGATCCGGGACCCAGCTGCCGGTGGCCACGGCGGCCTCATCCCCAGCCGGGGATCCAGGGCCCGGCTGCCCGCGCCGGCGGCTGGCCCGTCCCCAGCTGGGGATGCAGGACCCCGCCACCCACGGCTGCTTCCGGCCCCATCCCCAGCCGGGGATACGGGGCCTATCCGCCCGTGGCGGCGCGGTGGCTTCTGGCCCTGTCCCCGGCCAGGGCCTGCGACCAGGGAGCAGGGCCTGGGCCCGTGCCCCGAGTCCCTCTCTGGGCCAGCAACGCCCCTGTTGTCCCATAATACAAGAAAAGAATTAGACAAAATATCCAGTAAAATTTCAGTTTTCAAACTGCAGCTCACAGAACTGTTTCAAGCTACACATAGCTGACTCTGACCCAGTGGTAAACAGACTTCCATATACAAGTAGTTACGGTTTCCATAAGCTGTAGTCTCTTCAAGCACTTTTTCAAGGCTTTGTTGACATTCTACACTATTTTTAAAAAGCAGTATATTCTTTACTGAATCTTGGGTGGCTGCATGCCTCTTTGTGAAGCATCTAGCAAAATTCAGTCACGATCAAATATGCAGAAGACATTAGACTGAAAAAGTATCTCACACATTAAAATTCGGAGGCAATCCAGAGATATTAGAGGAGACTAGAGTTCCAGGCAATAAAGGCGGGTTAACTAATAATGAACGTGGAGAACTAGGATAGGGGTCAACAACCTTTTCCAGCCTTGTCCCCCAACCCTCAGCAGATGCTGGGAGCTGGGCCTGGGGCTGCAAGAGCCAAGTGCGCATCGTGGCCCCTTTTCCCTTCTGACCTGGCCCCACTGGTGGGCAAGGCCAGCAGGGGATAGGAGCTGCAGTGCATGTGCAGCTCTTGCAGCCCCAAGACCTGTGAGGGAGCAGCCACAGTGCTGCAAGGCCAGGGACCCTGTATTCCACTGTGAGTGGATGTGCAAGCCATCTTTGGCACATATACTGGGGGTTGCAGACTCCTGAACCAGGAAAAGGAAATCTACAGTTATAAAGTTGATAGATGTAACTCAGGGGCACAACAACTGCAATTCAGTATATTTGTTTTAACACTGTCTCCTTAAATACTGTTCTAAGCTTTTTCAAATTACCAAATACTAATTACCATCGGAAAGGAATGGGATTGAGATCACGAATATGAAAGAAGTGGCAACTGTAACTTTCAATTACACATTTAACCTCTGAAATTCAATGTCACAGGGAGGTTCAAATTCAAACTAGCAATATTTTTAAGAGGGACCAGATAGTTTTATGACCTACAATTAATATGTTTTTCCATAATATGAAACAGAGGTACATGGTCTCATGCTTCAGAGCATACACTGTTTACCACAGGAATCAAGGAGGAATCACCTTCTTTACACTGTCTGTTATATCATTAAGACAGTAAAAAGAACTTCCTCCTCAAGATTAGTGCCACTCACAGATTTGATGGAGTAGTGCCTGATCCAGCATGACCTTACTGTACTGACTTAGAAGAAAGAGGAAGCAGGAAGAGGGAATGGAGCTGTTGTGGAACAAGAAGAAACAAGGAAAGATCTGAGGGGGTGGTGGGAAAGGACAAAGAATTGCCCATGATACTACAAGCAAAAATAATAAATTTAAAGCAGCTTCATTTGAGTTGAAACCAATAGACAAGAGTGGTCACCACAGATCTAGAGCAAGTCTTCATTAAAACCCTAAAACTAACATAGTTAAAACTTTCATTCAGGTGCTTATCTCCCAACTTAATTAAAATAGCTACTTCCTCTCTTCAGCTAAGATATTTTGTTTTATTTTGGGGTGGTTTTTTTTTTAATTTTTTTGTTTGATTTTTGTTCGTTTTAGGGAATCAGTTTGTCTTGAACTAACACTGATTTTTTAAAATTTTTCTCACCAAGTTGAAAAAGAAATTGTTTAGAAATTGTTGAGTTAAAACAAAGTTAATTGAACATAAAAAGCCAAAACGCAAGTTTCATTTCAACAATTCTCCAAAACAAATATGCCAAGTTTTAGGAGGTGTTTCGGTAGGCATTGTTGGGGAGAGGGGCTGTTTGGTTTGGCTTGGCTTTTTGGGAGGGGCAGTAGACAACTATTCACCAAATTCAACCTTGAATTTGAAAAACGTCAATTCTTGCCTCTGCCCCAAAGGCTTTTTTTCAGCAAATCTAAAATTCACCAAAAAATTGTCATCCGCCTCTGTTCTGATCACCCCCAACACACATTTCAATTCTACATGCCCCCCCCCGGTGGGGGGGAGAAGATTTCCTTCCTTACCAGTCATTCTGACTGCATCATTCTCTACTCTAAATCCCACCCCCCTTGTCTCAACACCATAGTAAATTCAAGTTGGGGCTCATTTTTCCTATGAAATATTTAATTATAATGTACTTACATGTTGATAAATACAATTCAGTCTAGGAAATACAATTAGATTATTGTGACTATCATCATGTTAGGTAACTATTATTCACAAATTCCAGAAGGTAGCCAAGTCAGTCTCAGTTCAGCAAAACAAGCAAGGTGTCCTGTGGCTCTTTCAAAGCACCAACACCTTTACATGCAAAAAATGATGTACCTTTCCCACCCCCACTCCCACCAGCCTTTTGTCAGCATCTCTCACAATGTTTTCTTCCACACTGCTCCTCAACATAATTAATTAAAAACACTTTCCTCTTTTGAAACTCTCTTTTAAATATCTTTGTGCTATGTATGACCTCTATAAGAAATCAACAAACCAACAGCTAGATTACACACACACACACACACACACACACACACACAAATCAGCGAAAGCCAATCTTAATTTTTTAAATGATTTGAAAGTATTAATTGTGCAATGCTGTGATTTCATTTTCACCGCTGCCCACTTTTTCTTTTTTGTATGTCAAATACATGTATTGTGTTTGGTTTCAAATTAAACTGTAAGCTTTTGGGACAGGGACCATCTCTTAACTACACGCAAGTACAACAGGATAATATTAATTCTGACCAAGGCCTCTAGGCACCAATAGAATAATAAAAGTCCACATTTAGTATATTTAAATCTGTATATGTGAGTGACAATTATAACTGGATACTTAAAGAAACACGCTTAAATTTTACTTTTAACTGTTCAAAAAAATAAATTGAGGGCATCTAATGTTTGAAATACAATATTTTATTACTGGACACAACAAAAGACTGGAAACAAGCAGCAGACTTCATCAACTATAATTAGCACCACATAAAACACTGTCACTACAATTTCACTGTTGCACTATCAGAATCAAAACTTTCCTCAGAGAGCAAATTTTAATAAAAGTTTTAAAAGGATTAACTATCTTTGTCATACACAAGACTTTCTATGAGCCAAAAGGACTTAACAGATTTTTTAAAATTTCTTTTTAATTATTAAAGATAAATTTATTTGCTCAATACTGTCACTCAAGACTCAATGGAAGCTTTCAAAGTGATTGAAAGATTGTCTAGCTTAACAGCACCTTCCTGAAGAACTACTATTCTCCATAGAAAGGCTATTTTGTAACTTTTAACAGCAATTCTCTTGAAAAATGTAAGAAATCCCAATAGTCTGTACAGATACAGTGCAACAGACGGAAATGTACAACATTTTAAATCAACAGACCTTGAAACATGGTACCAGCAGACCTCCCTTTTAATATGTACACTTGAACTTCAGAAGCTTCAATTATTAAAACCTATGCCCTGGGTGTGTCTAGCCTCCGACTGCGAGAAGATGGAGTAGACAACAGGAGACAGATCACTTCATGATCATCTTGTTCTGTTTCACTCCCTCTGAAACTCCTAGCATTAGCCACTGTTGGCAGACTGGATTCTGAGCTAGCTGGATCATTGGTCTAAGCCAGTATAGCCACTCTTATATTCTTAGAGTAGAATCATACAAGACTAAACAACAGCAAAATCAATCCACTTAAACATACAGCCAACTAGATACTGGTGTAGAATCTACAGAAAAATCAATCACTTGTGCTCCTTTATTCTGTAGTCTATTTATTCAGCAGTCTATTACTGGTGCTACACTGTCTATCATGTTGGATCATACAGTCATATTACAGGGAAACAATCTGCCAAATTAAAAAAATGAGTAAATACATTTTATTTTCCATTTAAAATACCACATAAACAGACTGCCAAGAAATATTAACACATCAAAATTTCAACAATAAGGACCCAATAATGGAAGATTCTATCTACCCTTACTTTCTATAACAGCATACTGACTACATATAATTAAGGTAGTTATATTTTTGGTATTATAGCATAAAATCTTAACTTCTTAACTCGTTCAATGTTCAATACATATATGTAAGTTAATACACGGCAATACAAGATGTGTGTGAGAAAGTGGCCAAGTTATGATTGCTGCTGGAGCCATATGTAAATAAACTTCATTCTCATTCATTTAAAAACAATATTTGCATATTTTCCTGCTTTCAAGGATGCCTGGGACAACAGCATAGGTTCTCATATTTTTATGTATAAAACTGAACTAAAAGATACAATAAAATCTCAACCATAAGGATGCATTAGTCGATTTTTGCAACTAAAATCTTTGTTTGTATGTTTCGCTTATAATACATTTTAAAGTACTTGTTTTCATCCTGAACAGGCCTTAAAGACCAGAAAGCTGATACTCAACCAATATTTCTCTTCTAAAAGTGAAAGCACAGATTGATCACACAAACACAGTGCAACATGTTTTATCTAAACAAACAAAGAGTCTGGTGGCACTTTCAAGAAACTAACAAATTTGGGATTTTCTCCCACAGAAACTCATGTGATAAATAAATGTTAGTGTTTAAAAGTGCCACCAGACTTGTTTGTTTGTTTGCTGGACTAGACTAACATGGCTACCCCTTTGGAACTTGGCATGTTTCATCTAATGTACAAAGCAAAATTTTATTCAGATAAAGAGTATACGGTCTAAGATATGCACAAGATCTAACATTCAAATAAAAACATTGATAAAATATATAATGTATAAACAAATATAACTCCAACTTTATATAACCTGATTGCTTGTATACCTAGTGCACCGTATATTGAATACTTAGTAGAAAGCAGCATACTGTTCATGTTATTTGACTTTTCAAACAGCTCACTTCTAATCCAGATGTCTTCAGACAAGACAAAGGTATTTGTTTTTGAAGGAGAGGTTCCTTGGTTTTGTGGAATAAGCACATTAGCTGAATGTTTCTACTAAAATGATCAGCACTGGAATACCTGAAGTGGATAAAGATCATCTCTAGGTTTCAAAGTTAATAATTCCTGCCTCTGAAATAATATTCTCTTTTTAAAAGGTTACTCTACGCATTTTATAGAACCATGTGTAGGGTATTTTAGTATGGGTCTTTTGCATTTTAACAGAGGGAACATTAAATTAGGTGACTATGATTAGGTTTCCGGATAGTTGTATCCCTTTTTTTATACACTGTGAGTGTTCATCAGTTCAAGATTGGTTTAGTCACCTTAAACTCCACTCACACACAACACAAACTCTCAATTTGGTTTTTATTTTGTACGTGCAAAGCAAGCCTTGGGTTGTTTTTTTAATTTACATTTCGGAATGTGAAAGATTTTGTAAATTTATGAATAAGCATCAGTAAATCAAACTTGCAAAACTGCTATGAAAATTTATCAGGTCTAACACAAAATCTACTCCATCATTACCACCATCGTGATGGTGAGAGAACTAAATGATATTTTAACTCACTGTTCCAAAAAAAATTGCTTTCCTTAAATGAATTAATTTTGTATGAATAGTTTTAAAGTATATCAGTTTTATCTTTTAAACTGGACATCCACTTGTGCTGCAACTCTGATAAGGACAATATGTAGAGGGAGTCTCTACTGTGCAACACAAACATGTCTTTCTTATCTGAGTTCAATCCAGGCAAAGTGAGAACTAATATGATATTATGTATAGCTACCATAGCAGAAGCTGGAAAAATATCATGACTGCTATTAATTCAGGTGATGCTGTTTGAAAAATCTATTCTATAACTATATATCATTTCTTATTTCACACAAAAAAGTAGTAAATATCTTTAAAATCCAAAATTGTCCAGTTAACTAGACACAGTTTTCATTACTTAGCCCCTTATTATTTTCAGAAGGAAACAACAGAAAAATCTTGTAAAGATTAGTGAAGACTGGTTTTGATACCCAATCAAAGGACAGAATAAATTTCAGACTAGGTCTATAGTTAAAAATATTAATAATTGTCTCAATAAAAAAAATGAAATCTTTACTACTAATCTAGTGGTTCTAGGTATACAGAATTCCAGCAGATTTTTTTTTAGGCTCACCACACAAAAAAGTAAAGTAGGCTTCAGTCACTGATTGACTAGATCAGCGTTCTCAAGCGCTGTGTTGAGACACACACGTAGCTAAGTGTGTTGCTGGGAGCCGGCCCCCAAGAAAAATGGGTGCACAGCAGCAGCTTCCCCAGGCTGTAGCTTCCCAGCACCGGGACTGGGTTTGGGCAGCAGTAGAAAGGGCAGAAGGCACACTGTCACACAGCAAAAATCCACTAGTCTAGATAATACACAATAAAACTGGGGACACTGGAGGGCTTTTTTGTTTTTTATTTTATGTTGTTCAACTAAAGCAATATAGTCAGGTTTATAAGCATGGAATTAAAATCCTGGTTACAACAGCAAAGTCATGCTGCTGTGTTTACACCCCCATTCCCCAACAAAGAGATGCTTCAGTAGCAGATGACCATCCCCCAGCTGTACCAGCTGAAATAATCAAAAATACTGTTTAACGACTACTGAAATCTTTAACCAACAAGCTTGTCTTAGCAAAGTTTAATGAGCTTACTGAATATTACGGCAACTATTAAAGAGTTATGTTTATGTGATCATTGGAACTAATTTGATTGCAAATTTGCACTAAAAACAAGTTAGTCAATATTCCATATAATTCCACAAAAAGAGGAAATAAAGGCATGATACCCAGATACTTCGCTATAGGAGTTATTTCTGTGGTTCTAAATGAATATATTGGAAGCTATTTAATTGATGGAAGTTGCTCAAATTACTTCATATACTGAAAAGCAATACTGGACTGACCCTTTTCTTGTTAAAGTGTATTTCCTACCTGATTTCTTTAGAAGATAGTATATTTACACACAAATGTTAAATGCCAACAGAGTATATTTAGTTTGCGTGGTATATGTATTAAAAATGTAGAGTGAGATAGCACACAAGTGACATTATGTTACCATACAGAACTTTTAAGAGAATACTGTAAATTGGTTCATTCCATTCTAGGTTGGGCTCCATATATCATTCTACAGCTGTGAATTTTGCTGAAGAATTCATCTCTTGCTGTAGATTGGATTTCCAGAATTGAAGATTTCATGTAGACAAATTATTCCTACCCCTTGGAAGGAGAACCCTGAAAATGCAAACAAAATAAAAACAAAAGCAAAACTAAATTCTTTAATCTATACCTAACTAGAAACAGTTCTAAAAGATATGGTCTTCCCCATTTTTTTCTAAATTTTTTTTTTCCAGTTACAGTTATTTTGAGTATTGAAGACAGCGGGCAAAAAAATTAAGACACAAATATGATTTTAAAGTGTCCCTTTAATTTAGGGCTCTCAAACTCAAATCACCATGAGGGCCACATGAGGACTAGTACATTAGCCCCAGGGCTGCACCACTGAAACCTTTTCATACAATGATATTGCAAATATCAGTAACAACAGTGTCGCTAGGGGCTGCAGGAAACAGCTTTAGGTGTTTGAGACCCCTGCTTTTATTCTATTAGGAAGTGATGGACTAATTTAGACAGCAGGTAGTTCCTCATCAATAACTCAGAGTTCTTCACTATATGTGAGTACGCCTGTGTGTTTTGCCATTTTATTATTTGGTGGTTGTTGATTGGTTCTTTAGTTATAACGTAACAATTTTTGTTTCCATTGTCCCTTTCAGTAAACACAGCTGTAAAATTTTAAGGGGCTTGGCTACGGTGGATGTAAAAAGTTATTTTCACACAAATGTCCAGGACCAAAACTTGTAGAAGTATTACAAGAGCTCTCACTATCAGTACTGTCTAATGAAGTGCCTCTAACTCAAAAAGGCTGCAAAATGTCAGACCTATGAACCAAGTTATCATCTCACATTCTCCAGAAATCATACTTCAATAATAATTACAAGATTTCAGAACATATTGTTTTCTAACTTCTAATGATTCTCAAGGGCAGCTGCTAAAAACATTAACTATAATAAAATAAAATGGTAACCAGAACAGGATCAACATCATGAGACTATCCACTGTTAAAAACCAGTACCATAAACTGATGTGAATTAGAACTTTGTGATGATGCAGAGGTGTGTTTGTAATTCGCGTGGTAGATGAGTTATTGGACCTTAAACAATTACTAATGCGTTGCTCTAGCTGCACTTCCACAGTACTGCTCTGATACAGACTACGACAAGTGCCAGACAATGATGTAATATAGTTTTCACACCTTGATCTGTATAATAATGATTACAAGTCATAGACGCATTTTAAGGATAAAAATTATTGTAACAAGATGGGTCAAGTGACGAAGACAGACACAGTAATTCTTACTGATTACCTGATTGTGTAATGTAAAATCTTGCTCAAATAAATCATTATAAACTAAAAAATGATTTTAAAGTGATATTAAAAATCCCTATGTAGTAAGATGCATAGCTGTCACCATGTGTGTCTAAAAAAACAAGAGGACTTTTTCCCATTCCATCACTGACACAGAGGATCTTCCCAGAGTTTTCTTTTAAAGGTGATATGCTAATTATGAGACATTAAGTAAATGTATTTTTACATTTGGAAAACCTCCTACACCATGGGCAGGCAATTTGACTAAATGGAGGGAACACTGGACTGGAACCTGGGAGACTTTTATTCCTAGCTGAACCACAGTCCTGCGGGGGGGACATAGAGCAATTTGTGTTGCTTTCTTGTGCCTCAGTTTATCCATCTGTAAAATGGGAATGATTAAACTGATCCTACTTTGTAAAGCACTTTGACATCTACAGATGAAAAGCACCACAGAAGAGCGATATATTATTACTGGAATTTACATAGTACTTTTCATCTTGAAAAAATGACAAAAGGCTTTACTCCACTGAAATACCTTGCAGAGTACTCGGCACAAAAACTGTTATAGATCAGAGATGAATAATACCCTTCAACTGGACAGAACACAGCTAGTCTTCACTTTATAGTTAGCTCAAGGCATAACTTTTACCTAACTCCTGTCCACACACAAATCTCTCTTTTTAGTTTAGCTCAGTGATACTCAGACTGAGGTTTGCAAGCTATAAGTGGCTCTTTAAGGTGTCTCCTGTGGCTCTTTGCAGCATAATAGTAAAACGCTGTGGTTTAACTACTAACCAATCTAAATTAGCAGCCAACCAGGATGTTTTTACTGTGTTATTAACCAAGTACAGTTGATAAAACAACCACTGAGGTTTGAGTATAACTGGTTTAGTCCAAACTAGCTGGCCAATCAAGATGCACTGAAGTGTAAGTGCTTTTTACGCTGGAGCTAGTAATTCCATGGGGACACAGCCACTTAATTAACACCACACATCAATCACCTCAACTCAATCATTCTGTTCTGCTGATCAACTCTAGGCAGCTAAAGTGTTGTTCTGCAACATGGTTGCTCTCACCTGAGCTAGGCTAATAACCCAAGCGTATTAAACTGAGCTAACTGGTACAATAAAGCTAAACCAGGACAGAGCAAACTGTGGCCCATGAGAACTTTTCACCCAGCCCTTCAACTGGGCCTGCCAAAAGCACAGCCACTCCCTTCCCAGCCCTCTCCCTTTCTCCACCCCCTCCCATTACATGGGCTGAGCAGCACCCTCTTAGCAGGAGCAGGACTGTCCTCCCCTTTCCAGCCCACCTCTTCCCCATCACACTGGCCCAACCGCAGCTCCCTGGCCAGAGCAGTAGCCAAGCATTGTGGCCACTCCCCACTCCCAGCCCCAGAACTTTGACCACCACACAGGCACAGCAACAGGCACTCGCCCTCCCAGTTCTGCCCCTCTCCCATAATATGTGGTCCACTATACAGAAGATGTGGTCCTCAAGCCTATGGTCACCGTACATCTGGGTTTTCCAAGACATGTCCTCCTATTTGGACATTAGCTCTCTGTCTGGCTGGATTTTTTAAATAATAATAAACGTCTGGCATTGTACTAGAACCAATGGTCTCCTCCCTGCTCTGCCAAGGCCTACCTCTGTTGCCAAGCAATGATCGACTCCAGAGCTGGGTCCTAAAGGCAAGCAGAGGTGGCCTAGCAGCTGCCTTTATTAGAAGAGATAATTGAACAAGCTGTATCAACTGAAGAGAAGGAATCTGCTAATGAGAGAGGGAATTCCCATGTCTCATGGCAGCATTTGGAGAGTCAAAATCAGTAAATTACCTTTGAAAGGGCACATAGACACTGGCTCAAACTCCATGCTATCTTTATGGAATGGGAAACTACAAAAGAGGTTTTCCCCCAACACTTAAAAGAATTTCTTCTTAAAGGCCTTTTAATAAATGAAGGTATCCTGGTGAAAAGTCAGGACTCTGACTTCCTCAAAAGAAGGTATGTCCAAAGTCAGCACAAATACCCTGGGACTTATCGATTAAGTGATTGGCTTCCCCCCAAAAAGGTAATATTCACTTGGTTTCTTAGCGCACCTAAGAAGTGTAGGACTACAGGTGATAGATTGCTCCTGGTGAACTTGGACTGGGGACAGAAGGAGCTTGGGAACTACCAGTCACAACCACGTACCTTGTGGGAGTTTCAATACAGTGCTCAGATGAGGAAACAAGCTGGCATATTTTTTAAAAAGTTTATTTCTGAGAAAACACCTTAAATAGTACATCTTGAAATTGTTTTTTCTAATTCCTTTTTTGTTTTCATTTATATTTTCAGCTCCTTTTGTTTATAAAGGGGGTCTTTTCAGCAAGGAAGAATGTTTCACAATATAAGAGAAAGGAAAACTGACAAAGAGCAGTCAATGCACCAAGTAAAAACAACTAAAGTTCACAAAAACCTACTTTTTTCAGTTTAGTGATCTTTCATGTTATTTGCAATTATAGAAATTACAAAATTTTCAGTTTATTACATTGATGACTCTCTCTAATACTTAGTAATGATGGCAGTTAACTGTGTGTCAACCCCAACAGCAACTTCATAGCGAAAAAAGTTTTTTCACCAAGCCACAACCCCCACTTTTCCAGGTAAATGGGTCCCCTTCTTCCCAGTACCCTGCATGGTATAACATTCCCAGAGTGATATACCACTTTATTTGCATATTTTCAGAAAACTCTAGCCTGATATAGTACAAGATAGTTACCCTGATTCATCCAAAATTATCTCACAGATAACATAATGCAGTGTGGTAGATGTGGGGACACAAATATAATTCCCACATGGTATGCTATTATAAACCTTACACATGAATACAGGTCAACCGTGCATTTTAATTAAATCAAGTAAGAGCTGCAATCTACTTATAAAAACAAGATTTACTTATAATGTAGATGGGGTCTTAACCTCCATGAGCAGGGGTTAAAGTAAGCTGGAATGCCCCATAACTTCTATTTTTAGGGGGGCAGTGTTCCGGGGTCCCTAAAAACAGACGAACGCACCGGAACACAGCGCTCCAGTACGTTCCCCCATGGCTGACTCAAGGGGCTGCAGGCTGGACTGTGTCTGGCCACCCTTGTCCCCTCTTGCCAGTGCCTGCAGTGGCCCTGCCCTTACCTGCTGGGCGCGGATGGTGCGCACAGCCCAAAACAAGTCTCTAGCCCATGCACCTTCTTGCTTGCCAGCTGGTGCCATAGCTGCAGCCTCCCTTCCCTGCCCCAGCTCAGCTCCTCGGTCATTTCGGAAGCAGCCTCGAGTCCCTATGCACCCCTTCCCTGACGCACAAGGTAAGGGGGCTGGAGAGCGGTGGGACAGTCAGGCAGCCACTGGAGAAGGCTCGGAGGAGGGTGGGGTTGGAAGAAGGGGTCAGGGATGGTGGGCTGGAGGGGACATGGGGAAAGAAGAGTCTGATGGGGAGTAGGCATTTTGAGGGCAGTAGCTGTGGTGGTGAGGCAGGCGTTTGGGGTGGGCAGCAGCTGGGGTAAGTGAAAGGGGGCCAGACCTGCACGAAGGAGGCCTGGAAATTTCGGAGGGTTGCGGGACCTGCCAAATTATACTTTAACCACTGTGCATGAGGAAGAGAGAGAGCGCAATCACTATTTAAAATCAAGGAGGAAGAACTCCTCCCTTCAGAGACTAGGCATTTTATCACTATGGCACTGATAGCTCCTGTCAGCCTTGGGAGATGAAGATGAAACTAATCCTGGGCCTTCTTTTAGGTCCTCTATGACAAGGTCCAGTCTAGAAATAGGTCATATTAAAAAAAAATGTGAGTTAGCATGTTTTCAAACATTGACATAGAGTTTAACAACTATAAACACATTAACTAGAAATGGGCAGCTCTAGGTTCCACCACAACCAGCTATCTCATCTACTAGCATTTTTAACATGATTTCCCTGTTTTGGATATGGACTATAAAAGATTTAAAATGTTAACTTAAAAAACTTTAACTCAGGGACTAAAAAGATGTTTGATTTCTATTGTATTAATACGTTGTTAATAAATGTACATAGCATTCTGGAAATTTACAGTTGACAGCCTTCTAGGTAAAGAAGTCTCAAACATTTCATAAGATAGATTACCTCCCTTCCAATTTAAGAATATGTAACATCCCTATGCAATTTGAGCCAACACTTACATGGAAAAGTAATATTAGCAAAGCATCCATCAATTTTAAACTGTCTTTAATAAGGTGTTTTGTAAAAAGGCCTGCTGTGAAAGCTGAGGATGCCTATATAAGCAGACAGAAGTAAAACAGGGCTATGTCTACACTAGCAAATTAGTTCAGACTAAACAAGCTTAGTCCGAACTAATTTGAACCCTGTCTACACTAGGTTTTGCCTAGTTTGAACTAAAAAAAATTTTAGTTAAAACTAACCAAAGCTTAATTTGAACTAGTTAGTTCGGCTGGTTAGTCCGAATTAACTGCTTAGTTTGAACTAATTTGCACTTTTAATTCAAACTAGCCCAATGGTTACATCCTAGTTCAAACTAAATAAGTTCAAACTAGCACTTAGGTCGAACTAGCTGCAATTTTTTTTAGTTTGAACTAACTTTCAAACTACTTAGTTCGGACTAACTAAGTCTGAACTAAGGTTTTAAGGTGAAGACGTAGCCCAGGAGCCAGCACCATGTAGCTTCACAGTTTCTCATTAGGGTACCACCAAGTACAGCCCTGCAAATCCGCGGATATCTGCAGATATCTGCCTTACATCCACATCCGCGGATACAACATGGATATCCACGGACCACTTCTTGTGGATGCAGATTGGATACAGATCCACATATTTTTATCTGCACAGAGCTAGAGCCCTGCAAATATGCGGATATTCGCAGACCATTTCTTGCGGATGCAGGTCGGATACGGATCCACTTATTTATATCCAAGCAGGGCTCTACCACCAAGTTCTTCACAAACCAGTTTTAACCCCATTCTAGCTAACAATCATGAATAATTCCTAATTGTACTCCAAAATCACATAAACTATACAAAGCAACTATTAATGTAGTAGCATAGCTTTATATGCATCAAACTGAAAAGAAATCTAAATTTCAAATACTGTAGTACTACAACCAGAAGAGACTACCCACCACAGCAAAGTCTGAAATCTTCACTATTGAACTCATTCCCTCAGGAGAGGCTTAAGGTTGGTCTTAATAGATGTCAAACTCAGGCTCAGTCTGAGCTAGGAGGGAGGGAGGGAGAAGAAAAGGAAGAAGAGAAAGAGGAGGAGGAAGATACAGAGAGTGAACTCTAGAGTAGAAGGTCCACTACTCTGAACACACTACAGCAGTCAGAAACGTAACGATGTAGAGAGTATAAGCTCCAGCAACCTAATAGATTTCAACTGAAGAGCTTAGAGAAAAGAAAAATAGTCTTACATCAAACTCATAGTATACCAACACCCCAAGCAAAATACTATTTCCCTTTAGTTGTATATGTGATCCTGTACTCAAACACATACACCAACAACATAATTCTAGAGCATCTGACAAGAATTAATCGGCAGGAAAGACCTGGAACTTGTCAAATTAAGGCAACCAAAAGAATTCTTAATACTACCATGTAAATTAATTTAACACTAACAGATGGGTGCCCACAAAGTGAAAGTGGTATGGACTACACGAACAAAACATGCCTATTACCTTGCACCCACATATTTACACGGATGAAGTTACTGTGTATACAACTCAACATGCTTAACATGACCATCACCCTCAACACCCTGCAACCATGTAAACTTTCATTTTCTTGGTAAAAACAAGGAGAGTCCTATTGCACCTTAAAAACTAACAAATTTCTTTGGGCATAAGCTTTTGGGGGCTCCAACCCACTTCACCAGATGCACCTTCTCCCCCTCCTCCCATTCTGTAAGTTCCCCCATCTTCAAAGCATGCAACAAAGTGGGATTTTTCTCATACAAAAGCTCATGCAATAAATAAATTTATTAGTCTTTAAAAGTGCCACAGGACTCCTTGTTTGTTTTGCTGAACTAGACTAATGTGGCCACCCCTGGGGAAATCATAAGGGAAGCAATATAAAAAAAACCAAGGATAGATGGAAGAAAAAGGGAAAATGCTGACCTGTGCCATGGTTTTGGTGGGGTTTTTTTTTTGGTTTTTTTTTTTTTTTTTAACCTTCTTGAAAATGTATAGTATAAGAAGAAGAAAAGAATACCTGAAAGGGCCTTCTATTCAACCTCCCCTGTCTCCCATAAAGAAATTTGGATTGGAGAACTAAGCAAGGCAACCTCATCAAAAGACTGGGGCCTGGTCCATGCTGCCGCCAGCAGAAGATGAGAGACATGCAAGTTATGCAACACAGCTTGCGTATCTCCCATTAACATACATAACACTGCCGTAATGAGGCATCTCCACAGCACTACACTGACAGACTACTCCCTCCCGTTGATCCAGCCTTACTCTTTCCCAGCTGACCCCACTGCATCAATACCCAGAGCTCACAGTTTAGATATACCCCAAGAGAATAAGACCTGCTCTACATTAGGGAGTTTTGTTGACAAAACAGAGTTGCTGTGCACGCTATAATCACACACACAGCTCCCGCTGAAAAAATGGCCATTTTTTTTTGACAAAACCACCTTGACAAGAGATACAGAGCTTTCATTAGCACAGCTAAGGTGATACAGGGTCAGAGTAGACCTGGGGTCTCAAACTCAAATCACCATGAGGGCCACATAAGGACTAGCAGAGGGCCACACAAGGATTAGCATGGTAGCCCAAGGGCCGCACCACTGAAACCTTTCCATACAATGATATTGCAAATATCAGTAATGATCATGTCATCGCGGGCCACAGGAAATAGCTTATGGGGCCGCATGCAGCCCACAGGCCGCATGTTTGAGACCCTGGTGTAGACACTGCACCTCCTTGCAGCGATGGAAGGACTACCATTCTTGTTAACTTCACCATTCTGCTGGAGAGGTGACAAGAAAGCAGGCACAGCCTGGCTGGGAGCAGGCCAGAAGTCCTTGCTGCTGCAAACCTGGGTCAGTTTGCTCCCAGTTCCTACATGCTAGCTGGGACCAGGTAGACAAGCTGAGTAGCTGAAGCCTGGCTCCCAACTGCGAGCCAAGACTTAGCAGGACATGGTGGCTGCACCTATGCTCCTGGCTGGGACTGAAGCAGAGGGGTGGGAAGTGGCCAGCCCACAGGAAGCCTCGTGGGAAACAGATTTCAGATGGCTGCAAGTTTAAATTTCCTAATGGCCCATTTATATCCATTGGTTCTTGTGTCCACAGTGGCACTGAACTTAAATAACTCCTCTCCCTCCCTAGTATTTACCCCTCAACCATTTTTTAGCTAGGCTAAACAAGCCAAACTCATTGTGTCTCCTCTCATAAGGCACATTTTCCTTTCCTCGGATCATCCTGGTAGCCCTTCTCTGCATCTGTTCCAGTTTTATTCTGTCCATCTTAAACATGGGGAACTAGAATTGCATGCAGTATTTCAGATGAGGTCTCACCAGCACCCTTTATAACAGTACTAACACCTCCCTCTCTCTTCTGAAAATACCTCATCTGAAGAATCCAAGCACCACTAACTTTTTTCACAGTCGCATCACATTGACAGCTCATAGTCATCCTGTGATCAACGAGTACTCCCAAGGTCCTTCTCCTCCTCCGTTCCTTTCAATTGATGTGTCCCCAGCTTACAGGAAAAGTTCTTGTTATTAGTCCCTAAATGCATGACCTTGCCCTTTCCATTGTTAAATTTCATCCTGTTTCTATTACTTCGGTTTACAAGATAATCCAGATCTTTCCGCATGCTATCTCAATCCTTCTCTGCATTGACAACACCTCTCAAGTTGGTGTCATCGGCTAACTTTATTAGCACAATCCAACTTTTTGTTCCAAGATCAGTAATAAAGTTAAATAAGGTTGATCCCAGGCCCTAAGGAACTCCACTAGTAACCTCCCTCCAACCTGACAGTTAACCTTTTGATTTTCATATTAATTGTCATCTTTTCCCATTTAAGTAATAATTCCCTATGCGGAACCATATCAAATGCCTTACTGAAATCTAGGTAAACTAGATCCGCTGCATTCCCTTTGTCTAAAAAATCTGTTATCTTCTCAAAAAAGGAGATCATTTTAGTTTGACATGATCTACCCTGTAAAGCCATGTTGTATTTTATCCCAGTTACCATTAACCTCGCTGTCTTTAACTACTTTCTCTTTAAAACTTCTAAAAAAAATACGTTGACTTGCTTTTCTAATGTAGACAAGGCCTAAAAGTTAAGTGATTCATAGGAAAAATGGATTTTTAGTCAGATTTTAAATGTAGGGAGTTTGTTGTAATTAATTTGTAAGTACTCATCAAACTTCAATGACAATTAAAATACCTTCCTATAAAAATATTAACCATATCCTTCTATTAAGGCATGAGCTCACAGAATACATGCAAAGGCATACTTTGCACACAGAATACATTTCAGAGGGAACAAAAGTTGGTGGACTTTCTAAGAGCATTAGCCCATTTTACAGAGCACCAAGGCCTTTTTAAGGTTGAGTTTATGGGAAAGACCCTCACTGATATGACCATAAAGGAGACACATTGACAGATATGCTCCTCAAAGAGAAAACTGTTATTGCTTTGGATAGGAATCACAGCCGAGTCACAAGAGACTAAAACTTTCTCACTTTGCCACCTAAAGTAACCACCAACATTCTATCAAAAATACCTATGCCTAAAAGTGGACAATTTGATTATTTATTCTGACCTTCTAAATAACACAGGCCATATAATTCTATCCTCTTTTGAAAGACAACAAATCAATTCAAAGGTGTCAGGTAAAAGAGAATCCATCACATTTCTTGAGATGTTCTAGGAAGTTGACGACTTTCACTGTTAAACACTTGCGCATTATTTCCTGTCTGACTTCCATACGCTAAACTTAAGCTAACTAACTCTAGTTCAAAAAAGTTGATAACCTATGACACAAATGGCTTTTTGTGAAAGACAGGCCAATAGCGTTTTGTTAAAGAAATATTAACAGTGTTAAGCTCTTCATGAACCTACCAAAGGCTGCACAGAGGATTTACCTTGGACTAATTCATGAACTGAATTAAACTAATTCAATCTGGGTTTATTTGGCAGCTACATCTGATGAAGAGGTAAAGCTGTCCAGGAATATGAGCAGTGTTAGTCAAGGGGTCAAAGCTAGGGCTGTTTGAACCACTTTTCAAACCTATTCCACTTAATATTCTAAATCCTTCCAAGACTAGCCCAGGACTTGGCAAATTTATGTCTCCGGCAGCCATGGCTACTAGTTTTTGTAGCCTGTCTCCTAGCTCCATTGTAAAAATGTATTGGAAGTGTGCCTGCTGGTGACCAAAAGTAAAATTCCTGGCACCTAGCTCTGCACCAATTTTGTCCACCCCCAGACTAGTCACCTGCTCCAATGAAACTATGGAGTTGTACCATCTCATAAACTAAGCTGACAGAAAAAAGGCTCCTGGGCTAGATAAAGCAAGGTGGCCTCTGACACAAAGGAACTAAAAAACTTATCTTAGGAAGATCATTGAGAATATGATTTCTTCTGGACTTTGAAACCCTCATTACAAGAGGTATTGATAAAGAAATCATACAGAAGACTTCTTGCACAGTAGATGAATAAAACGTTCCTTGGCAGAGAAGTCTTTCCTTGGTGCCAAGAGAAGAAAACAGAAAACTATTTCAAACAAATGGCAAAAAGAACCAAATCTTGTATCTCCTATCAGTGGATAACTATTTACTATCCCTCTTAAATCCTGAGACCATTCCTGGGGACCTGTGATGGATTTAGAATTCATCTGTCTACCTATGCTAGATAGAAGGCAACCAGAAATATTCTTGATGATAAAAACCATTCCAACTTCCGCAGGACTTCTTTGTACTGGAGACACAACTGGTATCTCCAAACATATTGATGTATAACATAGCAGCCAGACTGTACATTTGAATCAGGACTACTTTTTGGTACCAGCTCACTGGACATACTTCACGGACTATGCGTTTTCCCACAACAAAGATGAGCAACTAAATATACCCATCATCACTACAATTTCGATGACAGGTGTTTAGAACTAAATCCTAAATTAATATTGTTCTCAGACTGTTATTAGAACAGGGAGCTCCAGAAGGCACCTATTGCCCAGATGAGATAGTTGTAAACTGCAGGATCCCAGGGTCCGAGAAATTCTCTGACATGAGAACTTTTGGATGGATTGTGTTTAATAGGGTTTTTTGAAACCTAATTGCCTGCTGGAGACTAACTGAAACTTTGGATATCTGAACTTGAACTCTAGCATCTTCAATACCCCCATGGTAATATAATGTCCTTGATTACTCTATTGTTCAAGTAGGGGAAATAGAGCTATTAGTCTGTGTGAAGAGGATACAACTATCACCAAACACTTCATGAAAACATACAGAGCTGATAAACTGAAAGGCAAGATAGCAAATTGATGGCTCAATTGCCATACTGTAAATGTAAGATATGTCCTAAGTGCATATACTTGTCCAAAGTCTGGAGCACATACCTCATCTTTTTCCTCCACAACATGCATGATTTCTTTCAGTATGACCTACTTGAATTTCTCTGACCAAACACTGAATTAAAACTCTGAAATACAGAATTATTCAGAGTCCCCCCCCGCCCCCGCTTTCTTTATGATTATCAGAGAGAACCTGGAACAACACTAAAAGTTGATGAGTCCCTGCCAGAAGGGGTCAGATTTCCTGAAGGCATCTTTTCCTAATAAGACTCTCAAGAGTTTTAACAGAATGTTCCTAGGAACAGAAAATGGCATAGGGATGATAGAAATCTGAAGGGCTTTATAAAAAACCTGATCCTTTAGCTCTACCAAACCAGTGCTCTCGACCAAGTGTCTGAGATAAGCAGTGCCATGTGGCTTAGAACACACCTTGTGTTCCTTGAAGTGCCAGTATATACGAGACTGCCTTACTAGGTGCTCTAGTCTAGTGCAGGGCTCAACAAAACTGGCTCCCAGTTAAGCGCCAGCAGTTTTATTTTTGGCTGCCGGAGGGTGTTCCTCCACAGGATTTCTGCAGCAGAGCTAGGAGCCAGGCTACAAACCCAGGTCACCATACCCGTGTTTTGTTGGGCCCTGCTCTCGAGCCCCTCTTAACTTGTTATTTGTGCTTACTGAAAAGGGACTTAGTATTTTCTGAATGCCAATACTACTGAAGCAAAGTATTTTGTGTGCATGTGTATGTGCATGAAATGGAAACTTATAGATATATAGTCACAGCCCTGCAAATAGTGTAGTCTGCTTAACATGCAGAAGGTCCTGGGTTCAATTCCCAGGGGGTTGGACTCGATGATCTCATGAGGTCCCTTCCAGCCCTATGATTTGACTTGACTTGACTTGACATGCAAGGCTGAGGTGCAATTTATGAGCACAAGTGTTAACAAGGTCAATTCAATCACGGAAGAAAAGGCCCATTCAAAGGAGTTGATGAAAAGGTGTGAATTACAAAAAGAGGGAAAAAGAAGCAAAATTACTTTTTGTAGGGAGCCAGCCATTCTGAGTTTCTATCCAGGCCTAGGTTGACAGTGTCAAATTTACATACGAGTTCCAGCTCTGCAGTTTCCCACTGAAGCCTGTTTTTGAAGTTCTTTTGCTGAAGTATGGCAACTTTCAAGTCTGTTATCAAGTGTGTAGGGAGACTGACATGTAGAGCCCTGGGCGGATACAAATAAGTGGATCCGTATGCGACCTGCATCCACAAGAAATGGTCCGCGGATATCTGTGCTGTATCTGCGGATGCGGATATAAGGCGGATATCTGCGGATTTGCAGGGCTCTACTGATGTGCTCTTTGACTGGTTTTTGAATATTACCATACTTGATGTCTGATTTGGGTCTATTTTTTCTTTTGACAGTCTGGTTTGGCCAACGTACATGGCAGAGGGGCACGGTTGGCACATGACAGCATATATATCACATTAGTAGATGTGGAGGTGAATGTACTCCTGATGGTATGGCTGATATGGTTAGGACCTGTGATGGTGCCATTTGAGTAGATATACGGGCAGAGATAGCAATGGGGTTTGTTGCAGGGGTAGGTTCCTGGGTTAGTGTTTTTGTTGTATTGTGTGTAGTTGTTAATGAGTATCTGCTTCAGATTGGGTGGGGAGGATATCTATAAGCAAGGACTGGTCCACCACCCAAGGTTTGTGAGAGTGAAGGATAATGAGTTGGAGAGGTTTTAGCTGGGGGCTGTAGATAACGCCAGTGGCATTCTGTTTTTCCTTGTCAGGTCTGTCCTGTAGCAAGTGCTTCTGAGCACATATCTGGTTCTGTCAATCTGTTGGGGTTTTTTTCCCCCTTGAAAAGACGGACAATACAGTTTTAGGAATGCCTGACAGAGATCCTGTAGGCATGTGTCTCTGTTTAGGGGAGTGGAGCAAATGCAGTTGTATCTCAGTGCTTGGCTGTAGATAATGGACTATGGTGTGTCCTGGATGGAAGCTAGAGGCATATAGGTTCACATAGCAGTTGGTAAATTCCCAGTATAGGGTGTGTAAGTGGCCATCACTCATTTGCACTGTAGAATCCAGAAAGTGGATCTCCCATGTGGACTGGTCCAGCCGAAGGTTGATAGTGAGCCAGAAATTGTTGAATTCTTCAAGGGACTCTTTCTCATAAATCTAAATTATGAAAATGTCGTTAATGTTGGTTAGGTTGTGTGGGTCACTTGGAGGCAAGAGCTAAGGAAGTGTTGCTCTAAGCCAGGGGTCGGCAACCTTTGCTGACCTCCTGCCAGCCCTGCCCACGTCACTCTCAGTGGGTGCAAGGGGTGGGGCCCAGAGCAGCAGGTGGCCTCAAGGGGTTGGGGCCAGTGCCACCCAGCACACCCCCCAAGTATAGCCCTAGGGGGGCCAGAGGGGCAATCGCCCTGGGCCTCACAGTTCTGGGGACCCCACACTGGCCTGCCAAGCAGGGCAGTGTGGGCTCTGCACCACTGCACCCCCATACCAAGGACTGGGCAAGCCAGCCAAAACTGGCGCCCAGCTCAGCGCTCCCAGTCTCCACTCCCCTCCCCGCCAAGTGCGCTTTTGGCTGTGCCAAAGCAGCAGGTGAGAGGGCGGGAGGCAGTGTGGGGCCCGTACCACTACCCCCCACTTCAGCAGCACTGCCTCCTGCCCCCTCCCCACTGCTCTGGCACAGAGCTGAAAGCAGTGAGCTGGGGGGGGGGGGGGACAACACCAAGAGAGCTGAGCCGGGCATGGCTTTTGGCCAACTTGCCTGGTCCCCAGCATGGGACAGCTAGTGCAGGGTCAAAGAGGCCTGCCCCTCCCCTGCGCTGGCTGGTCCCACCCCCCAATGCTGGCGGGGGGGACTAAGTGGGAGCCCCACACCTCCTAGGAACAGCCCTGCCCCCAGCAGTGGCCGGGAGCCTCCAGGGGTCGGAGTTGAGACCTGTACCCGCCCCCAGCAGCTGCAGCTCTGGCTGGGCCAACCCACCCCGCCCCCCTCTAGCCCTGCCCAGCAGAAGGTGGCCCCAGCAGAGGCCAGGAGCTGCACGCTGCAGCGCCCTAGTCCTTGCTGGCCACGCTTCCCAGCAAGAAAGCGTGGCCAGAAGGCGTATATGGGGGGAGGGGGGGTCCTGAGTGCTGCTGCATGCCACTCAGGCTCAGCCCCCGTGCCATTTTTGGGACAGGTACCACGGGTTGCCAACCTCTGCTCTAAGTGAACCACAAAAATGTTGGCACAATGTGAGGCCATGCAAGTACCCATAGTACTGGTAACTTCAAGGTATAAATTGTCTCCAAACCTGAAATGGTTGTGTATGAGGACAAAGTCACAAGGTTCAGCTACCAGGCATGCCAAGGTAACACCAGGGACATTGTTCCTGATAGCTTGTATTCCATCCTTGTGTACAATGTTGGCGTACAAGGCTTCTACATTCGTAATGGCCAGGATGGTGTTTTCTGAAAGATCACCAATGGACTGTAGTTTTCTCAGGAAGTCGGTGGTATCTGGAGAGTAACTAGGAGAGCTGGTAGCATAGAGCCTCAGGAGAGAGAGTCCAAACAGTCCTGCTGTGAGAGTACCAATGCCCGAGGTGATGGGGCATCCAGCACTTCCAAGTTTATGGATCTTGGGTAGCAAACAGACTGTGCCCGGCCAAGACTCTAATGATGTGTCTGTTTAGATTTGTTCCTGTGCTTCTCTGGAGAGTTTCTTAGGCAGCTCATGTAGTTTAATTTGGTATTCCTTAGTAGGGCTGGAGAATACTGGCCTGTAGAATGTGGTGTTGGAGACAGGTCCCACTCATAATCCAGCCTGCTCATGATGACTACAGCACCTGCTTTGTTATGGAGCAACAGATGCTGTTTGCCTCTATAATTTAAACGTGTGCATGTCAGTGGAAGCAATCTACGTAAAAGTCTACTCATTTTTGCTGAAAACAGACACACACGGCTACCCCTCTAAAACCTGAATGCATACAAGATTTAAAATTCTACATGCATGATTTTATGTCAATGTATAATTTAACCAGGAACATTAGAAGTACAATGAATGAGTCTGGAAGATGTGAAGAACCAGAAACTGTACATTCAGTTTTGGATTTAAGTCTAACACTTTTGTGATTCAGCATAATTCAAATTTTAAGGTTTTTTTAATTTGGTCTAGAAATTTCAAATATAGTTTAAGTTGGCTTCCCTGATAAGAAGTGGTGATCTTGACTAGATTTCCTCCCCGCCTTGTGGAGAGTTTGTTAGAGAGGCACCAGCAGCACTATCTAAACTTAGACAGTCTATACTTTCCATTATAAATGTTCTTTCAATGGTTTTCATAAAAGAGCTCTAACACCTCCACGGTTTGAAGCAGGAACTTGAAGTCTGGCAGGAAAATAGTTCTGGGGACAACAAGGTTTCTTTTTTGCTGGCCCCACAAATGTCTGTTCAAACTGGAGCAAGACACCAGTGCAGAAATTCAACATTTGCTGTCTCTCTTTTCCTCTGCACATCTTATTCCTACTTTGTTGCCAAAAACCCTGAACATTCTGTAAGCACAGCACATGTACCACACATAACTGCACAGACAAAATGTAATCTCCCTGCAACCCACGAGAAGGGCTGCGAACCAAAGATGCATCTATACAGTGACACTTTTTTTTTTTTTTTTTTTTAAATTAAAAGCCAGCAACCCACAGCAGAGTCTCAGATCCCTGGTCAACTGACTTGGGTTTGTGGGGTTCACATCGTAAGGCTAAAAAAACTTTAGTGCTCACGTTGGAGACAAGGGTTCTAAAGCTTGGCAAGGAGCAGGGCTCAGAGGCTGGACACCAACCCAAAGCTGAATATCTATACAGTGATTTTTAGCCCTGCTGAACAAGCCCCAGTTAGTTGACTGAGAAACCTTGAGTTCAAGTTTTACTACTAACTGGTAGTAATTCTGTGCCATTTAAAAACTTTTGTTATTTACTAAATTGGGTCTCATACCACAATGAGAGCTTACAGAAGTTGAGGAAAGAACCTAGATTTCCAATAACAAAGTCATGTCTAAGCCACTTAGCAACACGGTCCCCCAAGAATCAATCTGCCAAACCTAAATACACTTTTAAATTGTTTTAATTTTCTATTGTAAAATGGGGCAGCTCATGCATATATAATCTACTGTTTCATCATTCTGTGGATCCTTTAGTGCCTGGTCCACAAAAGATAACAAAACACTCCTACAAACAGCTGTTATAGCAAGGGCAGACAAAACTGGCTCACAGCTAGGCACCAGCAATTTTATTTTTGGTCACTAGAGAGTATTCCTCCATCACACTTCTGCAGGGGAGCTAGGCAACAGGCTACTAAAACTGATCACCACAGTGACCAGAAACACAGATTTGTCAAGGCTTGTATTATAGCTAATTCTTTAGCTCAAACGATAGAAGTACGTGCTACAATGCTGAAGCACCAGCTTCAAAGCCTCCTGATGATATGCGATGGTATTACAGCTACACATAGGTTGGGTTTGGTTTTGTTTTTTTTTTTTGCTTTTCTTTAAAATATAATTATTATATATAAACTAAGATTTTAAAAATGTAATCTTAGTAAATATTCTTCTAAATTTCAAAGTCAAGCACTCAATAGTTAAGAAACAGTAGAATTAGGGTTGTCCATGCACATATTATCACAACAGTCTTTAATGACTTGGTCACATGCCATATTATCCCTGCTTCAGTGAGTACAAAGAAAATGAACTAGGACTGTATAGTGAACAGTGACTGTAGAAACTTCTGCATCATTTGTTGCAAAGGTGGAAGATATGTACTGAATGAGGGAGGAGATTGCAGGAAGAAGAGAGATGGTCATGTGGTTAAGGCAGATAAATTTTACATAGAAGAATTGTGTTCTACACCTGACTCCATCACAGGCTTCTTACAGGAAGACGGGAAGTCACTTAAGCCAAAATTTTGTGAAGTGACTGCTAATTATATTCTTATTTTCTGAATCCCTAACATAAAACACATGTAGTCTGATGTTCTAAAGTATTGATCCTTCACAATTTCAACAAAAATCAATAGCAGCTGCTGATGTTCAACACCACAAACAATAAGGACTGGAAGAAATAAGCACAGGACTAGGAGCCAGAAGACTCGGAGTTTTAAACCTGATTCTTCCACTGACTCGTGACTTGCCCATAGCTATGTGATGAGCAAGTCACATGAGCATAGCTTAGGGCAAGTCACTTTGCCTTTGCCTGTCCGTTTCCCCATAGGTAATACAAGGTAATACATATTCTCCTTTGAGCACTGCTCACTTCATTCAGTTACAGGTGTCTACATGCCGCAGCGCACGGTAGCTCAGAAAGTCTTTAGCGTTAACCCGTCAGGTCAGGGTGCATGGCCAACACCCCCTCCATGCCGCGACTGCGGCTATATAGCTGACCGTGACCCTGACCCTCCCAGTTCCTTTTTCCGCCATCAGCGTCGGTTCGGATCAGCGTTATCTTGTGAAACGCAAGGGCCTGTCTTTCACACGAAACTCGAAATGCCAGGTTTCAAGCAGTGCTTGGGAGATGCAAGACTTTCCCGATGGACGACCCACATGAAAAATGCCTCGCTTGCTTGGGTGAGTCCCACCTTACAGGGGATTACCCCATTTGCCCATCCTTCAAGCAGAGGACTCATCAGGAAAGGGAGTGTCGCCACTGCCTAACTTGGAGGACTGGAGCCACTCCGCTCGAAAGCGGCCAAGCCACCAGCGCTCTGCCAGATCCTCGATCGGCCCGGGCTCAAGACTCCCGCCGATCTCCAGTACCGGGCTCAAAATCTCGGCCCTCTACAGTACCTCCTTGGCACCAACCCCATCGGTCTCCAGGTACCCTCCTAGCCGCCCTGAGTAGGGCCCCAGCTCAGGCACCAGCTCATCAAGGGCATTTATACCCGGCTTTAGTGTAGAACAAGAAGAAACGGGCCACAGCGGTACCTCCTCCCTTGGCACCACCCCGAGTGGCACCACTGACAAGTCCGGTAGCGCTGGACTCGGCCCCATCGCCAATAACGCCGCTTCTGATGCCGCCACTTCCAGTACCGTCGGACTTGGCACCAGCAACGCCACACCGATACCGGTACCATTGCGGGCCTCTTCACCCCTCTCCGACCCAGCATCGTCAAACCCGGTACCAGGCCCAAGTTTTACGGCTCCGCCTCATCACTCTTCCGAGGAACTTTCGATACCGGACTCGGGGGGGGGGGGGGGGAGATCTTCCAGATCGTCCTTGGAAGACCCCTTTCTTCCCACTCAGGAGGAGTGCACGAGTAAGCAGGCCTGGCAAAAATCTGTGTCACTGGGCTCAAGTGGAAGACACCCATCAGGGGAGGCACCTGCTCCCCTCATGACGCCTATGCCACTGTCGAGGTCTCCGCACAACAAGCGGACCCTTGACTGGCTGAACGCGACGGCAGACAATACCTCTTTCCGCTATGCCCACTCATCGGCACCGGAGTCCTCGGATTTCTCCGATGACGAGCCAGACCCTGATTCTACCCAACAAAGCAGACCAAGGACCCCATCATCTTTGTCGTCTGACAAGCGCCTAATTGATATGTCTGCCGACCACGAGGGGGATCCTCGCATTGAGCAGGACCTCCTCCGCTGCACAGTGGCAAACCTGAAGTTGAAACTAGAAGTGATCCAATTGGAAGATGATTCTCTCTTCAACACTTGCCGTAGAGCCCCACTGGCTAAGGTCGCAATTCCCTTGCATGCCGGGGTGTTCCGCATCTTCCAGGAATGCCAGCAAACGCCTTCCTTGAACCCACACCAGTGTCCAAAGTAGCGGATAAAAAACATTCTGTCTCTGCGGAAGGATTCCCCTTCCTGTTTCATCACCCGGTCCCAGGATCCCTGCTGGTCAACGCAGTTAACCAAAGGGAGAGACAAGGTCCACCTAGCACCATGCCCAATAACAGAGAGGCAAGGAGGCTTGACCTGTTGGGAAGGAAAGTTTACTCCTCTGCTGCCCTCCACCTGCGCATCTCAAATCACTCAGCCTTGACGACGCGCTACATCTTCAACCTGTGGGAAGCTCTACGAAAACTCCGCTCAGCCATCTCCAAGGATCGCCTGAGAGACTTCAGGGCAATGCTAGACGAAGGAGAGAGAGCGTCCAGGGATGCGCTTGTGGCAACCTGGGACACAGTGGATACAGCAGCGCATATAATAGCATCAGCAGTGGTGATGCGCCAGTTGGCCTGGCTCCAGAACTCTGGCCTCTCCACGCAGATGCAACAGATTATCCAGGATCTTCCCTTTGAGGGCCCCGACCTCTTTGCACCTTCCACAGACACGAAGCTGCATAGTATGAAGGACTCAAGAGCTACGCTGAGGTCCCTCGGATCTACACTCCTCAACCCGTTAGGCAATCCTCAAGGTCGCACCAGCTACAACAGCAGCTACAGCAACTGAAACAACAGCTGAAACTGCAGACCCACTTTCCGAGATCTCTCCAGTTTCCCCAGCGCCACCTCAGGGACCTGGACAAGGATAAAGGCTGGGCAGGTAAAGGGGGTATCCTAGTCAGGACAGTGCAGACAGGAGTCGGACTGTTCGTCAGGCCGCAAACAGCTTTTATAACGGTCCCCCCGAGGTCAGCACTCCACAACCCCTGTTGTCCCCCTACTGCCTCCGCCACTTTGCTCCACGATGGACCCGGGTCACATCAGACCAGTGGGTCCTCAACACAGTGGCCAGCGGATACCGCATCCAGTTCCTTTCAACCCCCAGGGAGAGAAAACTGCCCCCTCCCATAACCCCCGAGAACCCAGATCTGCTAAGCAAGCTTGAGGTCGAGTGCCAGAAGTTATTCTCCCTCGGAGCCATCAAAAAGGTTTCCAAGAGAAACCATGGCAAAGGATTCTATTCCTGCTACTTCCTAGTCCCCAAACCCAACGGGGACCTACGGCCTATTCTAGACCTCAGAGCACTCAACAAGAACATAAAGAAAATAAAATTCCACACGGTCTCCCTACCACAGATCATTCCCTCCCTGTCCCCAGGAGTGTGGTTTGCAGCCCTCGACCTAAAGGACGCTTACTTCCACATAGTCATTTGACCCCACCACAAGTGGTTTTCTCAGGTTTGTAGTGGCACGACGCCATTATCAGTTCACCGCCCTCCCCTTCAGGTTATCGCTAGCCCCCAGGGTGTTCACAAAGTGTGTCGCACCAGTTGCAGCCTTCCTACGCAGGAGGGTTGTAAGAATCTACCCCTACCTAGACAACTGGCTCATAGTGGGCAAGTCAAGCCGACAGGCACAAGACCACGTCAACATGGTAATGAACCTGTCCAAGTTCTTGGGCTTCCACATAAGTCTGGAGAAGTCCAAGCTTTGCCCCACCCAGGACACAGAGTTCATTAGGGCACGTTTAAACGCCTGGCAAGGCACCGCATCCTTGCCCCTGTCAAGATTTCGGTCCATCTGCACCATCATCACGGAGCTCCAGGCACCCGGGCTGACCACAGCGCGCAGATGCATGCAGCTCCTGAGGCACATGGCAGTGGCCAAGTCGATAATCCGAACAGCCTGCCTGCGGATGTGACCGTTCCAGCTCTGGTTCGCCACAAGCTTCCAACTAGAAAGGGACCGCCTGGACAAGGTAATCTCGGTACCCCACTATGCCCTGGACTCCCTCCAAATATGGAGGGACCCCGACTTCGCGATGGGGGGAATTCCATTCAGGGAGTCCAAGCCTTCAGTGACCTTGATAACGGATGCCTCCGATTTGGGATGGCGTGCCCACCTGTCTGGGGGCCTCTCCATGCAAGGTGTTTGGAACCCCGAGGACAGACTCCTCCACATAAACGTGAAGGAGCTCAGGGCCATCAGACTGGCCTGCATGACCTTCCTAGACCAGATGCAAGAAAGGATGGTCCTGATCCTCTCAGACAACACAACGGCTGTGTTCTACACAAACCGTCAACGGGGAATCCGCTCTTCGGCCCTATGTGAGGAAGCAACCAAGCTCTGGCAACTAGCCGGGCTGGAAAAATAGCGGATTTAGAAAACCCCTGGCGAATCACAAGTGGTCCCTCCACAACAAGGTTTTCTCCCTGCTGACAATCAGATGGGGAACCCCTCAGATCGACCTCTTTGCCACAGCACAGAAACACAAATGCCCTCAGTTCTGCTCCCTCTGAGGTCGGGAGGAAGGTTCTCTCAGCGATGCCTTCCTCCTCAATTGGTCAGGAACCCTAATGTATGCCTTTCCGCCAATTCCCTTGATCCACCGGATGCTCCTGAAGATCCTCGCGGATGAGGCACTCATCATCCTCATTGCCCTGGACTGGCCCAGGCAACACTGGTTCCCTCTCCTTCAAGACATGTCAGTGAGGACCCCGCTCCGCCTTCCATGGTGGGTGGACCTTCTGACACAGGACTCAGGACGCCTTCAGCACCCAAACCCAGGCCTCCGGCACCTGACAGCCTGGATACTCTCTGGCTCAGCGAGCAAGAGAGATGCTGCTCAGATAGGGGTAAAAAGGTCCTGGTTGGTAGCAGAAAACCCTCCACCAGGTCCACCTACATGGCAAAATGGAATTGCTTCTCCACTTGGTGCCATGATGAAAACATAGACCCTACCTCCACACCAATTCAGGCAACTTTAGTTTACCTTCTTGACCTAAGAGAGAAAGGCCTATTCCTGTCCTCATTGAAAGTCTATTTGGCAGCAATCTCGGCCTTTCACCAAAGAGTAGATGGGGCTCCACTCTTTTCACACCCCATCTGCCACAGATTCTTGAAAGGAGTAGAAAAACTTTTTCCCCACATCCATAACCCCACCCCGCAGTGGGATCTGAACGTTGTGCTGCCGGCTCTGACAGAACTGCCTTATGATCCCTTGGACTCAGCCATCCTTCTCGTACTGCCCTGGCAGGTGGCTTACCTGATAGCTGTTACCTCGGCCAGGAGGGTCTCAGAGTTACAAGCCCTATCCTCTGAACCCCCATATATGGTCTTCTTCCCAGACAAGGTGGTCCTGTGTCATCATCCCTCGTTCTTGCCCAAGGTTGCCAGTCCCTTCCACATGAATCAAGAGATCTGCCTGCCGGTCTTCTATCCAGACCCTCAGGTGACAGAAAACCAGAGATGGTGGCACACACTGGATGTGAGGAGAGCGCTCCTAATCTATATTGAGCGCACAGAATCTTCCCGCAAGACCTCCCAACTGTTCGTGGTGGTCGCAGAACGCATGAGAGGTTCACCAGTATCCTCCCAATGCATCTCCAAATGGATTGTGAATTGCATTAAAGACTGCTACGGAAGGTCAAATATGCCTCTCCCAGAGACTGTGAGAGCCCACTCTACCAGAGCTCAGGCATCTTCTACAGCCTTCCTCGCTAAGGTCCTGATCCAAGAGATCTGCAGGGCCGCTATGTGGTCGTCAATTCATACCTTTACGACGCAGTATGCCATTGCCCAACAGGCCAAAGATGATGCCATTGTGGGCAGAGCTGTACTCAGTGTGGGTAGACTGTAACTCCTCCCACCATCCTTAGGTACGGCTAGCAGTCACCTGTAACTGAATGATGTGAGCAGCGCTCGAAGGAGAATGGTTGGTTACTCACCAGTTAACCATCCTTCTTCGAGATGGGCTGCTCACATACATTCAGGTCCCTCCCACTGTCCCCGCTAACGGAGTTGGCAAAGGTATATGAGACTGGGAGGGTCAGGGTCATGGTCACCTATATAGCCGTGGTCGCGGTGTGGAGGGGGCACTGGCCGTGCGCCCTGACTTGACAGGCTAACGCTAAAGACTTTCCGAGCTACCGTGCGCTGTGGCACGTAGACACCTGTAACTGAATGTACGTGAGCAGCCCATCTTGAAGGAGGACGGTTACTGGTGAGTAACCAACCATTTCCCTCCTCCTACAGCGATTGCAAGAACTGTACAATATATTCAGAGCACTTTGTTAACATTGAAATGTGATAAAAAATTTTAAGCACTCTGTAAAGTCAGGCCTGGTGTCTCAAGCTGTGTGCCCAATCAAAGAGATAGCCAAGATTAAAGAAAAGTTCTGTAAATTTTGGCCTTAATCTTTCAGCGCATCAATTCCCAATCAGCGAAAAAGTCCCAAAATCACCATGTGCTAGGAAAATAATTTATGTTAGATAGATAGACTCAGATACTACGATGTTGAGTCCATTGTTAACTCCCTAGTCAGTGCAATGTTTGGAGGGTGTGCAGCACCATCCAAAGTAACCTGTGTGGCCACACACCACAACGAATAAAAATAACTTCTGAGCAGCTACATCATTCCTAAAGCATTCTCTGAATGAGGCATATGTTCTATGGAAAAAAATAGCATGTAATTAAAGAACATATAAGGATGCATACACAGAAGGGATCGAATTACGATTATATGGAAAACCTTAATTGTGAGATTTCTTAGTTTTTGAGTGCTTGACTTCACAAAATCAGTAACATTATTCAAACATTGGTGTTTTACAGGCAATTTCATTGCACTCATGTTAGGCTACAGTGTAATAGGAAAGGCTGTCTTTAAGACACAGCAGTCCCATATCACATCTTTCCCATAGTCACAACATTGAATATTTTCCATCCTTTTTCTTATGAGCACCTTTAAACACGAGCACGTAATTTGGGAATTTTATACCGTCCCACTGTATACTTCCTAAACAACGAATCAATGTGCTTCCTCCTGTGTGCTCCCTAAGCAACAGGTCCCAGGTGTAACTATATAACCTTAACACTGCATTAACATCTGTGCAACTTAATTAAATTATCTCTAATAGAAAAAAATAGAAGTTGAAAGAAAGGCAATGAAAACAATACACAAAAACAACTCCAGATCAGGAGTGATTAACAAGATTCAACTGGTAAAATATGGATGTCCCCAAATTAGGGCCATGATACTATATTCAGGCACCAAAATAAAGTAGCTCATTTTCGTAATTGCTGAACACACAGAACCCATATCTCAACATCTCTGAAGAAAAACAAAAACAAAAATCAAGACAGGCTTTACATACTTATATGCCTAAATATGGATTTTGGAGCCGAACATTTAGGCATGGAGGACTGAAAAATGTTGGCCTAATCTTACATAATTTAGAAATCAGAGAAATGTGAGAGGAGACCACAGAGCTGTATAAAAGGAATGATGTAGAGGAAATAAGTCAAAAAAAAAAAAAAAAAACTTTCAAACCCTCTTTCATAATACTAGAATAAGGCTCAAAGAATAAAACTGAGATGAAACAAATATAAAACCAATAAAACGAAAGTTTTCACACAGCACACAATTAACTTTGGGACCTCTCCATCACAAGACATTACGGAGGCTAGAAACTTAACAATTCTTTTAAAAAAAATCAGAAATGAACAAACAGCATCTGTAGATATATTGAATAGAACAAATCTATATATAACTACAAACCCCTGTGCTTCAGGACATAATCCAACCACTAACTAAAAAGAAATTTCTATTATAGGCAGGTTATTCCAATAGGGGGTATTTTGCACCATCCCAAGAACATCCAGAACTGACCCGTCAATGAGAATACTGAGACAGATAGATCACAGTCTGATCTAGCATAATTTATGTTCCTAACTGCGTAACAGTACAAATCCAATGACAGCACTGAAACAGATAAGTATGCCCTTCAAAACAAAAATCAAAATTTTGCTACATTTGTGTGTCTTTCTCCTCCCCTCACCCCCCCGACCAAGGAAAGAATGGGTTCCTTGGCTAAACCTGACATTATTTTTGACTTTTATTTTCTACTTTCATTGCAACAACAGTAGTTAAACTGATAACAGAATAAAATGTTTTTAAAATATAACGTCACTTAGAGGTAGCATTTATCTCTAAGTCATGTAGAAGAGAAAATTATTTCAAAATACAGTCCCAGAATCTTATGAGCTGAAGGCTATTCTTGTTATCTCATGTACCAAAGTCTTGGAATAAAGGGGTGGTGAAAGGAACATCCTGGTTTTCTACTAGATGTATAGATCATCTATTTAACTCTTGGATAATGTTTATCTGAATTGGGAATAGATTCTGTTTTTCTAACTGAATTTTAAATACAGTTACAAGGTAAACCATAAGGAGCTGATGATCAAAATACAGCTTTTCTATTTGGAATGCAAACACCCAGCATGTTTTCCTCATTTTAGTAACCTTTTACCTTTATCCCTAAGGAAATATTTCATAAAACATGTGTAGCTTACTATAATAAGAGCAACTGAGCACCACGCAACTTAAGTGAGAGGACATTGGATGTTATCTTAAAAGGTGTATTATACTCAGACTTCTTTGGGGAAGCAACAAATACTTCTTTCCATCCACTCCTGAATACAGCGTAGCCCCTTGCACTACAAATACTTATACCCTTATCCGCCTAGCAAAGACAATTTCAATTTAAAAAAATGAAACAAAAAAACTACATACAAATTATATTAGTAATGGCATCAACCACTAACTAGAGTTAAGGTTGCTGAGCATTTATATTCCAACATAAGTTCATAAGATGTAAGGACAGTCATGCTATGAACATGTATGGATAATTTAGTGTCATGAGGTGTTGAAGGTTTGTAGGCTAAGTGAAAGGGCAAAGGCAATGAAAGAGGAGTCAAGTGGACACCAACGTTCAAAGGGCTACTGTTACGCACTGTGTAAAGTGTAGAGCAGACAGGCTGGAATGCTACTCTAACAATACTAGGTGAGCAGGAGAAAGGCTTTATTCAGAGAGCTCCCTTAAAACATTATTAGTGGTTTTTAACCATGTTTAGACATTTAGAAATTTAGACATGCTATTGACAAACTTGTGAAAATCCAAAGACTTTAATGTACATTAGCTTGCTGTCTTGTTTTGTTTTTTTTTACAAAAACATTTATTAATGCCATGCCAAAATACCCCAACATTAAGAGAATGTTAAAGTTGGATAAATAAGCAGGCAAGTCAGACAATTATGGCTCTAAACCCTTTGGAACTGAGACTGTATTCTATGGTGGTTTATGCACCCCAAACACAATGGGAACAAGATCCTGACCAAGGTTTCTAAGTATGATAATAGCAAAAAACAAGATCTATCAACTCCTACTCCCACCAGTATATGTACTATGATACAATTTCAATTTATATTGTCTTTATTTCTCAAACAATACTATATTGTACATTTTTTCCTTCAACCTTTTACACACAGGTAGCTTTTGTAATGTATCCCAGATACTGTTGTATAAATGATTTCCATGGAAAAACACAGTAAACCAAATTTATAAAACACAACTTATTAAACAGAGTAATAGTAAAATTCTGCTAATATCTAGGCCATTCAACAATGAACTTATATTAACTCTGTAGTCAACTGATTCCCTAAACTATTGCAACTGGGAGTTTGTGATGTGTGCTAAAACAAATCAAAGAGCATAAAACCAGGCTGTAAGCTAAGGGCCCTATCTTGCAAACACTAACGTAGCAATCAGTCCCACTGATTTAAATGTGACCATTTCTGTATGTGCAAATATCTGCAATACTAGACCCTAAATTACTAAACTGCAAGTCATAAAAAGAGTTTATACATAAAGCTTAAACTTGTGAAATCTCAAAAGCTATATCTGATTATCACCTCTCATAACATTACCAAAGTTACAAGAGTGTTTCAGATATCCAGAGTAAGTTTTCCTATATGTTAATATATCATCAAATGTGTGTTAGTTGCTAATTAGAGTTGCCAAAAATAAACAAACCAGAATCAGATACAATCCAAACACACAGAGAATTTCTACCACCACCACTGGATTATTTTAAAAAAATTAATAAATGCAACCATATTAATAGATAAATGGTAATGATCAGATTTGTACCCAAAATGTATTTTGTAGGCCATCTCTATAAAACAATTTTTTTATAAAAACCAAGTATCATATATATTCAACGTGTTACACAAAAAGCATAACTGGAATCAAAAAAAAGAAATAAGTTCATGGACAATATGTCTATCAATGACTAGAAAACGACTATTAGAAAAGATGGTGTGGGATGCTATCCCATGCTGCGGGTGTCCACAAACCTCTGACCGCCAGAAGCCAGGACTATCAGTGGATGGATCACTCAATAACTGCCCTGTTCGGTTCACTCCCTCAAAAGTGCCTTGTATTGGCCATTGCCAGAAGACTGGACACTCAGATGGACCGCTGGTTTGACCCATTATGGCCATTCTCATGTTATGTTCTTCTAACTGTTTGTGTGTAATGATGAAATTTGTGGTGATATTGAGACAGACCAAACAGGGTTCTGTATGAACAAGATTCCATGTATTCAAGACAATGAAAAAGTGGGCAAGTACTTAACACTTGACTTGACTTGCCTTGTCAGCAGAATGTTCTCTTTACCTTACCCCATTACTTCAGTTTGAAAAGTGGTTCTGTGTTCTTGATCTCAGATGCTACCAATCTGCTTCCTCTACAGGGTATGTGAAATGGGCACAGTTTTTATCAGCTCCTCAACAACAGACCCTCCTTGCTAGAGTAAACTAGAGGCTGTCTGTAGTTTAGTTCGCTCTCAGAAAGACAGGTGGAAATTTGTACACATGCACTGCACCGGTTTTATAACAAAACCCAATTTTATCTACTTAGATGCGACTCCAGGAAGCACCACTCATGGAAAAGATGTCACTCACTTAAAATATATTTGCATATAACTTTTAAAGTTTACCCTGGGGTGGGCTATACTTAACTAATTTAAAAAAAAAGTCTTTGTTTAAATATTATCACCATTAGAATACATTAAGGTTTGAAAAACTGGTAAATTTCACTATTTTATTTTATCCAATTAGTCCTTTACATACATTATTTTTAAGCATCTCAACTAAAATTTGCAGAAAAATAATGTCCTTGTGCCTCAAATTGTACATTTTTCAAATTGTTGCCCTAGGTAACAACAAATCAAGTGATTAAATACTCGTTCCTTGGGGCTGGGCAAACATTTCACTTTAAGGGTACACTAATTAGTCAACCACTGACCCTTATTAACCCAACCTAACTGGGTCAATGCTGCATTTTTCTTTGTTTTTAAACACATCAGAACTTCAGTTACTGCATATCATAAATGCTGTGATTTCTCTCTTATGAGACAGTGCTACTTAAATCAAATCCACTTTTGTTCCATCAGTTTTACATTTACATTCATAGGGCTAGTCTACACTAGAGAGTTTTGTCGACAAAAGTCAGCTTTTGTCAACAAAATAGTGGAGGTGGCACACATTCAAATTCTCCTCCTAGCAACCTAAGTGCCCCCCCCATGCCAATATAATACAAGAAATGCGGGGCTTACATCGGCATAAATAGGGCCAGTGTAGACACTGTCTTCCTTACAGGGGCTGCTAGCTATTATTCTTGACAATTTCA